>JAJMJY010000002.1:600000-948268 GCA_030569115.1 Sungouiella ezoensis
TACACAATTTTACCAAAGGCCGGGCTCGTTCTTGGCAAATTTTCAGATGCAAGAGCTCAAGGTTGAAGACGGTACAGAGAAGACTTTGTACAAGCACATTGTGAGTGTGAAACAAGTTCATTCGAATTTGCATTCGGATATTTCTTCACAAACATCGTTGACTTCCACCGATGAGCCATTTTTCCAAATCTCTTTCGAAAACAATCCATTGGATGGTAGTGCAGACTCGGTTTTGTTGGCCAAATTGAAGTCGATGACCATCTTTTACAATTGCTTTTTCATCGAGGAGATTATCAAATTCTTCAAGCCTCCGAAGATTCATCTTGATACTGTTGGAGCAATTATGAATGCAGCTGAAGCAACAGTTGAAGGATTCACTTCCCAAACAAGAATTGGTCTTCAGTATGCCTTGGAGGAACATAAAACAATCAACGTCAAGCTTGACTTGCAGGCCCCACTAGTGATCTTGCCTCGTGACCCAACCAATTGGAAGTCTCCGGTAGCTATCCTCGATGCTGGTCATATAAGTGTGACTAGTGACTTGGTGGACAAGAAGACCCTAGAAGAAATTAAGTCGAAGGAGAGCTATACTGAAGCTGACTGGAATAAGTTGAACACTCTCATGTATGATATGTTCAATCTTCATCTTCAGGATGCGCAATTCTTGGTGGGCCCTACAATCAAGTCGACCATTGAACAACTTCACACCGAAAATGTGAAGCAGTCTGCGGTTGTTGTAGACAACCTTGATATCAAACTTTACTTGGGAGTATCTATTTTACCTGATGCTACCAACTTGGCAAGATTCAAGGTCGGAGGAGAGATTCCAGGAGTTCACGTTGCATTCAATGACTTCCAATATAAGACGATCATGGAACTAGTGGATGTCTTAATTCCTAATACCGATGCTTCAGATGACGAGAGTGAGAATGTATTTGATGCCTTTGGTCACAATGAAGGAAGAAAGGAGATTTCGGACGTGGAATCTACTTCGGAAATGAATTTGAATAACGCTCAACACATGTTTGAGATGGATTTTAATGTTGGCCAAATTCAAGTCTCCATCTCTCGTTGTCTCAATGCCGTCACATTGGAAGCAGAGCACATTGTAGATTTGGTTGGTGACTCGCTCAAGTTCTTTTTCTACAAGACTGCAACAGATATCCATGTGGATTTGTCGTTGACAGATATCAACATCATCGACCATATCGAATCATCAGGCGTGAAAGAGTTTGAGAAATTGATCACCTCCAACTGCTTTTTAGAAGAAGACGAAATTGAGAGAAAACACAGTGAATTGTTTAAAGTTGACTACTCCAGAGTTCAACGTCTTGTTGATTTCAATGGAAAGGAGATTGAAGTGTTCGACCAGGATATTAAGGTGGACATGTCTGCTATCAAATTTGTTGTGTCTAGAAAATCCATCTTGATTATCTTGAACTTTTTGCTCAACACATTTACAAATCCGACTCAGGACGCAACAGAGGCGGACCAACTCAACCACAATGATTCCGCCAATGACGATTCTCCCCAGAAAATCAATGTGGATGTTAATTTGGATAGCATTATCTTGGTGTTGAATGAGGATGGCATCAAATTGGCAACTTTGCAACTCAGTACCGCCGACTTCAACGTTTTCTTACTTCCAGAAGAGATGGAAGTCAATGGTAAACTTGGGGCTTTAACTTTGCATGACGAATCCAATCAGGGCTCTCCGAGAAATTCCATCTTTAGAAGTTTGATCAGTATTGAGGGAGACAACTTGGCTACCTTCGCCTATAAGACTTTTGATGCCGCAAAGAACAAAGAGCCGTACCAGAGCTCTGTGGTTTTCACTTCTGCTGCAATGAAGGTCAATTTTGTGCAAGATGCGTTCGGAAAGATTTTTGCTTTTTTGACCAAATTCCTGAAGATGAAAGCTATTTACGATAGTGCCCGTGAAGCTGCCATCAACCAGGCTAATCAAATCGATAATGCCAGTTCGATTAAATTGGACTTCCTGGTGCGTGCTCCTACGATCTATTTTCCCAAGCTTGTCGATCCAGAACATGATATCTGCGACATGTTAATAGCAGAGTTGGGTGAGTTGTATCTCAACAACAAGTTTGAAACCATCGACGAGATTCAGCATAATATCATGACAGCTGGAATTAGAAACGTCAATCTTTCAACCCATTTCCATTTCGATGACAATGTTGAACAGCAGGGGCAGATTGTGGATAATTTGGATATGTCGGTTTTGATCGATTATGTCGAGGCTTACGATCCTAGTTTGCCAACGTTTTCAATCAATGGAAAATTGCCGGAAGTTAACATGAAGCTTACCGAATTGCAATTGAGATACATGTACAACTTGCAGAATTCTATTTCGCAAGTTTTTGAAATCCCAGATGATGACGAATCTCTTGAAGACGTTGCCGAGGACGCAGAGAATGCGAATGCTGTCATGAAATACAATACTGATGCAAAACAGTCGAAGGATGTCTCTATTCTGTCACTGACAATTCAGAAAATCGACCCCAGAGAAGAGACTGGCGAATCTTCGACATTGGTCGAGAGCCACCTTCACCACAAGAAAGTGGCACTTGCCCTAGACATTCCAAGAATTTCTTTGACACTCTTCAACAAAACCATGGGCATTGCAGACTATGATGTAAGAAAATTGACTCTTTTGGCGATCAATGAATTCCATGTCCTGTTCGATATGACCGAAGATACCCATTTTGTCTCCAACTTAACACTCGACTCATTGCAAATTAAAGACGTGAGAGAGGGAACTTCCAATAAGTTTAGGGAGATCATCCCACCACTTCAAAACAACAAACATCAGTTGCTTTTCAATGCCTCGACCAGTGGAGAGGGAGACAGCAGGAGCACAACAGTCATAATCAACGTCGAGAACACAAAGACTATCCTCGCGCTCGACCATATATTTGAGTTGCAAGCGTTTGTAACAAAAGGAACAGAGCTTGATACTCCAATTATGGTTGACTCTCACTCTGAGGTATCAGTTGATGAAGACAGCGAGCATTCTCACACGCGAGGACATGCAAATATGGATCAAACTGTGCAAACTACCCCTTCAAAGATAGGATTCTCGGTGACAGTTGTTGATCCTTCGGTGATCTTGCTTGCAGATTCTACACGAAGTGACACAGAAGCCATTGTGTTCAAAATTGAGCATGTGTTGATCACTAGCCAGAACATTATCTCGCTCGCGGCAAACAAGATCGGCATGTTCGTCGTGAAGATGGATAACTTCGATGGCCAAAGATTGAGAATAATCGACGATTTTTCTATCTCATTTGCCTTCGATGATAGAGGTACTAATGCCAACACTCTATTGACAAATGTCCAGCTTTCAATGGACCCACTTTTGGTGAGAATTTCTTTACGTGATATCAGACTTGCAATGCAAATTGTGGACAGAGCCAACCGTTTCTATGCCGAAGCTCAAAGTTGTGAAGCTGTCAGAGAGGAAAACTCGGAATACAACATTTCGGAAGAGTTCAAGAGAAGGTTGGCCAAATACGCTCCAAGTATCATCTCCAAATTTTCTCTTCAATCCACTAAACACGAGCGAAAGTCTGTCACAGCTGATGTGGTGGTGAAAGGTGAAGAATTCAATGGTAACATTGGTGGTGCAAGGTTAGTTTTGATTGGCGATATTCATGAGTTGCCAGTGATCGACATGAGTATCAAACCATTTGAAGTGAAAGTCTTGAACTGGTCCACAGAATTAAGCGCTGAAACTCACATTGAATCGGCTGTCAACATTTACAATTATGCCAAGTCAACTTGGGAGCCACTATTAGAGCCTTGGCCAATTGCGGTGTATGCATCGAAGGTTTTGGATCCTAAGCCTAGCATGATGATCGATGTGGTTTCGAGAGAGATAGCCCAGCTTAGCGTTTCATCCAGGTCTATTGCTTTGCTCTCTCAGGTCTCATCATTTATGACTGCCGAGGAGCTCTCCAAGCCTAGAGAAGAGGTCACTCCTTACATTATTAGGAATGACACTGGATATGATGTTGAGGTTTGGATTGATCGTCACGATGGGCTGAAAGACCAAAAGACGAAGATTCCATATAATGGATCTAAGAATTGGGCGTTCGAAGATTGGAGAAAGATCCGTGAGAAATTAGATACTGATAACAATGCGGATGTCTTGGGAGTTAAGATTTTGGACACCGAATTTGAAGACGTCCTCGATATTTCGGCCAGCGGGGAGGGCGAAAATGTTCTCACGTTGTATCCACCTGTGGATGGTGTCCACAGCAGACTTGTGTGTGATATTACGTTGGGGAGTGATAATGTTAAAACTATCTTGCTCAGATCCACAGTTACTGTACAAAATGATTCCGAGACTTCCATTTCGTTGAAGATGGTACATTCAGATCCTTCTAAGGAAGTGACACTTCTCATTGCGCCAGACGAGCGCAAGTCATTACCCATTGGTAACGTTTACGACGGCAAGATGAAACTCAAGCCACATATGGAAACACAATTTAATTGGAGTGTGGAGTCAATGGAGTGGAAAGTCTTGATGCTTGGAGGCACGCCACTTTCGTGTTCATCTGTGGGCACAGGAGATACATCCTACTACTACTTCCAAGCAGAAGCCACGTATGACAAAGATGAACCCTTAGCCAGAATATACCCTCACATGACGGTAGTGATTTCTGCGCCTCTCGAGATTGAGAACTTGTTACCTTTTGACATCAATTTCCGTCTTTACGACAAGACTGCCAAAAAGGACTGGAGTGGCAAGGTCTCGAAGGGAGTCAGTACCTTTGTTCACGTTATTACTTTGAGAAGTCTCCTCCTTTTGAGTGTACAACCTCAGCAATGCGGTTTTGGTAAGTCGGAGTTTGCTATCATCAATGCTGTGAAAGGGAGTGAATTCAAGCAAGAGCGCTACATGACAATAAAGAATGACGATGGACAAGTTGTGAGATTGAAGATGTATTATCCGAAGAATCACGCATCCAAGACAAATTTGAGAGTTGTTGTCTACTCACCATATGTCGTTCTCAACAGAACAAGACAGAACCTTTTCGTCACCGAAAAAGGAAAGTCATACAACTACACTCCAATGAGTTCAAAGGCTTCTGAAGTCAACATTCCTCATTTATTTTCGTTTGAGAAAGACGAACACCAACTGAATAGAGTTTTGGCCAAGTTGGGAAACTCAAACTGGTCGGAATTTCTAAGCTTTGACGCTATTGGCCAAAATACCGGTGTGAAAGCCCCGGTGAGCGGGACACAGATGGAGATGAACTTCGGAGTTAGCGTCTCTGAAGGTGAAGGAAAGTACAATCTTTCCAAAGTTATAACGTTTGCACCTCGCTATGTTTTGCGTAACGCTTTGAAAGAGGCAGTCTTGATTGTGGAGAACGGTTCGACAAAGCAATTTGAGTTGGCTTCAGGCGAATTGGCGCCATTATTCAATTTGCGTCGGAACAATACAACTACGATGTTATTGAAGTTTGCTCATCAAGGTAAGACGTGGTCTTCTCCATTTGGTATTGACGAGATTGGTCAAGTATTCTTGAAGGTTCAAAAGGAGAGCTTTGGCCAGGTCCTTCTCAAGGTAAACATTGTTACTGAAAATGCCACTGTGTTTATTCATATCGAGAATGCCAATAACAATTGGCCGTTTTCCATCAGAAATTTTAGTGACACGGAGTTCCTTGTCTACCAGAGTAACCCTAATGTCGATCTGAATGGAGAAGTTGTGAAAAGCGATGTGGACTACAAGCCAATCTATTACAGGGTTCCTCCAAGAAGTGTTATGCCATACGCATATGATTATCCGAATGCCGTGGTCAAGGATTTAGTTCTTCGAGCTCATGGAAGAGAGCGAGCTGTCAATTTGGCCGAGATTGGTAACTTGAAACCGTGTAGGTTACCACCTACGGATGATGAGGACCAAGTGATCGTCGATCTTAACGTGGTCGCCGATGGACCAACTCAGTCGCTCGTGATTTCGAAGTATGATCCTTCCGTCAGTTTGTACAAGATACAAGAAGAGAATTCGTCGAATAGGAACTTATCAAATCAGCAGTTTGAAGTTGACGAAAAGGACGAAAACTATTACACCAAGGTGTTCACCAGATTTGAAGGGTTTGGTGTGTCCATTATCAATACTCGGAAACAAGAGCTATGCTACATTACTTTGCGTGGAGTGGAAATCAGATACAATGAGTCAGATTTGTATCAGAACTTGAGCTTGAAGCTCAAGTGGATACAAGTGGATAACCAGCTTTATGGTGGCATTTTCCCAATCATCATCTACCCTTCAGTTGTGCCAAAGTCGGGCAAGGAGATGAACAGCCATCCTTCATTCAGTGCTTCCATATGTAAGGTGAAAGATGATACTCATGGAGTGTTATTTATCAAATATGCTACGGTGTTACTTCAAGAGATGTCATTGGAGGTCGACGAGGATTTCTTGTTCGCTTTGTTGGATTTTTCAAAGATACCTGGGGCTAGCTGGAATACTGAAGTTGTTGACAGACTTTGCGATAATAATCTTGAAATTCCGGAGCCAGAGAAGCTTTCCGAGGCCAATGACATATATTTTGAGGCATTGCATTTGCAGCCTACATTGACCAACTTGTCATTTGTTAGAACAGAGCGAGTGAATGCCGAAGACAGATCATCCTCGCAGAATACGATAATGTTCCTAGTCAACATTTTGACAATGGCTATTGGAAATATTAACGATGCCCCAATCAAGTTGAATGCATTGCTCATGGAGAATGTCAGAGTTCCATTGCCAATATTGATCCAGTCTATTTCCACTCACTATAGTCAATCATTCTTTTACCAGATCCACAAGATTCTTGGTTCAGCTGACTTTTTGGGTAATCCGGTGGGCTTGTTCAACAACTTGTCTTCTGGAGTACTTGATATCTTCTATGAGCCATACCATGGATTTATCATCAACGACCGTCCTCAGGAATTGGGTATTGGAATTGCTAAAGGTGGACTTAGTTTCCTTAAGAAGTCCGTCTTTGGATTCTCCGACTCTGTTGCTAAAGTCACCGGTTCGATTGCCAAGGGTCTTACTGTTGCAACTATGGATACTAAGTTCCAAGAGCGCAGAAGAATGAATCAACACCGGAACAGGTCTCAACATGCCCTTTATGGAGTTGCATCAGGGGCTAATTCTTTCTTTGAGTCAGTCTCTTCTGGCTTTACAGGAATTGCACAAGCACCCTTGGAGGGAGCTGCCACAGGTGGTGCAGGAGGGTTCTTCAAGGGGTTGGGTAAAGGTCTCATTGGATTACCTACGAAGACAGCAATTGGTGTATTTGATTTAGCATCAAATGTCAGCGAGGGTATCCGTAACACTACTACGGTCCTTGATGCAGATGGATTAGATAAAGTTAGATTACCACGGTGCATTTCATACGATGGTGTTATTAGACCATATTCGCAAAGAGAGGCACAGGGCCAGTACTGGCTTAAATCCATTGACGGAGGAATCTATTTCGATGAGACTTATTTAGCTCATTTGGTGTTGTCTGGCGAAGAAAAGACTGTTTTGGTGACATTCCAGAAAATTATCCTTTTCTCCATCAACAATTTGAAGGTGGAATGGGTCATTGCGTTTGACGAAATTTCCACCGTCTCTTTGGAGTCCACCGGAATCACGGTCCTTTTGAAGAAAAGCAAGGACGGGCCATTCATTCCTATACCCGAGAAGCGCAGCCGACTCTTCCTCTACAGTCGAATGAAAGTAGCTGTGGATAAGTTCAACAAACACTGCCAGGTGGTATTATAGGCCAGCTAGGATTGGAATTGGAAGAAGTGGCCCGTTTGCCCTGCTCGTTTCCCTAAGAGTTTCATGAAAGTCTCTGGCATCTCGAATCCACAATATTGGAACTTGAGTTTCCCCACAGATATAGCCCCGTCTGCTGTTTTGATTACCATGGTGGTGTCCACCAACTCGAATTGGCCTGGTTCCGAGAGATGTGTAGATAGTGTAGTCTCAGTGATATCGTCCAAGATCACTTTATACAACTCATGCACATGGTTCTTTTTCTTGACAATGTCCACCATTTTGTAAGTATGTAGCGGTCCCAAGGCGTCTGATGCTCTTTTAATTTGCCTGGAGGTTTGCTTCTGCCAATTAACCTGGTACCTCTGGGGGGAGATTTTGGATGCTAGGGAATATTGGTGAATGGACTTGACTTCAACCGGATCGATGAATTTGCCGTTGACAATGGCATCTTCTAACAAGTTTGCACCCACTCCTGCCAATTTCTCCAGAAGCAGTTTGAAAGTGTCGTGTTCACCAATTTCAATTGGTGCCGACTGGTCGATTATGGCACCATGATCGAATTTGGTCGGATGGAGCGTCTGCACTGTAACCCCAGTAGTTCTTTCGTCTTCCATAAGCGCATATTGGATAGGTGAACTCCCACTGTATTTCGGAAGAAGCGATGGATGCACATTGATGCCTCCATATGTTGTAGTAGCTAGAAATTCTCCAGGTATGAGTCTCCCAAACGAAACGGCCACCGCCAAGTCATAGCGGGCTGGAATGTTCAAAATGTCTTTTCCACAATCAGCTCGCCACACTGGAAGTTCGTGAACAGCAGCGAACATTCCCACGGGCACATCCACCAAATTCTTCAAATTTCTTCCGGTTGGTTTTATGGATCTGGTGACGACGTCCAATTGCGCTATGATTTCGGGATTTTGGAGCCTGAGGGCATTAAGACGGGCCAAAGAGGCCACTGAGAAGGCGTCCGAGCCGAAAAAGGCAACCCGGAGCGGCTTAAAGAGCTTTCCATTCAACATGGTGAAGTAGTAGCTGGGAGTGTATGTAGTACGGAAGTTATTAAGTGTGGAGAGAATGGAATAGAGGCCGGGAAAATAAAGGGAGAAAGGAAAGTGACCGAAAGCAGACATTTCCCTTTTTCAATTCTTTTAGGCTTTGTCTGACGTCAGTCAATTAAGGTTGTGGAGTGATATGTGGAAGGATCTCTACTATGGAGGAACAGCTTCTATAAATACCAAATCAACACACTGACAACGGGGCAACATCGAGAAGCAAAAGAATAGTAAAGTTTAATAATAAACATTTGTGAAGAATTCGAATAAACTCGAGTTTTCACTTCCTTTGCCCCATCCGTAGTTCCCAAACTGCCAGATATTCAACCTTCCCACACCCGTGCATCCAGAGCAATCTCAGTAGAGATTAGTCTCACAAGAAAACACCTATCTTTCTGGTGCCTTTTATTGTACTTTCTCGACCTTGAAGGTCCTGTGAATTCTGTTGGTCAGAACTTTTCGGTGCAGGTGCTGATCTCTATATTCATTGCTGAAGTTGTTGCTCATCTATTTTGGATCTCCAGCTTTGGTTGTGTGTTTTGACCCATTCTTGAAGAACTTTCGGCATCCACTGCCCATCCGATTTGCTTCTTCGAAAGCCAGATCAACGTTCTAACTGTTTATTCTGGAATTCACGGAATTCATTTTATTTGCTGGTGTTCCTCTGACTTGTTCATTCCAACTTCAGACATTGGATATTAGTTATCTCATTTTCAAGAGATTATCGGCATATCCTAAGAATCGCCATCATTTTCCGAGCGTTTGCAATCCTTTGATTGCATTCATTCACAGTTATTTGATTATTGGATTTTGTGTCGCTTCCGTCTGCGTTCGTTGCTGACCACATTTTTGTCTCTTCTGGGCTCTCTGCCTGTCCATTCCCTTACTGATTTTCACAATTAAACCCGTTCCATATCGATCCACAATGGACTCCACACTATTCCGCTCGTTCATCTTGCTATCGTGCTCGTTTCTAGGGCTTATCTGTGGAACATTATACCTCTACTCATCATACAGCCCTCAGTTGGCACTGCGGCTCCATTATCTGGCCACCGGCTCGTCGTCAATTGCCTTGTGTGGTAGTTTGGGCACGGCGGTTGCCGGTCCTCTTGCCGGAATTGTGGTTGACAAAAAGGGCTACTCGGTGGCACTCATTGTCGGTGGATTATCCATTGTACTTGGCTACGCTCTGTTGAAATGGCAGTTTGATGCTCCATACTCCAACCTCCCACTCTCGTGTTTTGATCTCTTCGTGGTGGGGTGTGGCTCCACCTTTATTAACTCTCTGTGTCTCAAATGCTGCGCGGTGAAGTTTCCAAGCATCAGAGGCGTTGCTACCTCGCTCCCTCTTGCCTTTTACGGCCTCTCTGCTATGTTCTACTCGGTCATTGCATCCATTTACTATGCGGGAGACACTCTGGGCTTTTTGCGATTCATCATTGTGTCGCTGATACTCATCTTTCTCATCTGCTGTCCGTCGATCGTTCGATGCGACAACAAAAAGATCTCCAAGCGGCAGCGGGTGGAAACGGTCGAGATGACTACGTTCGGTCCCGATACTGTAGAGCTCCATGACCCGCAAGTCCATGGTTCCCTCCATAGCGGCGAA
Source organism: Sungouiella ezoensis (assembly GCA_030569115.1). Classification (NCBI taxonomy): domain Eukaryota; kingdom Fungi; phylum Ascomycota; class Pichiomycetes; order Serinales; family Metschnikowiaceae; genus Sungouiella; species Sungouiella ezoensis. The sequence goes on from JAJMJY010000002.1 coordinate 610,457, forward strand.
ATCTCTGGATTGAAGCTTCTCCGCACCCCACGGTTTTGGCTTCTTTTCGTCATTACTGGAGCCTTGGCCTCCTTGGGACAGATGTATATCTATTCAGTAGGATACATTGTCAAGGCGCTAGTGACCTACAGTTACGAGCTTCCTCCAGACGCCCAGGAGAAAGTCCTTTCCATCGATATTTTGGTGCAGAATCAGCAGCAGCTACAGGTGAGTCTCTTGTCGGTGACCAACTGTGTGGGCCGGCTAGCGGCAGGAATCAGTGGCGACGTCATCAACAAATCTTTTCGCAAGCCACGGAGCTGGCTCCTTTTCATTCCCTCGTGTGGTCTCATTTTGACCCAGTTGATGGCCCTCAATAGCAACCATTACGAGGACTTGGGCCTCACATCCATTCTCACCGGCTTCTTCTATGGGTTCACCTTCTGTATCATGCCTATAATTGTAGGCGATGTCTTCGGAATGGACAATTTCTCCCAAAATTGGGGAGTGGTCGGTCTAGCTCCGGTGATTCCCAGCTTCTACTTCACCAATCTCTTTGGCAAGGTGTACGACATGAGGTCGTCGGTGGGAGAATCCGGATACTCTTCGTGTTTGCTTGGAAACGGCTGCTACGACTTGGTGTTCAAGCTCGCGTTGGGGGTTGGAATCTTGTCCTTGATGGCGGTTTTCACCTTCAACTTGGGTGAATGGTATGTTTCCAGCATACTGCTTCCAGAAAGACGAAAGTCTTCAGTGTCCACGAGAATGAAGTGACGGAAATTGTGTAGTGTGAAGTTGGCTCTAATAGAGTAGAGTCTGGCTTAATAGAATATATTCCGAGATAGGTTGGTGATTAACCGTGATGTATTTTGCACCCAAGTGCGACTATCAAATAATAAGTACCAAAACTTACCCATCCGAGTGCCAGTTCCATAGCCGTATACACAAGGAAGTATACAGTGGGCAATCTAAAAGTCTGGTTATTCCACTATTTCCAATTACGCAAACTTTGCCAATGTCCAAATACATACCTCCACGCTCCAGAAAATCACAAGAGGTTTCGTCTCCAGATTCAGAGAAGCGACGCCAGCGACAGCTACGATTCAGCAAGGATGGTAGCAATAAAAACGAACAAAATCGACTAATTTCTTCAAATAAGGGAGGCGCAGACCGTGACAGTGTTCCACAGTATGGGTTTGTGAGTCGAGGTGAAGACTCGAGGCTTCAGAATAGCGAACAGGCTCAGCAAGAGTATTTCGAGTGGATTTTGCAGACATTCGAGGGAAACAGAAGGCTGTGTGGTGATAGTATAGAAGGTAATGGTGGGAAAGCTCGAGATACCGTTGGAGGGGGTGGAAAAGGTTCAGATCAAGTTGGAGAAAACGAACAGAAAGTATCGGAGAAAGTGCACCATAAGAAAGAGAAAAATGCAACCAATGGAAAGAATTCAAAAGGTTCTGTCTATTCAAAGGCGCATTGTGGCTCCCTAGACTCTACTTTGGCTTCCTTGCGCAAACTCCGTGAAGCCATGCTTCATCAGAAACCCACCACCTTTTCCGTGAAAGTACACCTCTTTTCTGTTCGGGTTTCGGCTCCCATTGATCACTACGAAACATATATCCCTAGCATCAACTATCTCTTGGCTAGTGGCTTGCTAACAGATGACGAGATGGAAGAAATCGCAGCGCTCTTGGTTCTCCATGTTTCCCATTGTAATCACCAAGACGCACGGGCATTTCGGATATTCGACCACCATTTACTGCGTGACAAAAACAGCCATTTGTACTCTGTGTTGGTGGCATGGACCACCGGGGACTATCACAATTGGGTCGCCAAGTTCAATGGTGAATGTGATCATTGCGTCCATGCGATAATGGCTAGAGGGTTGCCGAAGATGATGGCCCACATGGTGATGTGCATGACAAAGTCGTATTTCACCCTTTCAGTTCAAGATTTTGAGGAGAAGTTTCTTCCAAAGGGAATGGGCGTGGGTGAATTGATGGAGAAGTATGCTCTGCAGTGGAAGGAAGAGGAGGGGAGGGTGGTGATACGACAAAGGAGATAGCGATGAGAAAAGGGTAAGAAAGGGATAAGAAAATGAATCTGTAGTACGATGGAGCCTCCTGGTATAGAAATTTACTGTAGAATCCTACACTATCCCACTTTTCCGTCAACTACTTCAGCGAATCCTCTATGGAGGTACCTGTATCAAACCACCACACTTCTCACCAAAAATCTCCTACTACAGGGCCCTACATGTCGGCTCTCCCAGATGTAATCAAGATCGACGACATTGTGTCGTCCAAAATCGATCCACAGACCATCTATAATGAGCTCGACCGCTTGAAAGTGGAAGTTAACATTCTTCGCAATGATATGTCTCTCTTCGTCAAGGCACTAGCGACCATTCCAGAAAACTACAGTCAGCAGGAGTACTATAATAAGCTAGTGGCCAAGCTTCAGACGGTAAGAGCCGGCATCGATGAATATTGTGCTCAATATAATCGGCTCTTGCCTATTATCAATTTGGCCCTGATCAAGTTGGGTCAAGAGGTGGAAGGTTCCAAGGGAGGAGTTTCTCCGCAGAAAGATGGGAAGAAGCGTACGAATTTGAGCAGATAACTTGTAGGACAGGTGATTAGAAGATAGTGGGGAAGTCGGGGGTTTAGCTGGGGGATTGGCTGGGGTTTGGACTCGTACATTGTAAACTTCCTTGGACAGCGAAAAAGCTTAGGATTGGAGATTTCCATGTTAGACTTGATATGTTGCTCAATAGTCATTCTGAGTGGATGATTACTGGTAGTGGTACATGGTGACAGTCTATTTCAGCCACCTACGTCCAGAATACCACAGTGTATATTGTTGTTATCGCTATGTTTTGCCCATAGCACCATGTGACCGATCGATCGTCTATTCCCGATTCATTTTGGCCATATTCTGGCTTTGCAGGCACGATTCACCTTTTGCTAAGAGCGGCCTCCCATGTTCCGTGGAGCTCACTTGCCAAGTCCCACCTTCATGAGCTAGTTCCAATATTCAAGACCTACTCTGAAATACTGGAATCCGGCATTTTCTCGGAATCAGATCATATCAATTTCTTCTAGTTGGCTCGATTATATCCCTTCACTCTGTCTGGGTTACTAGGGATCATTAAAGTCAGGTGGTGCCGTTCATCAACTCTCGGTCTGTCCAGATTCGATTTCTCATGATAGCATCTTTTCATCATTCAGGACATCTACTTGGAGTCTGTTGAAACATCTAGAGTCTGTTGGTCTACTCTCGATCGATACTCATGGTTCCTCTCCGGTCTAGTGGTTCCTCTCTGGTCTAGTGTTTCTCATCCGTGGTTCATGTCGAGAGGGTCCAACACTTAGAGCTTGCCTACGCCAGAACTGAGATCTCTTCTGATATTGGATCGATAACAGGTGAAATGCAGCTGATGCCCTCTGCAGGTGGTTTGGGTACAAGGCACCAATTTATCAGATTCTTGATACTAATGACAAACTGAAGGACCTGGTGGATTCTTTGCAGGAGGCTGATCGGTATGTTCTTCAAAATTCCAACACGGCGTCCGTAAAATCAGTGGAAACGGGTGAGTCCATCAATGTAGTACCTGTTGCTGGTATGTTCAAAGGTGTTTGGTCTACGAGAACCGTACGACCGCAATAAAATATACCCTGTCCTTAATGTTGTAGTAGATTTGGTATCTAGCTCTCATTTTGTTTTATTCCTTATTATTCGTATTGATTTTTCTTTTCAGTCTACTGCATGTCAATCTGTCTCTACACTTATAGAACTCGCGAATACTTATCGAAACCACAATCGCCAGATTTGAGAATGTTCCAAATTTCACAATGTCCCAAATTTCACAATGCCCAAATATCAAATCCCTCAGTTTCCCAATTCTCCATCACACCCATATTCTGATCCAATTCCTCTCCATCTCTTATCTCATCCTCCTGGGGTTACCCTGAACTGACTCATTTGATGAATCTCCTATATATAACAGTGCGAATGGTGGAGGTGGAAGTAACTTTTCAACATCTTCAATAATCAAGCACCATGTCCGCCTTGTTGAAAGAAACATTTGCCAGATGCAAGAAAGAAGGCAGAAACGCCCTCGTCAACTTCATCACCGCAGGCTACCCCTCTGTTGAGGATACTGTCCCCATCATGCTCGGCATGCAAGAAGCCGGAGTCGACATTATCGAGTTGGGTATTCCATTCACTGACCCGATTGCAGACGGTCCAACCATTCAGGCTGCCAACGTCGTTGCTTTAGACAACGGCATCACTGTCCCCCAGTGCTTGGACATGGTATCCCAGGCCAGAAATGAAGGCGTCAATATCCCCATCATCTTGATGGGTTACTACAACCCAATCTTGAAGTATGGCGAGGAAAGGATGATTGAGGACTCGGCCAAGGCTGGTGCGTCAGGATACATTGTGGTGGATTTGCCTCCTGAGGAAGCCATCAAGTTCAGAACCACCTGCTCCAAGTACGGACTCTCGTATGTTCCATTGGTTGCACCTGCTACCACTGACGCCCGTTTGCAGGTATTGGGCGAGATTGCCGACTCGTTCATCTACGTGGTATCGAGAATGGGCACCACCGGGGCTTCTACCGAGGTTTCGCAGGGAATCGCCGATTTGTGTGCCCGAGTGAGAAAATTTGCTGGTGACACTCCGTTGGCTGTTGGCTTTGGAGTTTCCAACAGAGACCACTTTTTGGTTGTAGGCGAAGCTGCAGATGGAGTCGTTATTGGCTCCAAAATCATTACCCTTTTGGGCGAGTCCAACCCTGGCCAGAGAAGGGAAGTAGCCTACAAGTTTGTTAGATCCATCTTGGGTGAGGATTTCACCGCCGAGCCTGCTCCTCCTTTCAAGCCATACGAGGCCCCAACCGTGGTTTCTGACCCCAAGGCCGTGTTGGATGAGTCCCACAAGTACAACCCAAGATTTGGTGAGTTCGGTGGCCAGTACGTTCCCGAGGCATTGCACACCTGTTTGGCGGAGTTGGAACACGGCTTTGAGAGCGCAGTGGCCGACCCATCGTTCTGGGAAGACTTCAGAAACTTGTACTCGTACATTGGCAGACCATCTACTTTGCACAAGGCTGACCGTTTGACTGGGCACGCTGGAGGTGCTCAGATTTGGTTGAAGAGAGAAGATTTGAACCACACTGGTTCCCACAAGATCAACAACGCGTTGGCGCAGGTGTTGATTGCCAAGAGATTGGGAAAAACCAAGATCATTGCCGAGACTGGTGCCGGCCAGCATGGTGTGGCCACTGCAACTGCCTGTGCCAAGTTTGGTTTGTCCTGTACTGTTTTCATGGGCGCTGAGGACGTCAAGCGTCAGGCATTGAACGTTTTCAGAATGAGAATTCTCGGAGCAAAGGTCAATGCCGTCACCAACGGTACCGCCACCTTGAGAGACGCTACTTCAGAAGCGTTCAGATTCTGGGTCTCCCACTTGGAAGATACCCACTATGTGGTTGGTTCTGCCATTGGTCCTCACCCATACCCTACGTTGGTGAGAACGTTCCAGAGTGTGATTGGCCAGGAAGTCAAGAAACAGTTTGGTGAGTCGAACGAAGGTCGTTTGCCCGATGCCGTTGTTGCCTGTGTGGGAGGTGGTTCCAACTCCACTGGATTGTTCTCTCCCTTCGAGAATGACGCTTCTGTCAAGATGTTGGGCTGCGAGGCCGGTGGTGACGGTGTGGACACCGATAGACACTCTGCCACCTTGAGCCGCGGTATTCCAGGTGTGTTCCATGGTGTGAGAACCTACGTGTTGCAAGACAGTGACGGTCAGGTCCAGGACACCCACTCTGTTTCTGCCGGGTTGGACTACCCAGGTGTGGGACCAGAGTTGGCGTACTGGAAGAGCACTGGCAGAGCTGAGTTCATCTCGGTGACCGATGCTGAGGCATTGGAAGGTTTCAGATTGTTGTCTCAATTGGAGGGTATCATTCCAGCCTTGGAGTCTTCTCACGCCGTCTACGGTGCCGTGGAGCTTGCGAAGACGATGAAGCCAGACCAGCACATTGTTGTGAATGTGTCCGGCAGAGGTGACAAGGATGTTCAGAGTGTTGCCAATGCTTTGCCAGTTTTGGGTGAGAAGATTGGTTGGGACTTGAGATTCGAGCAGGATCCATCCAAGTAAGTAGCTTCTAGATGATGTTTGCTTGAGAAGTGTAGGAGGGCGAGAAACAGAAGGATGTATTTCAAGAGAATTACTTAGGATGCATTTTCAAGAGAACATACAAGTTTAGAGATTCATTGAGGATATGTATTTTGGGTTTACATTTATCAAAGTTGCACATCGCTTCCCGGCACTCAAGCCTCACTATCAACATTCAGCCTGTATGCCAACTCAAGCCTCACTATCAACATTCAGCCTGTATGCCAACTCAAGCCACCATGACTGATGCTATTGATACAAATACGCTCTTGGAAGAACTAGCTAGAATTCTCAACGTAACAGAAATAGATGATTCGACTCTTCAGCTCTGTGTCAAGCTCATGGATCAAGGCGTGGATCCTCAGAGGCTAGCCACAGCTATCAAAAACATCAAGAATGAGACTCGATCAGCAGCTGCCTAGCTTTTATGTCCGGCAACCTTCTACATCTAATACATCATGATACGTCTATAGCTATAATACATCTATGCGAAGCCACCCTTTCTCTTCTTTCGTTTTTGGGACGATGGTGGACCCAAACTGCGTAAACGACTTTGGCTCAACTGAGAAGATGGAGGTGACAGAGAAATGTGGGGATGAGCGGCCTGAGAAGGCTGCGACGCGTCTAAACGTGGCGATTGTGATGAAAGTGGCTCACTGGAAGCTCTCGGAGGTTGTGACAATGGAATTTGGGTAGAGGTCTCCAAAGGCAAAAGATTCTCTGAAGGGCTTGGAGTCTGGGTCTGTGATGCCGTCTGGGAATTGGCTTGAGATTGGGCCTGTGATTGGGCCTGTGATTGGCTGAGTGCAAGGTGGAGAAGCCCGTTGCGTGTTTTCTTCTTCTGAGTGGTCTGTGATCTGATGATTGGAAAGGAAGGAGTTCGAGAGAAGGAATCCAGGATTGGGAGTGGTTCTTCGGCTTGCAAGTCGTCCCACTCTTCAATTATGGATTGGACATCGGCGCTGGACAGCAAAGTTAGGTCTCTCAACTCTTCTTGGAGTTGTTCAGTAGTCTTCTGGTCGGTTACTTGGATCAAGCGTGTAGCAAGCAAAATAGTAGCCAAGTCCAAAGTTTCGACTCCCTTGAACATCTTGTCGAGTTTACGGCGTAGAGCTGTTATTGTAGCACACCCTGGATCTGTCGTGCCCATCTTTTGCTTATACTTCAGGGTAAGATAGTCCATATGTTTCTCCAATGACAATCCTAACGTATCGTAGTGGTGGCCGAGCTGCCCAATCATATTGTCGAGCTGGTCAACGTCCAGAATCCAGATAGGAACGTAATCTGCCTCCGTGGATAGAGACACTGGGACTCTCACCTTCGTGTCTACAAACTTGTTCTGGTCTGCACTTTCAGTGTCGGACCCTGGCCTCAGCGGGAAGAAGTCGTCGGTCTTTGATCCAACATCAATCGCAAACTGCTGGATAAGGTCATCTTGGTCCATATCTGCGACATTGTCGGTGTCGATCACGGCAAGCTCATGGCGAGCAAACTCTTGTGCTGAGTACTGTGCAAATGCCTTCATGGCCTCATTGAGTTTTAACTTCAAGAATAATTCCAGGGGCGTTCCTCCCACTTCCGCTTCCGCTTCATCTCTTGAATTCACTTTCTTGAACCCCTTTTTGCGTGCTCCGCTGAGAGCAGTAAAACTCACCTCTCCCGTTCTTCCCTGTTCTACGAGACTGAACAAGATGTCCTTTCCGGATCCACTGAAAGGCGACTTCGATAATGCAACGTCTGAAAGTTCGCAGTCGGACCGAATGTAGTATGGATCCCGAACACTGCACGGCCTCTTGTTAACAAGGCCAAAAGTATACATCATAATGAGTGGAGAGCACCGTGAGTAGACAGCACACACAAACGTCTGGTTGTCTTCGCAAGGCACAAGCGAAATCCGGTAAGAAAAATCTGAGTCGTCAAGGAAATGCTTCCACGCTATTAATCTCCTCAACGGCACCTCTTCTGTGAGTTCGGTCCAAATGATCTCTTTTGAAGTCAATATAAAGGCGAATGGACCAGCCACTGCAACGTCCTGGATTCGGGACCACATTTTTGCAGTAATGAGTTTTGTTCTTTCAAGTGTATCTAACGAAAGCATGACTGCGCTTGTTCTTGCGAAAAGTAAGAGCCTGTTGGGATTAGCCCACATCACTTTTCTCCAGTTGGAGAACTCTTCGGGGTCCTTTGATGCAGAAATAATGGATTTTCTCACAAGAGGCTCGACTTGACTAGTAGCATCGACATTCCATATACCGATGGCTCCATCCTTGTCGACAATGAGAAATTCGTCGTGGGCAAATGGATTGACTTCGATGTGAGCTAACGTTTCTCCACGGAGACTTTCCACATTCACGGTGCCGATTTTTATTAGCTCAAGACCCTTATTTCCCGGGTCATTTCTCCAACAATATTCCAACACAGTCACCTCCGTTCTTGTCCTTACGGCCAACCATTTCGTTCGAAATGCAACCACCTGTAAAATCTCGGCCGGAAACTCACACTGGCAAGTCATTTTCGGCATTCCCACCACCATCTTGGCCAGCGGAGTCATGTGATTGTCCGCTTTGTCATCGATGTCGTAGGACTGTTTCTTTCTCGGCATGAGAACAGCCACGTTAAGCACATTGGACATTGGTCCACCAACATAGGTCATCGCTTGCATTTGAACGATATTGGATTTCGCCTTGGGAAACTTCCGCTCTCCATCCACAATTAGCAGGTACGAGTAGCCACCCATGCCAATGTCAAACACTATAGCTACCAGGCCACGGATTGGATCATACACTCTAGCATCGTTTAGGATTATACTTTCATTTGTCAACGACATAACGATTTCTTCGGCTACTGCAAAGGAATACTTTGGATCGGGATCAGTGGGCAACGCGGGTTGCGTCAACGGGGGTTTTTCCATTATTTTCGACTGGATCCAAACTTTGGAGTTCAATACTGGACTGAGTAGTAACCCATGGTTCCGGAGTCTAGGAAACCGCACGGATGGTCTGAAACCGGAAGATCCGTTGGATTCGGGTACGACGATGCCATTCCCTCGAACTCCGTATGTTATTCGGGTGCCCAAGTCCCTTTTGGCGGGCCACATTGTGGTATAGAGTTGGAAGTTTGGTGTGCAGGAGGAGAAGAGTTGGAGAAGAGTAATGGAGGTTGGAAGTGCGAAGTGCAGATCGAGGTTGCAGAAGTATTGAGGTAGCAGAAGTATCGAGGTAGCAGAAGTATCGGAGATTTTGTCGATATCAATGGAGAAAGAATGGATATACATGAGTAAACTGGATGTTTATAAGGCATACAGGTGTTTTTTTTTTCACTTGATACATCGTTTAGCACTATGGATCTTCTTTCGTTCTCAGTTGTCGACTACATGCTCTATTTGAGAACCGAAAGCTGAGAAAAGTACTTTCTGCCAAAGGTCGAATCTACCACCAAATTCATTTCGGAAAATTGAAAGCGATACGAATCCACAAGCATAGAGTTAATGAAAATTCTAATTTCTGAATCGTAGATCAATGAACTGGTGCTCACTCTTCATCAATTCCTACCGATGGTCTGTGGGTTTCACCTACTACATGGTGTGCAGTTCAATTTCACTTGACGATTGTAAATAACATAATATGACATTCCACGAACCCAACTAAAACTCTCTACAATGGCGTAAATAACAATTCCTAAAGTACCAATTTTTCTACCAACCATTGATATTCCCCACCAAAACTCTTCCTCAAACCCTCGTCTCCCCCATTATTCCTCCACTATTCCACATCTCGTGTTCCACACAGGCATTCGCGTAGCCTCTCCATCCTTCTTCCAACTCTTCACCAGCAATTCGTTAAATACGTAGCCAAAACCCCCAATTCCCCCATATAAACCCTCCTATCTCCCCCATTAAATTCTAATCTCCCATACATTAACCATCCCGTGAACGTGGCAGGGTTCCATTTCACATCAGACTGCACACCACGTCGCGGCCCAAGTTACACGTAGCTGGAACCAATTTTCGGCCACCAAACCAGTCTTTTCTTCGTCTGCTCCGCAATGGCAAAAAAGGCTAGGATCCCAGGCGTCACGCCGGTCAAGCCGAAATCGAAAAATGACTTGTTGGACTTGGACTGTGTTTCCGTCCCCCAATACGCACAAGGAACCTCCAGAGAATACTTGGTCACTTCTGTTCCCCAAGAAATTACCTCCAAGAGAACCATTTCGACCAAAGAGTTGATCCTCGTTGCCGTGCTCGTGGCTGCGTCGTTCTCGGTGCGTTTGGCCCACTTGGAACACCCCAATTCCGTGGTTTTCGACGAGGTCCACTTTGGTGGCTTCTCCAAGAAATACGTCTTGGGTAAGTTCTTCATGGATGTCCATCCTCCATTGGCCAAGATGTTGTTTGCCGCCGTCAGTTTGCTTGGGGGCTTCAAGGGCGACTTTGACTTTGCCCATATTGGCGACGTCTACCCTGACTCTGTTCCCTACGTATGGATGAGAACATTCCCAGCTGTTTTGGGTGTAGCCACCGTTTTGCTCTGCTACTTGACATTGCGTGCCTCGGGTGTTCGTCCTGCCGTGTCGTTGATCACCTCGGCCTGTCTTTTGTTCGAGAACTCCTACGTGACCATCTCCAGATACATTTTGTTGGATGCACCTCTCTTGTTCTTCATAGCTGCTGCAGTGTATGCATTCAAGAAGTTCGAGGTCCAGCAGCCTTTCTCATTGAACTGGTACCGCCTGTTGCTTTCATGTGCCATTGCCTTGGGCTTGGCATTCTCCTCCAAGTGGGTAGGTTTGTTCACTATTGCCTGGGCCGGAGTATTGTGCGCAGTTCACATGTGGTTTCTCATTGGTGACTTGTCTGTCAAGCCCGCTACCGTGTGGAAACATGCCATCACCCGTGCCTCTTTCTTGTTGGGTATTCCCATCGCCTTGTACTTGTTGATGTTTGCTCTCCACTTCAACATCTTGACTAACGAAGGAGACGGCTCTGCCTTCATGTCTTCGGCCTTCCGTAGCGGCTTGAATGGTTCGTTGGTTCCAAAGAGTACCACTGGCCAAGTAGGTTACGGCTCGGTGGTCTCTATCCGTCATGTGAACACCAGAGGTGGCTATTTGCATTCGCACAACCACTTCTACCCAGCAGGCTCCAAGCAGCAGCAGATCACTTTATACCCTCACTTGGATGCCCACAACGACTGGCTCATCGAACCATACAACTTCTCCATTCCCGAAGACTTCACCCAGCTCAAGGATGGCGACAAGATCAGATTGAAGCACATCGTTACTCACAGAAGATTGCACTCCCACGACGAGAAGCCTCCTGTGTCCGAGAGAGACTGGCAAAAGGAATGCTCTTGTTATGGATATGAAGGTTTCGGAGGTGATGCTAACGACGATTGGATTGTGGAGGTTGTCAAGAAACAGACCCCCGAGCAATACCAAGAGAATATCACCGCCATTCACACCATTTTCAGATTGAGGCACGCCATGTCGGGTAACTACTTGTTTTCCAGCGAGGTAAAGTTGCCTCTGTGGGGATTCGAGCAACAGGAAGTGACCGCTGCCAGCTCTGGCTACAGACCCTTGACTTACTGGTACATCGAGACCAACAACAACGACAAATTACCCGAGGAAGAGAAAAAGATCGTCAAGTACCCTGTATTGAGTTTCCTAGCCAAGTTCCTCGAGGCTCACCAGACCATGTGGAAGATCAACCTGGGTTTGACTGGCCACCACAACTGGCAATCTGAACCTCAGGACTGGCCGTTGTTGGTGCGTGGTATCAACTACTGGGGCAAGGACCACAGCCAGGTGTACTTCCTCGGTAACCCTGTCGTGTGGTGGACTGCCTCTGCTTGTTTGGTTGCATTCATCGTCCACGTCGGTATTTCCATCATCAAGTGGCAGACCGGCAGTGCAGTGGCAGCCAACAAGAACGTGTTCAATTTCAACGCTCAGATGTTTAGTTACTTTGCTGGTTGGGCACTTCATTACCTTCCTTTCTTCATCATGGGTCGTCAATTGTTCTTGCACCACTACTTGCCATCTCAGTATTTCGCCATCTTAGGTGTTGGCCACGTGTTCGAGTTGATCGTGGCTTGTTCCTCTAAGTATAGCAGGCCGGTCTACGGTGCATTGGTGCTCTTCTTTATTGGTACTCTTGTTTTCTACAACACCCTTGCACCTTTGATCTCTGGTCAGCCATGGACTCAGCGCCAGTGCTTGGACAGCAAGTTGGTGTCTGATTGGGACTACGACTGTAAGACCTTCTTCAAGAGCAAGGAGGAGTACGACAACTACACCCCAACCATCTCTTCACCAACATCCACTTCTGCTGAGAAGACTGTTATTGAAACCCCAAAAGCAGTTGAGCAACCTGTCAAGGTTGTAGAGTCACCTAAGAAGGTTCTCGAAGTGCCACCTAAAGCTGAGACTCACCCAGGCACCTTTCCTGAGCACTTGAGGGTCGAAGAAGAAGTGGCACCTCAGGCTGAGCAAGAGGATGTTGCTACCCCTGAAAAGGATGAGGAGGTTCCACCACAAGTGGACACTGTTGATAAGGTGGAACAGCCGGAGAAGAAGGAAGCTGAGCCAGCTGAGGAGCCAATTGTCGAGGCAGAGACTGCAGAGGCAGTTGCTGAGCCCGCTGTTGACGCAGTTGCAGAGCCGGTTGGAGAATTAGCTGCCGTTGAAGATATTGCTGAACCCGTTGTTGATGCGGTCGCCGAGGAAGTTGCCGAGACAGTTATTGAAGAGGTTTCTGAGCCAGTTGTTGAAGTGGCGGGTGGGGCCGTTGAGCCAGTGATTGACGCAGAACCAATTCCCGAACCCGAAGCAGTTGCAGAGCCAGAAGCAGTTGCAGAGCCAGAATCGGTTGTTGAGGCTCCTCAAGAGGCCGTAGAGCCAATAGAGGCGACCGAGCCAGTAGTCGAGGCTGTTGAAGAGGCTTCTGAGCCACTTGAAGTATAACGGGATTCATTACTATACGAACAATAACTGTACGAAGCTATAATCGTAAATTGATGAAGGTGATATTGCAGATGTAACATGGCGAGGAAGGTTAGTAGATGTGGTAGATGTAGTAGATGTAGTAGATGTAGTAGATGTAGTAGATTTAGTAGATGTAGTAGATGTAGTAGATGTAGTGGAAATAGTGGAGTAAGAAAAAATGATTAGAAAAGACACTTTCAGATATTAAGGTGGTTCTAGAATTAGAGAAGTACTGTCTCTACAATTGGCCGAACTAATTGCAATGTTCCATATACCAGGTCCACATTCCACGTTCTACCTTCTTACAGCGACTGTCTATCGGATGAAAGTCGTTCCAGAATTCCATTTCTTCTTCAAAAAGAACCATTGTTCTTCATACAACTCCCATCCCAGAGATTTATTCTTATCCTCCATATATCACTAGATCCCACCCTCTCAAACCTTCACACTAAATACACACACCACTTTCTTCAGATACTTCTAAAGGTCATTTTCTTCAGATACTGAAGGTCGGTATGGATACGGAACACTCATGCCGAATCTGCCGTGGCGAGGCCACCGAATCTCAGCCGTTAATTCATCCATGCAAATGTAGAGGATCAATCAAGTACATCCACCAAGACTGCTTGATGGAATGGCTCAACCACTCCAACAAAAGCACCAAGCAATGTGACATTTGCAACACTCCATACAAGTTCCGGACGATCTACGATCCGAACATGCCGAAATCGATGCCGTTGGCCGAGATCTGGCGCAAACTGACTTATTCGGTGTCTTCCAAGGTGGTGAAGAACTTGTCGATCATCCTCTACGTGGGGTGTGTAACTCACATCCCGCTCTTCTGGAAATTTGTCAGCCGAGTGTTCACCTATGCTCTTGATGGGAAACTTCCGCTGCCGGACTCCAAGATCTCTCATGTGCTATTGTATGGAACTTACGTCAATAGGGCTGCCAATGGCGAGTACCTAGCGGGGCCGTATGCGTCGATGTGGGATAAGTTTGAGGTTTTTTTCGTCAATACGTTTTTATCGGGGGTGGTAGATATCGTGTTGTTCATTGTGGTTCTTTTCGTAATATTCATTGAGCACGAGTGGGTAGTCAGAGAAGAAGGCTATACAAAGCTGCTATTGAGGAACATTGGCAAGGAGCCCCGGACGAAGCTTGCAGATCTTCTTGCGCTGATGCTTCATCAGGGAGGTGACAATCAGGCTGCTCGGGAGTTGATGATCAATAGGGCACTAGAGGATTTGCAGAACTTGCCTGACTTCCTCAGACACGAGGCTGTGCTTCGCCGAGCATTGAATAATGGAGATCATAAAGATTTGCTTTTAAATGTGCGGGAGCCTGAGCCTCGCGACGATGGACTTGACGGTGATGATGAAGATGGAGATGACCAGGAACAATCTGCCGTTAATCCTCATGGAGAAATGGATCCATCTGACGTTTACCCACACGGAGAAGTGAATTCATCTGAAATTAACCTAACCAGAGAACTTGGAGGTGAAACCACAAGAAACGAAACTGCAGCCGAGAACTTCTCGAATGACAACGCCGACAATAGCGTATTTCATCGTGTCAACGGAAATGTGCATGAGTTCATTGGAGAGCGTGACGATCCTCCTGAGCATTCCCATGGTATTACTGGCGGTGCAGGGTTGGCAAACCGAGACGAGCAAGAACCAATTGGTCACGAGCAACATGAACAACCTGTAGAGGAAGGTGACGACGACGGCACCATCAACCAACAGGATCAACTTGAACTCAATCTCGTCGAAGAACACCCACAACAGCCAGAATTAAACCTTAACGACGAAAACGAAGACGAGACTCCCGAAGAGCTAGAGAGAAGAAGAAACTTGGCGGAAGATGAAATGGCTGCTGTCGAGGCCGCTAACAATGGCGATATTTTGGAACTCTTGGGAATCCGCTTCAATTTGATCACTCCCATTCAGTTGATGATCTTGGCAGACTTCATCGTGTTAGTTTTCTTGTTTGGTGTGTACTTGATTCCTCACTTCATGGGAGAAATGACTGCCATGGTCATTCTGACCGTGTGCATTGCCACCTACGCATTGGTGGTGAAACCAGTTGTGCCGTTCTTGCCAGTGGAAACCACTTGTCTGGCATTTACTCAGATCTGGAATTTGGCAGAACAGAAATTCCCAGTCGCCTCGTCTGCAGCTCACCTCGTGTCTGAAATGGTGATCGATCCCATTGTTGAACTACTCATAGACCTAGGTAGATTGGACCGAGTGAAACCACCAACGCTTGTGGAACGTGTCATTTTCTTGTCTATCGGCTATTCGCTAGTGTGCGCTGCAGTGTATCTGCTCATGTCTACTTTGGTGGCCGGAGAGAAACCTATCATGGGGACCGCTAGAAGAATCTTCAAGGTTCTTTTCCAGATCGTCGCAACTGCAAAGGTATTCACCATTTTTACTATTGAGATTGTGATTTTCCCTATCTTCTGTGGATGGCTTCTAGATTTCTGCGCCACACCACTCCTAGTGAAGGATTTGTTTGTTGAAACTGAAAATGGGCGGTCGTTTGTGTTCTTCTTCACCTCAATCCAGGACTTCTCAGATGTGCAATACTTCACCGCTGTGAAGTGGCTCTGGAACCCATACATCAGACCTCTTCTTTTCTGGGTGGCAGGCACAAGCTACATGTATTTCATTGCATTGTTCGTCGGTATGGTAAGAAATCACATTCTCCGTCCAGGGGTGCTCTTCTTTATTAAAAGTCCCGAGGACCCAAATGCCCGTCTCATCCATGATGCCATTGTGAAGCCATTTCTCTTGCAAACGCTGAGAATCTTCTTGAGTGCAAAAGTGTATACTGCGTTCATCATCGGAGGTATCGGATCTGTTACTTGGGGTCTAAGGTACTCGGTGAATCCTCCAGGTGCTACAGGGAAAGAAAGTACACTTTTGCCCATTAAATTCTACGGTTTCATGAGCATTTCCCAGGCGTTGATCACATTGTTGATACTCATCAGAGCCAAACCATTGATTGCCAAATTTTGCAAGATGTTCTGGACGCGGGCTTTCGAAGCTATGTGTTACAAGTTCAGACTCTCGCATTTCATTTTGGGCAATCCCGTGGCTCAGGAAAGGGGTTCCATCGTCTACCGAAGTTTCTTCCACAGTGTTCACGCCCTTGGCGATCCAGACTACACTCGTCCAGTAACCTATTCGGAAGCATTGGAAATCTTTAAGTCTGACAGCTCAGTTAATGCTTGCTTTGTTCCTGATGGATACTATGTTCGTGCTCCTGCAACTGACGATAATTCTCGCAAGTTTCTCAGAGGATTGTTTGTGCCAGTTTCCAAGTCTGACCACTTGTTGCTGCAGGCTCCTGAAGTTTTTGATGACGAGGACACGGATTGGTGGGATTCAGACATTGTGTACGAAGATACCTACACTGTTGTCTACCAACCACCACAATTGAAGCTTAGATGTGTAGCATTGGCTTCCATGATATGTGCTTTAGGTGCCCTCCTCGTTGTTGTGTCCGCTCTTGTTGCTGTTTTGTTGGGACGTCCTGTTACTCGAGCAGTGATAATAGTTTTGGATTTTATGTTCGAGAAGTTGGGTAATGGGTCCCCATTGCCTTCTACTGGCATTGAGTGGTCGTTCATTGATATCAGCTCATTATGCATGGGTATAAAGTTGGAGTTGGTGCTTTTACTTTTTATTGACTACACGATCGACAGTGAGAATGCCATCAATTTCGGGGCTGACCAACCGCGACGCTTCTTGTTTCCAGCAGGAAACATTCGTGGTGGGCTTTTAAAGTTTCCACTCTTAGTGATTACCGGTATAGCGCCAGGAATGCTTGCTGCTCACATTCACTTGAATTACTTGACTGCTATTGAAAAGTACTACTTTGGGGCCGCAACAATGGAGATTGCTGACGAATCTTTCAACTTGAACTTTACTTGGCAGGGTGTCTTGTTGCACCTTGCGATGCTGCCGTGGACGCTTTTGCCATTGCTTGACCCCTTGTCCCTCGAGCACATCACATTGCGTTACCGCAAGGCAACTGTGATCCGTACCATTGGTAGCGCCGGGTTTATTGCTCTCCATCGACTTTTCGTCTACAGCCAACAGAAGGCTGGCGTTCCACTTGGGGTAGGAGAAGATATCCGGCTTCGCATCCTCACGCTATTGATCATCGTCGTCACTAGAAGTGTGATCAGTACAGGGGAGTTTTTGGCCAATATCACCGAGCAGATTAAGAACGAGAAGTACGTGACGGGCTCAGCCATCGAGAACATCGACGGTGATGAAGACTGATTGTGACAATTGTATATATTATGATGAATGATTCTATTTCACTCGCTTTCGTTAGAGTCGTTAAACAGCACGTTCGCTGTGTTTTTCTTCTTGCGGCCCTTCTTATCCTTCTTGGATTTCTTTTCCTTAGGCTCGTCTTCCTCATCGTCGTCATCTGCAAAGAGTTCCTTCTCGTTGACGTTGTTGGTGTCGTACATTTTCTTTGCCTTTTCGATCTTGGCAAGTTGTTCTCGAATATAGTTCATTCTTCCGAGCTTCTGAGGGTCATTGCGCAAGGCAAACGGAATATCGTCAATCTTGATACGAGAACGGCCGTGAGACCTGGCGAACTGGAGAGCTCCGTGTGACAATTCACTGAGAAATTCTACTAGACAATCTTCTAGACATTTGACGGTAGAATCTAGTGAAATAGGGCCATCACCCATGGCATAGAGGATGGTCTCGATATCCTTGGTGAAAAGTCTTGGCCGCCGCCGCCTTCTGGGAGGAGGTAGGGCTGTTGTTCTGTAGGGGTACATGGTTAGTTTGAAGTCGTGGATGTAGAAGTTATAGATGGAGTAGCTATCGATCAAGGTGTACGGGTGTGAAGCAGTAGTGAATTGAATCCAGAGTAATAGTACCTTCAACCTGGTCCCAAAAATAATGGAATTTACTATCCAGTGGACGTGCCAATTAATCTACCAGATTGGCCAATTAAATTATTCCTCATGCTCGCAGATCCTCTTCGGAAATGATAGACTCCAACACACCAGTTGGAGGGTCAGGAAGTACCGAAAACTTCAAATCTCCATTCTGGAAAGCAGATAAATACTCTTCCAACTTGCCGGAACGAACGTCGTCGGTCGTCATCTTATACAAATAACCCTCTTTTTCGAACTGAAATGCTACTTCTTCTTGGTGGTCATCCATCAATTGTTGATTGGTCACCACCAATAATGGTTTATGTAAGCGAAGAGTGTCCAAGATGGATCCAGTGCCCGCATGAGAAACCACAACGTCTGCTTCGGCGATATAGCTGGAGATATTGGGAGAAAAGGCAAATGCCAGTAATGTCATTGACGAATTGCAGAATGTAGTGACAGATTTATCATTTGTCTCATTAGTTAACAGGAAGTCTAGAGAATCCACCACATTGTGCTTATCGAGAGCATCCGAGAAGAATTTCTTGCTGAGATGGTTTCCGTTTTCAATTTGGTTTCCGTACTGGATGACTACGCGGCGGAAACCCAAATCAGAGAGATTTCGAAGGAACGAGGGCGTGGCCACGTGATCGACCAACGCCTCGAAAGTCACCGTGGCGCCAGTAGTGAAGAGAATCGACATGTGGGGGGAGCTTAGTGTTGGAGGAGATGTATTGATCGGAATGGGAGGTACGGGTTGTATAGGGGAGGTACGGGGGGTGGAAGGGATGCGACGGAATTGACCATGTTCATCAATCAAGGAGGTACGGGTTTTGCTTGACCAGTGACCGCCAAGATGACAAAGTGTGCTCCATCGTAACCGATTCGGGACGGTCAATAGCTGGAAGTCATGCCTGGCTGGGGACAGGAATTGCCCTAATAGAACGGCGACGGGCTCGCAACAATCCAACAACGGCAGCGTGCAGTCCGTAGTTTGGCAATTGGACCGAAAAAAAAAAATCCAGCAATCGACAGAAAAATGAAAAAATGCAACGTAGCACGAAAAACCGCCACAAACTTGGGAAAAAACAGCCCCCTTCCACACCCCTCAGGGGCAGTTTCCCAGCATTTCGTAACCCCCCTTATTCGTAAACTGCCCTGATAAGTTCCGTGGATAAAAGAGCCCTTGACACATTACCCCGGATTCGGAGGTGGCTCAGGATGAACTCCGGGGCGCGTAGTGCACAAGGCGTAGTGAGCAGGAAGAGGAATAGTGAGCAGGACGTATTTGAGATTGCTTGTCTGGGGTGCAGAAAGAGGAAAAAGTAAAACGGTGCGTAGTGGGCGGTGGGTGAACACAGTGACGGGCGCCGTGACGGAAAAGTCGGACCATCAAAAAATTAAGTAGACGATGAAGAAAGACAACTTTGCCTTCATAGTTCCATGGAGCGTGGCGACTGCCCGTGAAATGGGTGGGGTGACCATTAGAATAGAACACTGGAGAAACCCCAGAAAAAAGCGTTAGTGAGTCCCCAGATCGATGAGTCTCCCACATACACCTTCATACTCCACAGAATCGTCTGGAATAAAAACATTAGCCGCCAAAAAGTAATCCGCTCGCACCAGTAGTGCCTCCGTGATCGACGAATCGGAAAAGAAAAACCTTGTCTTTCTCATCTAAAGCTTTTCTTATCGTGGCCATTTTCTGTTGCACCGTCCTGCAGAAAACACCCGGCCACCAACTCCGAAACTCAATACCCCGTAGTATCTGGCCACATTAGCTGCCGTGGTGGAAGAAATTCGACAGAAAACTCCCACCGCGCTCCACATCTCCATCACCCGCCCCACTATAAAAAATATCATTCTCTTCTCACCCGCTAAAATTCGTTCATTCGTCTCCTGCACACAACCCAGGTGCCGGTGGTTTTTTTCGGAGTCAGTTCATATACTCCAGATCCTCCATATACTTAGAGTCCCCAAATTTTCTTCCCCAGATTCCCCCTTGCATGCTACTCCAGCGGTCTTTTTCGTGAAAAAGACCTCGTTGCTGCTCATAAACTCCTGTGTGTGTTCCCCACGTCCCCGGTTTGCCCCTCCTTCCGATCGGCCCGTTTGCTCTCGTTGTTCAACCGAAACGGTTCCATCGTCAGTTACCAGCTGGTGAAAACTGGCGAAAATATATACTGGCTTCAGCAGTTCCCGCCAAAACACTCACCACCTCATATTTGCCGCCCTCAAACCGCCCACGTGCCCCGATGCTCGCCAACGCCTCCCCCAAAGACGAAAGAAGGGACTCGATGCTGTATTCGGGTCCAACCCAGCCCATACCGAAGAAGTCGCTCCAGATCAGAACAGACAAGCCCCGGCCCCACGTGTGCACGATCTGCACCCGTGCGTTTGCCCGGTTGGAGCACTTGAAGCGCCACGAACGCTCCCACACAAACGAAAAACCCTACCAGTGTGCAGCCTGTGGCCGGTGCTTTGCCCGTAGAGATTTGGTGCTTCGCCACCAGCAGAAACTCCATCTGCACATGCTGCCGGGAGTTCGCCGCGGCCTGGTGCCGCCAGCGGCTGTCTCGGAGTCGTCGCCTCCTCCGGGTTCCGATAACATCATTTTCTTGCAACACAACACCAACGCCAAGGCGCCGCTCCCCAACGGCCAGCGCATGGGCTCGTGGTCGAACGGCGCCAGCAATCTGGCCGCTCTGTCGCTTTCCGCTTCTCCCCACGACCACACTGACAAGGTCGGTACTTCTGGATATCTGCTGATGGTTCCTGGTTCCATGCCGCTGCCCAAGACGTCTTCGAGCCAGAATACCCCGAGCGCGGCGCTTGGAAGAATTACTGTGCGGCCCAGCTCCGCCGATCTGGATCCTAGTGGCGCTTCTGCATCTGCCCCAGGTCTTTACACCCAGCAGCCGTCCCCCCTTACGGGAGACTCTCCAGACTTGAAGAAGAAGAAGAAATACAACTGGTCTAGTCTGGTTGCCGACGACATGCCCCAGGCGAGTACCCACCGCCATGCGTCGTTTCTGGCGGTTCTGGGCGCCTCCTATACAAACCTCAAAGATGCGTTGTTTATCCAGAGCCACCAGATCGCCGATGCTCCAACTCAGGTTGGTTTCTCAACTCCACAGTTCACAGCTACTGAACTCGACGCAAAGGGACTCCTGGCGTTGGATTTTGGCTCCCTCGACATGGACTGGTACAACCTTGACTTTGATGGCAAGCAGGACTCAGAAAGGGCGTCGCTCTCCAGAACCAAGAGCAGTGCCAGGTTCTCCGTGCCTGAAAATGGCGCTAGAAAATTGACCACCATCCCATCCGAGACCCAGTTGAAAGACTTGGATCTGAGCTACTTCTCCAACGATGTCATGGCCAGTCACCAGTTCCACGACCCCAGCCACCCCCACCACATCAAGGGCTCCACACCTATGGAATTCAACTTTGATGATGGCAGTGTCACTCCCATCGAGAATAAGCGCATTCATACTGGTACCGGGTTCATGGACTTTGCTGGCGATCTATTTGCCATCACTGGCAACCCTAACCAATCGCCTCACCCATCGATGGGTCTGGCGTCTGCGACCTCTGCAAGTGGTGTAAGTGCTGCCATGCCGCCTCACCAAATGTTCCAGGGTACTGCAAGTCCAACCCTCAGCCATTCCTCGGCACAAGGATCGTCTGTTGCCAGGAGGATACCTAGAAGGCCATCCCCTGCAAAAAGATCTAGTATGTCTTCTGTTTCACTCACCAGCGACTTCAAGAGAGCCAAGATCGGCTTCGTCAACGTCGCGGCAGATTTGGATTGGGTGAAAGAAATTCAAGACGTCCCAGTTCTTAACGAGTTGTCTGCTTCCCATGATACTGGTTTCTTGGGAATGCCTTACATTGCTGATCAGTTTGAGCCAGATGAAATTCTCAACATGTTCAAGTGTAGACAAGATGACTTGGTCAAGCAGAGAAGCCAGGTAGACACTCGTCTGTCGCCTGCTGGATCCGAGAGACTGTCAGTGTCGCTTAACCGCAACCCTGCGAGGGTTCTGTTTACTATCGGCGATCGTCCTAGCTTTGTCACCGATGAGCTTCGTAACAAGATGATTCTTGAGTGCAATATCAGCAGCGATAACTTTCCACCTTTGGACGACTTGAATTCTTACATGAATCTCTACGAAAGGGAATTCAACAAGTATTTCCCTTTTATTCATATGCCCTCATTGCGCATACCGATGGTTGACAACTTTGAAAACATTCCTCTTATTTTGGCAATGTGTTCTCTTGGTGCACTCTACTCGTACCACGACAACAACAGTCTTTTGCTCTTCAATTTGTCAAAGTATCGCATCCACAGCTTCTTCGAGAATGAAATCACTACCGAGAAGCTTTCAATGAAGAAGGTGCCCATCATGGCTCACCAAAGTCTTGTACTCCACATTTTTATTTCAATGTTCCTCAACGAACCGAACATGGCTGATACCACTTCGAGACAGATAAGATCCATGGTGGGATTGATCAAGGCTACTAACTTCCAGAATCCATTGGAACAGTACTTGGTTCCCCCACCATCTATCAAGAACCCAAATGATGCTAAGCTGATTCAGGAAAATTTTGATTACTTCATCATGGCTCAGACAAGAATTCGCACGATCCACACTTTCTATCAGTTGGAGGTGATTCGTAATACTTTGCTTGGACTGTCCGTGCCAATGAAAGGAGTTGAAATCTTGAGCGGAACCCAGTGCGGTAATGACGTCTTGTGGGATTCTGCCAATGCAAGTGAGTGGTTCGAAGAATATCAGAAATGCGGAATGCCCAATTTAGTAGAGTTGGCCAACAACGAGACATTGGAAGGACTTCTTTCCCATATCTACGACCAGAGCTTCCCTCAGTCTTCGATGTCTATTCAGAAGTCATTGACCATGTTGGTTGCAATTCACGAGCAGATTCTGCACGAGATTAATACGAACAACTTGGATTCTGCTGGCGGTATTCTTAATTGGAGAATCGACACACGGCCAAAGATGGAGAATTTGATCTCTGCATGGGAGAGATTCTTCCACAGAAGTGGCGGATTCAACGTTGTGAACGACCAGAACCGCCTCATTCTCAAGAACAACGGTGAGCTCACAATGATTTTGCCTTTGTTAGCGTTTGCCAAGTTGAGACTCTGTGTCAACGTCACTCCTTTCATGAGACCTGTGGTTTACAAGGACTGGAAGAGTATGGAGGAACAACTTACCAACTTAGAAGAGGATGTTGATGGATTGAAAGATGCCGTGGAGCACGCCCTCTACATTTTGAATTTGTGGGCACAGAACATTTCGGTGGTTAATAACCCAAGGAAGACGTCAGTCAGAACGCCGGTGTACTTTGTCACCTGCATCTGCATTGCAGTGATGGTGGTTTCGAAGGCATTGAACGTGATCGAGAACCTGGCCATATTGAGCATTTATGACAAGGCGTTGTGGCTTAACACCGAGAAGGTGTTGAGAACCATTGAAGCTACCCTCACACCGAGCGAAGGCTCGTATGCGGAGTTATTGCATAAGCAATCGCATGGAATCTTCGATTACGTTTGGACTGATGATTTCAAGACGAACGTGGATGCGGTTATGGAAGCCTTGAACAGCGGAGATGAGAACAGTGCTTCCCATATTAAAAAGTGCAAGCTCCTGGTTCAGGCATTGAGCTTGGGCGTGCGCATGTTGGCGGACGCTCCGCTCTGGCCATTAGCGATGGGTTTTGCCGAAGGATTGAAGAACATGGCTACCCAGATCCTCGGAAAGGACACCAAATAGCCACACCGACCGAGGTACACCACCCTAAAACACAGACCAAAAGATTATCACTAGTTTTAATTTTTCCCAAACCAGTTGGTTATTTATTGTCACGAATATATTTATTGCACTAATCCTCCACAGTCGCTCCACATTTCGCACCCAAAAAAAGCAATACTATCTCATCACTAACTTTTTCCAAACTGGCTCGTATTTCATTTAATCCCCTAGGGTGGCTTTCCAACGTAACCAGACTAATGACTGCCGAAAAGCTCACTGGCCGTGCCCTCTACGACTCCATCGGGAAACCAAAAACTATCGTGGCTCCCATGGTGGACCAGTCGGAGCTTGCCTGGAGAATTCTTCTGAGGAGATACGGAGCTGAACTTTGCTACACACCGATGTTCCATGCCCGGCTTTTCGCCACCGAAGAGAAGTATAGAAACAAAATGTGGTCTGAATGGGACGGCGATAGAACCAGAGACCGGCCGCTAGTAGTACAGTTCTGTGCCAACGATCCAGAGTACTTGCTTCAAGCTGCTAGATTCGTGGAAGAAAAATGTGATGCCGTCGACTTGAACTTGGGATGCCCACAGGGAATTGCCAGGAAAGGCAACTATGGTGCGTTTTTGATGGACGACTGGGATTTAGTGTACAAATTGATTCGCAACCTTCACGACAACTTGAAGTGTCCAGTGACGGCCAAAATCAGGGTTTATGACGACTGGGAGAAATCGCTAGAGTATGCGAAGATGGTTCTTAGTGCCGGTGCGCAGTTCATCACGATCCACGGCAGAACAAGGGACATGAAGGGCCAGGCAACTGGATTGGCCAACTGGAAAGTGTTGCGATACCTCCGAGACAACCTACCCAAGGATCAGGTATTCTTTGCCAACGGAAACATTTTGTACCCTGGGGATCTTGCCAGATGCACTGAGGAGGTTACGTGTGATGCCGTGATGTCGGCCGAAGGTAACTTATATAATCCTGGAGTGTTCTGGACAAAGACCGATGATCGTGACAAGCAGTTTGCACGAGTGGATAAGATGCTCCGGGAGTACTTTGAGATCGTCAAGGAATGTCCGGGAGAAGCGTCCCGAGTGGCCATGAAGGCGCATTTTTTCAAGCTTTTGCATGCGTTCCTCAATGAGCATAAGGAGTTGCGCCCAGTGATTGGAAAGACCAGTGTCAATTCGGGTTTCTGCGAGTGGGAGGCAATTGTCGAGAAGGTGGAGGCCATTGTTGAAGAGATCTATTCGCGGCCAAATATCGAAGAAATCGATGTGATTACCGAAGGGGAGGTGCAACTGTGGGGAGGAAGGTACAAGACTATACCATTCTGGAGATGTCAGCCATATTTCCGGACGGTAGATGGAGAGAAGCAGAACACGCGAGTTCTCAAGGTGGCTGCCAGCGGAGAGAGCAAAGCTGCCAGTGAAAAGAGCAAGAAGCGTCCAGCAGAAGAAGAGGAGAGGGTGGCCAAGAAGGTGGCAGTATAAAGGGTATAGATTGCAAATATAGGTTCATCAGGAGACAGAAGAGAGAGGGAACGCATTTGAATCAGTTTAGGAATTTTAGATTGTTCCAGAAGTAGCTCACTCTTGGTTCATGTCTCCAGAATCGTGATAATCTCTTAAAGATTAGGCACAACATCACATACCATACTCAAGGCGGTGTTTCCACTTGAATTTCTGAGGGAGAGTGGTTAGAGTGACAATGAGGGAATACAAGGATCGCTTTTTTCATCTGAATATTTAGATCTTGACTACGCAGCTAGGAATTCATACATATTCACCCTTTTCCCTTCAATACCCTTAATTTCTCTACACCATGTCCGAACAGGTAGGCCGGCAAGCCAATTGACAACAGCGCATTACAACCCCGAACAAGAAGAGATTGTATTGGATCATTTTAGGGCAAGCGATCGTGAAAGTACAGAATATCATTTTGAGAAGAAAGGTCCAAAATTTTCAAGATGATCACTTCTGGAAACCATAAGGGCATTTTAATATTGCGGGAAGTTTGGAAATCAAGTGTCAAGATAATAGACAAGTCCCAGATTATTCTTAAAAAGATTTGAGAAATAGATCCGGAGTAATCTGGTAGAATTTAAAAGATAGAATGCCCTGGTCTAAGGATGCTCATTGATTGCATAACGAGCTTTCTATTCTTTCCATTCTTGCCCTTTCCGCAGAACAAGCACTTTCAGATAATTACTGCCGTAGATAGACTATCATGCACAGTTCTTAATGAAAATAATTATAATATTGAGAAATAGGGAAATTCTTTGGGATGACTATACGAATTCCATGACATCTGAACAACAGGGTAACTATTCCAAAGTAGAGCAAATGAAATGAACCTTATCATTCAAAACCTCTGATAGGTGCATAATCTGCTTTATCTGCACATTTTAGTCGCTTAGAAACCAGATCTTCTTTCGAATCCAGAGTCGACTTTCGAACTTTCCAATTGAACTCCTGAAGTTCCCGTTTTTTGAAGCTCCCAGAAAGATCGTAGAGGTTTGGGGGCAATTGAAGATCCTTGATAGTAAGAATCCCGTCCACCGGATATAAGGAAAGATACCTCAAGTTCTTGGGGAATGGTGCAGCTGTTGATGGATCAAAATTTTCAATCGTTAAATCAACGATACTTTCAGGGTATTCCTTCAAGTTGCAACTTGTAAATAGTTGTCTCACTCCATAAGGAACCTCAAAATCTCCAAACACACTCAAGCAGCTGAAGGTTAGCGACTTTACCGAGGGTGGAACACGGCCACAAAAGTTCTCCAACTCCATGTTCTTCAAATCTCGAAGGTTGAGGTTCAGTTCGAACCTACCTTCGAAAGGGCAACGTAGCTTTAAGATGCGCAAAGCAGTGGGTAACTGAAACTTAAATTCGTAATCGGGACGGTACTTATCATAGTACATACTCTCATTCCAATCATCCATGTTGAAGAAATGATAATCAAGGTACTCCAACTTTGGAGGAAACTGGGTGAGGCGGGCCAGAGTCTCGATCTTTAATACTTTCAATCCTTGAGGTAACGTCGGACCTTGGATACCACTGATATCTAAGTATTCCAATGTTTCTGGAAACCATTCGCGGGCAACAACTAAATCTTTTTCATGATCTTCTAAGCAGACCCCTAAAGTCAACCTTTTTAAACGAAGTGGGAACGTCATATGTTCTATTGCATCCCTGGGACGGATTCTCAAAGTAAGACTTTCAAGTTCACTGGGAAATTCAACATTTTTCGGAGCACTAATGTAGCCACAAGTCAACAGCAATTTCTTCAAAGTCGATGGAAACCTAATTTCTTCTCCTGCAAATTTTCTGAAATCAAAGTAGTTGACAGCTAACTCAACAAGTCCCTCGGGAAAGTGGAATTCGTTGAGATTTATGCTGTCAGCCCTGAGCTCTAATTTCTCAAGGGCCGGGGAGACTTTCCTCGATAGGTATTCTCCTTCAGTTTCGGAGAAACTCAATTCCTCGAGAGTCCCTGGAAAGAAATATTGAGGAGAAGGTCTATACCCAAACCTGCATCGATGCAACTCCAAAGATTTCAAGTTCGGTATGCGCTGAAAGATGCTCTTGTGATACTTACCAATGGCCACGCTTGTCAAATTGGACGAAAAGTGAGGTAATCTTTGGGGATATCTGAGTTCTGGAACCTTCAACGTTACCAAATTGTCGACCAGACACAAAGAAGCAAACTTAGAAAATTGTTCCATGGATCCGAAGTAGCCCAAGCTAGGGATTCTTGAGAAGTAGTCAGGATGTTCGCCAACGACCCGAATAAACCATAGATCCTCTAAACTGCTTTCCCTAAATTCTATGTGTTGTATGGGGACATTTTCTTGGGCCAATCCCCGCAACTCAGCCTCTTGATTCACAACGGAGCACTTCTTAGGCGTTGGGTCCTTCCAAAGCAGGCCGCCAAGGCATTCGACAACAACGCTCTTGTACAACTTCCGAACAAGAAGTGGTTGTAGCGGATCATTTTCGGGCAAGCGATTGTGCAAGTACCGTACATCAATTTGAGGAAAATAGTCTAATATTTCCAAGACGATCTCTTTCGGAAACCGTAAAGTCCTTCTTTTCTTGGGGGATTGTGGGAGAATCATGTGTCAATATATTAGACAAGACGCCGATGATTCTTAATAAGATTAGAGAAATGTAATCTGGTGGAATTTATATGATAAAATGCCCTAGTCTAAGGATGCTCATGGATAGCATAAAGAGCTCTCTATTCTTTCCGTTTTTCGCAGCCGTTCCACTTTCCATAGAACAAGCATATTCATTACAATAAATCGACCAGTATGCATGATACCCAAAATGCAATTATTCGTATAAATGTAGAGGCATAGGGCACTTCGTAGGAATAACTACAGGAGTCACATACATCGGAAGGGACATATAGCATCATGAGGGATCCGACGACATCAAAGCAACAAGCTAATGACTCCAAAGAAGAGGAATTGAAATGAGCATTATCAATCAAATCCTCTGATAGTTGCACAATCTGCTGTGTCTGCACATTTTACTCGTTTAGAATGCAAATCTTCTTTCGGATCCAGAGACGATATTCGAACTTTCCATTTGAACTGCTGGGGTTCTTCGATCTTCCCAGAAAGTTCGTAGAGGCTTGGAGGCAATTCAACATCCTTGATATTCAGAAACCGGTTATCTCGATTTAAGGTAAGATATCTCAAGTTCTTGGGGGATTCTGGGACCGTTTGTAGGTCGAATGCTTCAATCTCTAATTTAAGGAGACTACCAGTAAATTACTTTAAACTGTATCTTGTCCGTAGTTCTCTCACCCCATATGAAATCTTCAAACTCTAACTCACTCTCAGAATACACTAATAATGACTTTAACGAAGGGCCCTTTATGCAAAAGTCGCACAACTCCATTTGCTCTAACTGGGAAACGTTGAGGATCAGTTCGAACCTGCAATAGGAAGGGCAACATAGCCGTAAGATCTGCAAAGTGGAAGGGAACTGAATGATACATATGTCGTCGTGCAGAAGACTTTCAAAGTTGAAACGATAATAATCAAGGTGCCCCAAGTTTAAGGGAAACTGGCTGAGCCTGTCCCGAGTCACAATCCTTAAAACCTTCAAGCCTTCAGGTAAAAGCGTTCTTAAATGAGGTGGGAACCTGATAGGCTCCATCGGACCCGATTAATAGATACGCAAGCTGAGATTTTCAAGTACAGTGAGAAATTCAACTCTACTTGGGGAGCCAAGGAGACCACATTCCATCCCAACTTCTTTAAAGGCGATGGAAACCTGATGTCTCCTCCGATAGAGGGAATTATGAGAAAAAAAGCACTTCAGCTAATCGATGGGTAATTTAATTTAAAAGAAAGGACCTGCAACAGCATTTATAAAAACTTGTTGGGGTCATTCCAACTATAGTCTTAGGAAGAGGTCATTCAAAACGTTGCTTTGTTTGAATTGAAGAAGATCGATTTCTTGTAATCTCACCATGATATACTGGAGAGTTACCGTCACTGCCTAAGTTAACCTTACGACACTACCAGATACTGATATAGGAAACGTCATTAATGTCTTCTCTGCTAAGTCTTAAGAATATACAACTAGGGGAGCTTATTGACAATTCGTACTATTTCAGACAGAAACACCTCTTAGTAACTCACAGAGAAAGCTATATTTCATAGTGGTCTGTTCTTCATCGGGGAGAAACCCTACTTATATACTTTTCAGACAAGGATAGCCTGTAGGAAATGACTTGCATAACATTCAACCATTGCAGAATAAATTTACTCACCTGCTATGTAGCAGAGTGAAAGGAGTAACTATAAGAACTAGCTTCGACGTTCTAGATCGAGCCATGGGACACACTCATAATGATAATGGCACACCTTAACCAATTAACCAGGAGAGTGCATAGTTTTGTTTACTTGACCTTTTTCGCAGCCAAGCTCAAGAAATCGATTGACTCCAAATTGCTGAAAATGGGTAAACTGCTGATAATGAGTAATTTTCTGAAAGACGGAATTCCCGTAGTTTGATATGCTTTTATTTTCGTAGAGGGAAAATTACCTTCTGATTAAAAAACTCATTCCGTTCTATTTTTGTATGAGGCTGATGAGTTATGCTCGCTTAACAACTTGAAGAACATAGTTACTGCCTAAACGAACATAGAAGGTATGATTGAGTGCTCGCGCTAATTGACTGATAAGTTGCACCATTCCTTAATTACTAAATAAATCATCAACTTGATTCGATGATTATTGTTCAAGAATTAATTCGCTGGATGGCCCACTGCCTCCCCACACTATGCAAGCACAGCCGTGCAATTTGGGTGCAGATCAAACAAGCTGAAATTCCCACAATTCCCCAAAATCCCAACCATTTTACATTTGACAATACAATCGCCATATATTAAACATATAATCAACACCAAAATGGCCGTCCATTACTTGATTCCAACCAACATGTTCACCCAGATCACGTGAACAATTTCCCTGTTCCAAAATCAACACTTCACTACTCTTTCAAAGTAGCTCCAATGTCCGCCACAAGCATCAGAGTCAATGCATCGTCCACCGCCAGATCAGCCATAATCTTCATTCATGGCCTCGGCGACTCCGGCGAAGGCTGGTCGTGGCTTCCTCAGATTGTCCAACAAACTAATCTTGTTAAGTCATATCCAGAAACAAACTTTGTCTTCCCGAACGCTCCCTCTATACCTATCTCCGTCAATGGTGGTTTTTCGATGCCTGCCTGGTTCGACATCTACGAGTTCGGCAATCCCCACGCTAGACAGGACACAGATGGGTTCTTGACGTCTTGCAATATTGTAAAGCAATTGATCAACGAACAGATCGAGAAATATAATGTTCCAGCAGAAAGAGTCATCATCGGTGGGTTCTCACAGGGTGCAGCCATTACTATGGCCACATTGGCCTTGTTGGATGTGAAGATTGGTGGATTGGTTGCACTTTCCGGGTTCTGTCCTATTCCACAAACTATCGCAGAAAAGAAGAGTAAGACAGGTGCAAATATCAACACCCCTGTGTTTCAGGGCCACGGAGACATTGACGAGATCATTAAGTTCCCATTTGGAAAGGAATCTAGCGAATTCTACCAGTCGTTGGGTTTCACAGACTGGAAGTTCCATAAATACCCAGGAGTAGCACACAGCACCAACAACAAGGAGCTTGTGGATGTGATCCAGTTCATTTCGCTGATTTTAGACTAATTTATATCCGATTTCCGCCACCGCTTTCCTCGTATTCCACCACCTTTTCTCTGACTACCCAGCTAGCGACCTGCACCTATTAATCACCACCTAGTGGACTTCTTCTCAGTTAAATCACATACAATTCTCGCCAAAATGGACTCTTCGAGCTCCGGTTTTCTCCGGATCCCCGGCTTGATGGCTCGCTCGTCGCCTGCTCCGGAATTGTCCCCGAAAGATAAGCGTTACTGGCTCCAGATCGAGAAGGCTTTGGCGACATTTGACTCGGTATCAGAATGGGCAGATTACATTGCGTTTCTCTCCAGACTCCAGAAAGCGTTGCTGTTTGCGGAAGAGCCCCATAACTCCGTCTCATGGATTCCATTGGCCGATCAGGTGCTGGCCAAATTGGCAGTTTGTCTCAACTCAAAGCTCCCCAATGGTGTACACCAAAAGGCCATTTCGATCTATGACTTGATTTTCTCGAGATTGACGCCGCAGGTGCTCAATTCCGATATCAACATCTGGCTCCAGGGCTTGCTTCCCGTGGTTTCCTACGGTTCCATGCAAGTGAAGCCGCAGGTGTTGGCACTCTACAAAGACCACTTGCTTGTGCACTTGGAGCCCACCACACTTAAAATTATTACTCGCCCTTTCTTACTCTCGCTCTTGGCGGGTTTAGACGACGAGAACTCCGAGGTTTTCGCCGACATCTTGGCCCTTATCGACTCGTTTAAGCATACGCTTGCAGATTCGCCTCACTTCTGGCAATCGCTCTTCCTCTGTATCATCACCAATCCAGAAAAGAGGATGGGTGCCCTCAACTGGTGCTCTGTTCGACTTCCTGTGCTTGCAGCAATGAAAGAGGGCAGTGATCGGAAATTCTCTGTCGAGGCCCAGGCTTGTTTAACTCCAGACCTGGGATTATTGGTCAGGGCGTTTGCTGCTGCTCTTGACACCCGTACTACATTCAATCCTGCCACCGACGTGATTGTTATCCGAGGGTTCTTCGATTTGTTGCTCAGTAATTTGCCATTATCATCAGAAGTGATCACTTCAGTCATTTCTCCATCTGACAAAGAATTGCTAATAATGTCATCGTGCAAAGTCACACTTAAGCGCGATATGAGCTTGAATAGAAGATTATGGGCATGGCTACTTGGCCCAGAGAACTCCGAGGACCAATCTGGGGAATCCCGAGTCAATTACTTCGAGAGACATGCTGCGTCTGTTCTCGAGCGGGGCCTCTTGATGCGCATTAATGGCTCAGATGTACTGGATCAGGTTCGGGCATTTAAGATGTCGCTTTCCTTGATTTTGGACCGCTGGGAGATCAATCAGCTACTCACCCCTAGAATCTTCGTTCCTATTCTCCTAGCCAGCTTCAAAGGATTTAATCTGGCCTCTCCAAGACGCTTGGAGATTATTTCCGGTGCAAAGGCCTTTTTCGACGAAGTGGAGGCCAATTATATCTGGAACTACATTACTTGTAACCTAATTGCTGGGTCTGCATCAGACAATGTCGAGATGCTAGAATATCTTTTGCGGAACTTCCATTTTCCAGAAGAGGAACGCTCGATACATATTCCTTTGGCCATATTGTGCTTGCTCTCCAACTACGAATTGTCCAGCAGGTCTGTTTCAATGTTGGATTTGCTTGTCGACATGTGCCTGCCTAATTCTTTGACGCCTTTGGAATCACAGGTGGATCTTGGCTTATACAACAAGGACACCATTATTCCAGCAATTAAACTTTACTATGAGAACTTGTTCTCGGATGAGGCAACAGAACCTCCATTTGCGGGCTCTACTTTGACATACCTCATTATCAATTACCTCAAGAATTGGTACGTCGAAAGTGTACAACAGGATGCGTTCAGTATGAGACTTTCCAGAATATTGAGCGATTTCCTCTATTCCATTCCTAATGAGAACCAGATCGAACCGTTCTCGGATAAGTCCTTGATTGATTCTGTTCTTGCTTATCCACATTACAAATGGTCTCCGACTGATGATATCGAAACTGACATGACAACTATATTTGGAATCGTTAACTTGTGTCGTTACCTTACAAAGATAGCCACTTCTACCGAAAAGAGCAAGATCTTGAAAATCGTCTTATCAAATTTGTGGATTCCACTTGTCACTTCCTACCCTGCAAATTACCAAGTGGAAACAGTGCGCCATATATTTGACTTGGATATATGCTTTGACATACATCAAATAGAGGCAGGTATCCTTCAGATTCTTTTGAGTACTCCAAGCGAAACTCGCGTGAAATCATTCTATAAGCTCTGGGTACATTCAGCAGATCTCAGCGACGCCGAAGCAATTCTCTCGAATCCTCTTCATGTCATTCTTGACGATTTAATTGCTTCCGATAAAGGGAATGCAATGTCTGTTCAGAGATTCGTCCATAATGCAATTACCGATGGATCTGCGGCTCGTTTGCTCAAATTGATCACCGATCCTCTTCTTGCTGCCCTTTTTATGAAGGCACTGAAGACAGAAATCAGTTCTCACGATGATTTGACTCTCTTTGCCTACAATTTGGACACAATGGTTAATGTGATCAGGAGCAATGAAAAATTATTGAGAGAATCCTTCAATAACGAGTTTGTTGTTTCGGAAAGTTCGGAAAAATTTGAGTTGATCAAATCCAATAAGTGGGATATTTCAAACTATAAGTCTCTTGTCGTTTGCATTGCTCAGAAGTTCTTTTCTTTGAAACTATCAAATGGTATTTTAAAAGACAAGGAAAGCTTATCCAGCTTTTTGAGCTGCATTACTTCGGCGCTCGATCTTTACTCAATTCTTATTACTGGGATTGAAGTAGACTTCGATACACATTTCCACATGTTGATAGAAAGTTGCTTGTACTATATTCGCGATTTGGACTACATCCCATTTGAAGTGGAACTCGTTCAGGCGAAGTACATCAAGTCTACTTTGCACTTCTTGAGTACGGCGAAATCGATGAGCATCAACCTCAACCTTTTGCATATTGATGAGTCTTCCAAGGATCCTTTGCTTGTTAGCTTTATTGTCCAGGGCATCGCTAAGTGCCAATCTTCTACTTTGCTTGAAAAGTGGTTTTCATTGCTCACATCTTCAATTTACTTGTTCAATGAGTCCGTTTTTAGCGTGATCTTGACACTTAATGATAAGATTATTGAGAAAATTAAAGTTTACATGGAATCAGTGAAGGCATTTGATAAGGCAACCGAAATGACAGACCTTGAAACATCTTTAAGCATCCTTTTGAGTGGACTTGAAGATTTGCTTTCAATCAGTCATTCTTACCTTGTCACCTCAAACCTTCGTGCTAATGCCAAGTCTCAGGCTGCAAGTGGTGACACCGGTTTCCTCGGAAACGTCATTCTGGGAGTGTTTCTGATTGAATCTCCTACTCTTAGGACTGATGAACAAAACAGGCTTTATTCGATTTTGATTTCTTTCCAGGATGCCGCAAAAGTTGCTTTTGGAATCTGGGACTGGGCTGATTCAAAGCCTCTGGTTCCAGAAGGCTGTAAGGTAGCTTCCGCCAAGTCTATCACGTACTTGGCGAACAAGTTGAAATTCAGATCGAGAAAGTTACTTGAAGCCCTTTGTGATCTTGAGAGACAAGATGTGATTGAGACCATTATTGAAAGTTCTTGTGAAACCAGTACCAAGGTCAAGATCTTGCATGTTCTTGATAGCGGGCGCTCTCAGATCACACTTCCTCAGATTTTGAATTCAATTGTTACCAGGTGCTATCCTCAAGCATTGAACGAGAAGCAATTGTCATCGAAGATTTCCCTGGTGACTGAGAAACAACTCTCCGATTTTCTCGTACCCTATTACGAGTCTATTGACCATGATACAGTTGAAGACATTTGGGAGTACAGCATAAACTTCTTCAAAGAAGTGTTGTCGCATCCAACATACTACAGGAGCCAGATACTTTCATATTTGAAGGTTATCAAAGTTTTATCGCTTAGATCAAACTCTAAAAAAGTTGGAGATGGTAGACGCAACAACAAGGAGTTGTCCGCCATCTTTTTGAACATGTTGAATGCTGCTACTTCTTACAGAGGTAGTGAAGGTGACAGCTATAGAGATGTAGATTCAACGGATGATTTTATTATGGGCTTGTCCATGCTCGTGGAACATTTTGGAGAGATTATGCAAGATTCCGACAAGACGAATATTGCAGTCACCACTATCATATCGTCCATTATCCAGCCATCCTTCAAGGTGGAATCCAAGCTAACAGACAAATCTATTCTCCATCTTACTTGCACAATTGGACGATTCTACCCAAACAAGGCCTGGAAACAACTTATTCTGGACGTGTTTATGGACAATAGCTTCTTCACTTCGAAAAATTCACTCCAGAAAGGTTGGCAGGATGCAGTGGGTGAATGGATTTCCAGCGACAAGGGCAAATTGACAGATTTTGTCGCTAGAGTGACGCCTTCAGCCCAAACTACAGCCGCCAACATTTTCATTTGGAATGAGAATTCAGAAGTGGAGGACCGAATCTTCATCCTCAAGCGTATCACCTTCTTGATCTTGGTGCAACCAGAAGATCTGTTTGGAAGCATTTTGGATGAGCTCTTCTCGCGTATCAGCGCAGCATTGAATAGCTCGTGTCCACCATTATACAAAAGCGAAGCATTCAACCTTTTTAGAGTGATCACTCTCCGTTTCAGCGAAATGCAATTGCTTCCTTACTGGCTGTTCATCATCCAAAGCTTGCTGAATGTTTTTGTTGATGCTGTTGCTAAAACGTCTAAAGATCCACAGTCGTTCACCAGGGAGCATTTGAAACTCGTGCTTTCTGCCTGTAAATTGTTGGACCAGCTGCTTCTCCTTGGATCAGACGAATTCAATCTTGGCGAATGGCAGTTTGTAGGCTCAAGTTCCGTGACAGAAGAAGCTTCGCAGTCTCGCTCCCTAATGGACAAGCTTTGTCAGCAAACCGAAATGTTGCTCACAAAGGAAGATCCTATTGCAGTTGCAAATCCTGTAGCTGGCAGTACAGCACCACCACTATTGGCTGGGGTCCGTACGATTCACAATATCGCCAACTTGAAAAAGTTCTTTGGTCTGTTGAGCTACATCAGCTACGAAAGAACATACGGGTTGTGCTTGCCAGATATCTCTGCATGCAACCAAGATGTATTCGACGACTTGTATGTTTAGGTGTTGATGGGCATGTACACACCGCGACCAACTCAAATAATCCAAAATATATACACATGCACCATGTCAAATGGGGAACACACCTCATCCGTGGCAAAGGCGGCACATGCAATGAATGCTGCATCTAGCGAAAGTGACAGCGAATTCGAAGATACCATTATTGAAACACCCGCAGCCCTAAGGGAAGCATCCAAGTCATATAGTGACGGGTTCTACGTAAAATCAACTACAACGATCCCATTGATAAACGACTTGACCAAAAGCACAAACATGTCCACCCCTACGCGGACAAGAAAGAGAAAGGCTCTGGTGTCTTTTTCCGACGAGGAAAGAGAACTTATACGTAACGAGAAGGTCATTACAGACAACAACGAATTTAGTCCTCGAGGACAGGTAAGTAGTCCAGCCAAACGAATGCGTTCGACATTTTTGAAACCTTCAGACCAATCTGGCCCCAATAGGCCCGTTTTTGAGCCTTTTTCCATTGATAAAGATATCGAGTTCGATGCTTCAGATAGAGATCTGCCAGATAAGAGTACAGCTACCACGGGGAACGGCCAGAAGGGCAGGGCTCTGTACGAGGAGCATAAGCTGCTGGTTACGAAAACGCCACAGAGGCTGTCGCCGTTGAGGAAGGAGATTCTTCCTTCCTCTAGCAGTGTGAGGTCAGCAGTGGTAGAAGCAGACGAGATAATGAGAAGTGGAGCTACTCGGTCTAGAACAGCACAAGAAATCATTGACCAGATCAACGTTAGTATAGACAAGATGCGGGCGGTGGAGGGTGATTTGGAAATTGGAGAGTCTGACGAATCAGACGAAGAGGAGATCTTACGAAAAATTGATTCGTATCTTCCGAAAGCAACCACCAAAAGAGGCACTACTCCACTTGGGTTGCCGTCTCACGTTGGGGAGCCCCATTCGATTTCCTCTTTGCGAGAATTCAACAAGAAATTGGAGAATGAAGAGAAGGTGAACAGCATCGAAAAAACAGCAGCGCCAGTCTTTTCTCCTCGAGAGATCATTTCGCCGAAGCCGATCTCGCCCAAATTGGCGAGCTTTGAACTCGAAAATCCCGACGACGATGAAATCCAGAATCAGCTACCTAGAAGCTCTAATGGGACTAAACGAAGTGCTTCCGCTGTAAATAGAAAACTCTCAGGCAAATATGCAAGAGAAGTTCTACGGAAACGAAAGTTAAAGCAACCCAAGTACGAGAGCTGGCTGCATGACAGGTGGGACAAACTCAAGGGACTTGTGGAACTGTCCATTCCCAATAATGTCATCATCAACAGCACAATCGTGTTGAAGGATCTTGGGTGCAAGGACAAGGAGGAGCTTGCTCAGAGAATCAGGTTTCTTTCTCGAGAGAGATAAGAGAATCACAAGAGTTGTACCATAGCCGAATGTATTATATGTATAGAATGCAAGAGAGGTGCTAGAACACCTTGGAAAGAATATTCTGAAGATCGTCACTGTTCTTGTCCTTTTTGAACTCCAGTCCAGCATCGGCACGTGTACTGGTGACCCCCCTCTGGTCGAAAGTTCTTTTGGCGATCTTTTTCTCCTCCTTTCCTTCCACTTCTTCAGCCTTTCTCTTCCTAGAGATATACTTTGACTTCTCCACATTAGTGACAAAGGTTTTGTTAAGTTTGGCCTGTTGAGACACCTCCAAGGCCAACTTGGACTGGCGGATCTCATTCTCCTTGGCAATCTGCTGCGTCAAGTCGAACCACTTGAGCCCAGACAAGTACTTGATATTTATCACATCGTCGTGATAATATGACGACTTCTTACCTCCCAAAATGTTTCCGTTCATGGTCTGGGCACAGAGTTTGGCGTCCTTCTTGTTGACGAACTCCACCCAACCCTCGGTAAACCTCTTCTTCTTGTTTCCACCATATTTCACTCTCTTCAGGTAGGCAGCTGGGTCTTCAGGCTTCAAGAACACTCTATCGAGCTTTCCGAACCGGGAGAGCACCGAACGCAACTTCACAGGCTTCATATATGGAGGAATGCTCGACAAGTAGCACACTCCAGTCTTTTTGATCTTTTTCTGCTCTTTGGCGAGCTGCTCTGGTGTCAATCTCTTGAGCTTCTTGGATCTGGACTTTTGCTCGCTCACCATTGCGGTGGTCTCATCAAGCTTGCCGGAAAGGACGTTGTCATCATCTTCCGACAAGTCGTTTTCTGCTTTTGCACCTTTCGTGGCTTCTACATCTTCTTTGTCTGACTCTTCGTCACTTTCCGCATCCTCATCAAATCTAGAAGCTGCAACCTTCTTTTTCGTCTGGAAGACCTGCTCTTCGTCGTCGTCCGATTGGAAGTCGTCATCAGAGATATCGGCCAATGATGTCTTTTTTAGCTGGACATTTTCGTTGTCGCTTTTTGACCCTGCGGACAAGATGTCCTCTACCTTTGTATTCTTAGGCATGGTGGTAGGAGATGAGCATCGATGGTTGAAATATAATCGAGTGTGTGCAGGAAATGGATGTTACGATAATGGGAACCTACATCCTCAATGGAGAACGACTTAGGAGAAAAATTGTAAAACTTGTCGAATTGGTATGCTATTGGTTTCATCTCTTTTGATTGCCTCTTTTGGTGCATTTGGAACCAAATAAATCGCATCGACCTGGCCACTAGACTCATGGGGACAAATCAAAAACTTTGGCGAATTCTTAATTAACGACAATTAGTGTCTTTAGGTTCTTTCAGGCGAATAAAATAATTGTATTCGTATGCATACGATTGAGGAAATTGGGGAAGAGATTATAAAAAGTTGATGAGATATCTAAGA
The DNA here is from genome assembly GCA_030569115.1 of Sungouiella ezoensis. Lineage (NCBI taxonomy): Eukaryota > Fungi > Ascomycota > Pichiomycetes > Serinales > Metschnikowiaceae > Sungouiella > Sungouiella ezoensis. The sequence goes on from JAJMJY010000002.1 coordinate 649,501, forward strand.
GGAGGGACAAAGGTGTGTGTAGATTCGCTATGAATATCAACTAGGAGTATTTCGTTGAAAACCTACTCCACTGAAACAAAGAGACCCAAAAAATCAGAATGAAGTGTTTTTTGTACTTTCAATAGCAGCTAACTTTTCTTTCGTTTGTTTTGACAATCTACTGTTAGAGCATCAATATTTGGCTGCGAAAACAAGCAACACGATACTTTGAAGGCAAGAACGCTAACAAAAATCCGTCCAATCACATAGTTCTCAAACCGAAGAGAGCCTTTTCTACATTATCCTCAACAGATCTACATTAACTTCACACATCATCTTCTATTCCTATTTACTTCTTAGCGTCGCTGGCGGCAGTCTTGGCTCCCTCAGTAGCTCCAGTTACAACCTCGGAAACATAATGGGCAGCATTGGCAACCTGCTCCTTGGCGGCCTCAAAATACTCACCAGCGGTCTCCGTTAAGGTAGCACCCTGCTGCTGAGCATCAGCTTTCTCCTTCTCAACTGCAGCCTTAGCATCATCATGGCCAGCCTTGACGTTGTCAGCTACTGTTTGTCCGAAAGACTTTTGGTTGTCTGGGACATGCTTAGCAGCGAATCCGTCAACAGCATCGGTGACGGCCTCCTTACCCTTCTCGAAGGTAGATTTTTGACTCTCGGGAGTGATAGCCTCGGAGACTCTGTCGGTGAATGGTTTTCTTCCTGCGTCAGACATGATTATTGTTCGTGATAAACTGAAATTGTTAGTGATAGATTTAACATGTGGCGAGTGACAGCCATTTATATATTGCAGTAGTTGCACCGCCACAGGCTACGGTGGTCAGTGCACATGCATGTTGACCAATGGCGATAGCAATCAAGACATTTGCTCTGTGGAGAAGGAACTGTGAAAAGTAGAGCGAGCTGGCATAAGAAAAGTAGACAGAAATAAACATTAATCAAGTTACTTAAGTGTTTGAGTTGTCATTTCTGAACCATTCAACCCAGATTTTTCTCTACACATGCTGGATTCCATGGCAAGTGCTAAATGGTGGTGGTAAAGTAGTTTGCTACCGTCCTGCACAATACCCAGGGTTGCCAATGGTTTACTGGCTTCTATACAGGGTATACCTAATAAATATCCAGCAGGGTGGTTGACATAACCGAATGTTTTGGCCATGATGCGTGACTGCCAGCAATGACATAGCTAAGAATGTCATGGAAGAGGCGCCACAACTGCACATGTTGAGTCTCTTAATTTGTACATGATGGATCTGGTAATTGTACATGATGAGTCTAGTAATTGTACATAGTGAGACAGACACAATGCAGACTGAGAAGTGGCAAGCAATTCCGGATGATGAGCCTGATCGCCGGGACTGAATTCAGATGGATTTCTGCAACATTGCTCTCTCCGCAACAAGTCCTCAGGACAAAATCGTGGTGTATACTAGCCAGCTATCGGCCAAGAGATGGATCATTGTAACACTTTTCTACTATATTGATCCAACACCAGGAAGATCCAGATATTAGACTATGCGCCCAACGAGCAATGCTTCTGACCATCGAGAATATACCAACCACCATGGCCGCTTCCAATAACACATTGTTATCCCGTCTAGAATCCTATTCAGATTATTCTACTTAATTTGAGCCCTGCCAGATTTCCTTCCAACTTTTTTACACCATGTATTCATCTCACTATTAGTCTCTTCATAGGAGTGTATGGCACCCAGTGTGTACACAGAAAATCAAGATGGCCATCGCTAACATTCCAAAAAAATCACTGACAGCGGAACCATGGCGAAAAGCGGCTCTGTGACACAGGCAATCGACCAGAAAGTCTACGACTTGATTCATGATTTGCTCCAGGAGCAAACAGAGAAAAGCAAGAAGAAAAACCCTGACGAAAACCCTGACCTGCTTCTACATCTAGCTCTAGCACGAGATCTTAGCTCGTCGGAGGTAGTGGCCTATGTCCAGACAAGAGACTTCCTACTCAAAAGAATGAAAAGGGCCATCGTCGAGAAATCCGTGGACCTGATGTTGAAAGTTTGCCGGGAAGACGAGGAGAACGAACTTGCCGAAGTGATTAGAATGAAGGATGAACATGATCTAAAACTTTCAGCTCAGGCTGATAGCGATTTTGAAGGGGTGAATGTAAACGATCTCATGGATGTCAAGGACACAAATAGCATGAACAAGTCGCTTGTTTCCATGTGGGGGAACGACGCTTCGAAGTCCGATGACTCGAAAACCTCCGACCTTGAGAAGACCAAAAAGAGAACCAAGGAGACAAAGGTCCCAGCAAAGACAAAAAAACCAAAGATTGACCATACACCTCCGACCATCAAACTCTCGTCCTTGGGAGGTCTCCAGGCCATCACCACTCAGCTCATGGAGTTGGTAGGTTTACCTATATTACATCCAGAAATCTATCAGACCACTGGGGTGGAGCCTCCAAGAGGTGTTTTGCTCTATGGACCACCTGGATGTGGTAAAACAATGATAGCCAATGCTTTAGCTGGCGAGTTGGAAGTGCCGTTCATCAATATCTCTGCCCCATCTGTTGTTTCGGGAATGTCAGGAGAATCAGAGAAAAAGCTCCGAGAAATATTCCAAGAGGCCCAGTCCGTTGCTCCATGTATAATATTCCTCGACGAGATCGATGCCATTACCCCCAAGAGAGACGGTGGTGCCCAAAGAGAAATGGAGCGCCGAATTGTTGCTCAGCTCTTAACATTAATGGACGAATTGACTCTCGAAAACACAGATGGAAAGCCGGTGATCGTGCTCGGTGCAACCAACAGACCAGACTCTTTAGATTCGGCGTTACGCCGCGCGGGCAGATTTGACAGAGAAATCTGCTTGAATGTTCCAAATGAGGAACAGAGATGTGCCATCTTGAAGACCATGACTGCCAACTTGAAGTTACAGAATGACGACCACTTCAATTACCGGGAATTGGCCAAAATGACCCCTGGTTTCGTCGGAGCGGATTTGAAGAGTTTGGTGACCGCAGCAGGTATCTCGGCCATTAAAAGAATCTTCGAGAGTTTGAGTGAACTCGAAGAGGAAATCATCGCCAAAACAGATAGCATGGAGATAGACGGAACAGTGATACCTACGAGTGCTGCCAATGAGAACTTCGCCAACAAATCCGAGGAGGAAAAGCTTTCCACGATTCAAAAGTTTCTCTCCAAACATCCAAGCCCGCTTTCCGATGAGCAGTTGGCTCCCCTTTGCATCACCTACGGAGATTTCAAAACTGCCCTACCTACAATTCAGCCAACGGCCAAGCGTGAAGGTTTCGCTACTGTGCCTGATGTCACCTGGAAGAACGTGGGAGCACTCAGCAAGGTGAGAATGGAAATGCACATGTGTATTGTCCAGCCTATCAAAAAGCCCGAGTTGTACGAGAAAGTTGGAATCAGTGCTCCGGCCGGAGTGCTTATGTGGGGGCCCCCGGGATGTGGAAAAACGCTATTGGCCAAAGCAGTTGCCAACGAATCCAGAGCCAATTTCATTTCCGTGAAAGGTCCAGAGCTATTAAACAAGTATGTGGGTGAGTCTGAACGTGCGGTGAGACAGGTATTCCAGAGAGCCAGAGCGTCTGCTCCGTGCATTATTTTCTTTGATGAGTTGGACGCCTTAGTGCCCAGAAGAAACTCTTCGTTGTCCGAATCCAGTGCTCGTGTTGTCAATACGTTGTTGACTGAGCTTGACGGATTGAACGATAGAAAAGGAATTTTTGTCGTGGGTGCCACCAACAGACCAGACATGATCGATCCAGCTATGTTGAGACCTGGACGATTGGATAAGACGCTTTATATCGAGTTGCCTAGCGCAAACGAACGATTTGATATCTTGAAAACGTTAACTAGGGCCAATCACACACCGCTTGCGCCAGACGTGGACTTGAAAGCCATTGCTAATGACCAGAGATGCAGAAATTATTCTGGTGCAGACTTGTCGCTGTTGGTGAGAGAGGCCGGAGTTTTTGCGTTGAAGAAGAAGTTTTTCAGCGGGCAGCAGATCCAGGAGTTGGACGAGTCGGGATACTATGTTGCAAACGAGAATGACAACTTCATCGAAGTCACCAATGATGACTTCTCAAAGGCTCTCTCCAATATTTCTCCGAGTGTGAGCGATAAAGATAGAGCTAGGTACGAGAGGTTGAATCTGCGGATGGGCTGGGGAATGATCCAGGAGGATAAGGAGCAGAAGGATAATAATAAGGAGGAGGCCGAATAGAATGGGAAGGGTAGGAGGCGAAATAGCATGGGAGTTAGAAATGGAGGTGTTGGGGGTGTCTAATCAATAGCATGATACTAGAGGCCCGGTGACATGCATTTCTATCAAATGTCGCCAGAAGGTTGAATCTTATAACTTGATAGTGTATAAACTTATTTTTCTAACCATATATACCGTTTTGTTTTATTCATCAGAAGGTTCTCTTTTGTCCACCTACTCCCAAGAGTGTGCATAGCCAACATTTTGCACCCAACTTCTAGAATCTACATCTCGTCTCTATTCTTCCACAGATCTTTCATGATGATATCCAAATACATCTCCAGATCTCTTCCTCGGTATTTGTCGTCGTATGCTGTGAACGACGGATCGCATCTCGGCGACTCCTTATCAAAATCCATCGAGTCAGTTGCTCTTAGCTTCGACAAACATGAATCGCCTACAGAAAGCACCAAGTCGCCGTTGGTGTTTCTCCACGGTCTTTTCGGATCCAAGTCAAACAATAGAACCGTTGCCAAGCTGTTGGCCAAGTCCATGGCTCGAGATGTCTACTGCTTGGACTTGAGAAACTTTGGACTGTCTCCTCATTCTAAACGTCTTGACTATCCATCGCTAGCAGCCGATGTTGAGCGCTTTATCGAAGAAGAAGATATGCCACAGACACCAATTTTGATTGGCCACTCCATGGGAGCCAAGACGGTCATGGCGTTGGCACTACGTCGTCCAGAATTGCCCAAGATGATCATTTCGGTCGACAACGCTCCAGTGTGTCTCTCTGCCTCAGGCGGACCTTTCGGCAAGTACACTCGCCAGCTCCGATATGCACTTGAGGTGAAGAAGTACACAAATATCAAGGATGTGGACGCTGAGTTGGCGAAGGTGGAGCCTTCTAAGGAGGTGCGTCAATTTCTCTTGACTAATGTGAACCGGGGAAAGAAAGATGAGCCATGCACTTCCAAGATCCCGCTTGATGTTATTGGTGATGCAGTGACAGCGGGAAACATTGCGTCTTGGCCATATGATCCAGTAATCTCCAGGTGGGCTCGAGGTCCGACGTTATTTGTGAGAGGAACGGAGTCCAAGTATGTACCTGATGACATTCTTCCAGACATTGGAAACTACTTCCCAGATTTCGAGGTGAAGGATATTAAGGCAGGACACTGGGTAATCAGCGAGAAGCCGCAGGAGTTCATGGATGTCGTCAAAGAATTTGTTGAGAGAAAAGAAGACGAGGATTAATGGGATGCTACTCAAAGTATGAGATGAAAATGTCGAGATTATGATGCTGACGATTATTGAATTTCAGACATTAGGGTTGTGGTGAGTACAATTGAAGATAGAGTTGAAGATATAGATGAGGATAGAACCGAAGAAAGAGCTGATTAGAGTTGAAGACAAAGTAGACATGATTGAAGATATAGATGAGGATAGAATTGAAGATAGAATTAAAATAGAATTGAAGATTTAATTGATGATTTAATTGATGATTTAGTTGATGATTTAAATGATTATTTAAATGAAGATTTAATTGATGGTTAAAATGAAGATTTAATTGAAGATAGGTAGTGTGGAAGGCACATCTAAATCCTTTAGAATCCACTCATACTGCTCCTAACACCATACATATCAATCCTGAGATTCATTCCCTTTCTGCATCTACTTGAACTTCTTAATACTCGTCTCATTCCCTCTACACATCACTGGTCTTGATCGACCCAGTAACATCGCTGTAAATATCAAACCGTCTCTGGTAGTGAACAGGAATACCCGTTCTGGCAGCTGGCAACAACAGTTTGTCTAACTCAGCATATAAAATCTCCTCGCCTTCACCTGCCTCAGCAACAATATTACCTTTAGGATCCACCACCAACGAATGACCGTAGGCCTGGTATCCATCACCACCCACGTCTCTGGCAGGGCTACACAAAACCGTGAAGATCTCGTTATCTACTGCTCTGGATCTAGCAAGCAAATGCCAATGCAATGGGCCAGTGGTGGTATTGAAAGCTCCAGGGTAGAACATTGCAAACGCGTTGTATGGCAGTCTCAGGGCAGCCATGGCCAACTCGGGAAACCGAATGTCGTAGCAAATTCCCAAACCAACGTTACCGAACTCGCCCAACTTGAAAACAGTAGCCTTGTCTCCACCACTTAAGGTAGTCAGCTCTTTGAAGGTAATTCCGTTGGGAATGTCAATGTCGAACAAATGGGCCTTTCTGTGCTTGGCCAAAACCTCTCCCGAAGGGCCAAACGTGACTGATGTGTTGAAAACACGGTCGTCTTCACCAAGTTCGGGGATAGAACCTCCCACGATGAACACTCCGTGCTTCTTGGCCAATTGTGACAATAAATTGGTGGATTCGCCGTCTGGGATATTCTCTGCGTATTCGCGAAACTTGTCTACGGCATAAGGAGAGTTGAAGCACTCTGGCAACATCACTACATCGATTTTGCCGATTGTGGAGTTGTGGACTGCCGAATCAATAAAGTTCTGGACTTTCACGAGATTGGCGGCCTTATCAGCGCCGGACTTCAATTGGACGAGTGCAACCTTCAAGTTTTGGGCTAGCGGCGCCTTAAGGACCAGGGAAGACATATTGTGAAATAAGTGGTGATAAGAAGGAGAAGGTCAAGTCTAGTGGGTTGAGTTCGCAGTTCGCGATTGGCCACAGTTCGGAGCGTGAGATCCATGAAACCGAGATAAGGACGAAAGGTAATACAGATTACTGGAAAAAGAGGGACATGAAAGGAGAAAAAGGGACAAAAAGGGAAAAAGAAGGAAATTGGGATTAAAATTGGAATTTTTTGATACTGACAAAGATATATCCAGAGGTTGAATAAGATCTGGTCGTGCATTTTATGCTGACGTAGGATTGCGAGATCTAAACCTGTAGTGAACATCCGAGTCACCTTACAAATGTATATCTCGTTACTCGTTCTATTCCAGTTCTCATGCTTGCTATTCCAATTCTTAGCGTTTCTATATGCTCTATTACCTCTATCCTACCTCCTCCTCACACCATATACTTCTCCGCCTCTTCTGCTTCTCTTCCCTTGTAAATCCACTCAAGAATCACAAATACAGTGGCCAACAACACTCCACAGCCCGCAAGCCCAACTCCCATATACATGGCATTTCTCATTCCCCTAATGTGCTTCTCGAGCCCGTCCTCCATTCCCCTGGTCGAATAGTACTCCACGGTTCCGGCAAACCCCAACCCGATAGAGATAGAATAGTTGACAAAAGTAGACACCAACGAGCCAGCAAGTCCCTGCTGATGCTTGGGAAATGCAGCAGAAAGAATCATCGTGCCTGCTGGGAAACTCATGTCCATTCCAAAACTCTGGATCACCGTCGACAAGAAAAATTGTTTCCAGTAGATGTCTCCCACCGGTCTGGTGGCCATGAGAACAGATCCAGTAAAGAAACTGAGCATGGAAATGAGCATCACCATCGACACAGAAACCCTTCGAAGGAGGAAAACTGTAAGGACAGCAGCTGCCAATCCGAAGATCGGCGAAGGAATGAAATGCACCGCTCTCAAGATTGGTCCCCACCCATCGACATGTTCTTGCCATCTGAAGCTATAGTATAACCAAACACCAAAGCACGACCAGCCGGCAGCGACGCATCCCAAAACAAATCCGGTTTCTCCCGTAAGACACTCACGAGGAACGATCGGCTCCTTGACCCAGGAACTGGTCCAAACAAACACTCCCATGAATAAGAATCCAACAATCAAGAGAACATAGACATATGGTACGTCCCACCCGACGTTGGGGCCCTGATTCCAGGCGAAATTTATGAGAATGAGTCCTGAAACTCCCGAAAGAGAGCCTGGCCAATCAAACGACCCAGCTCCCCTGTTTCCGATGTTCTTGGGAATAACAAAGAACAGCACCACCAGCATGACAATGGAAGCAATTCCTCCCACCCAGAACATCCATGGCCACCACACCAACTGGGCAAAAATGCCGGAAATTAATGCTCCAAGAACAAACCCAAATGGCGCCACCGCACCAAACGCAGCAAAATAGTTTGTCTTCTTCTGACCATGGGGAAAGTAGTGGCCTATAAGTGCCACAGCATTCGGCATGCTGAAGGCTGGGCCAATGCCTTGGAGGGCTCTAGCAATGTTGAAGAATACGTCTGACGTGGTGAACCCGCTGAGTCCCACCACTAGCGACCAAATTCCCAAAATGATGTTTCCTGTGATGAACATGAGCTTGTAACCGTACAAGTCTCCCATCCGGCCAGCAATAAGAATAAATGTTCCCACGGTGAGCGAGTAGCTTGCAGAGAACCATGAGAGTTTTCCGGGATTATTTTGCACGCCAAAAGTTTCCCCGATTTCCGTGGGAGAATTGATGGTCTGCGCTGCTCCGGCCTGAGTCATGATCTGACAGAGACACATAAGTGCAGCAAATGCTAACTCGCGAGGATAGGAAATCTCCTCTGGAGATGGAATCGGACCGGGGTGAAGCTCGTCGGATTCAGGATTGAATTTAGTTTTGGAATTCTCTACTTCATGTGGAAGATTGTCGTTTCGGGAATCATCAAAGTTGTCCGAGTCATCAGACAACGATTTCTTCATGATAGAAGAGTTTTCTGTCATCGAATGTGGAGTACTATCTTCTTGGGGAATACTGCTTATGGTTTGGAGGAAAGAATTCTGGCTCATTGAAGCTTGAGGACCCATTTTTTGGTGGTGATTAAAAAGGCTGCGAAACTCTTCACCATATACGGCATGGGCCCTAGAAATGCTTACGAGAGTTTACTAAATAGAGAGTCATAAAGGTGCGCGCTCGGAACGAAAAGCCGGTGCGGCATGCGCCGCATTGGTATCTTTCCCAAATGGGAATGTCAATTCGGCAAAGTTTCCATATCGCCTCGGTCGGAAGTCCACGATAGGAAGGTGATGGAGGAGTTCCACTCACCAGGGGGTTGTCGGTGTAAAATGCATTCTCTATGTCTTGGCTATCCTAAAATAGAAGGGTGTTTTTGTACTTTGTCGTCTCCTTCAACCACGCGAGATGGGGAAGATAAACCTCCTCGCACCGCTTCTGGTTCACCTCGTCGTCATTGCCAATATAGGACAAAAAGTTTCCTGCCCACTCTTTGTTCTCCTTCCCTTTGTAGTAGTCCTTACAGACGCCAAGGACAAACGCCTGTTGGAATCTCAAGTCAACGTCGTAGCCCACGTTCTCATACACTCCCTCGTACATACGGATGTGGGTTTTCTTGTCCTTGTAAATGAGATCGTGGTTGTTGTAGAACCAATCGGTATAGTACTTTGGATAGGAGCAGTGCATGAACAAGAGCTGGGAGTTTTCGTCCTCCTCCTTAGCAGTGAGCGGGTCGTAGTGGCCCAATGCTTTAGAGACAAACTTCTGCTCGTCAGCACTTTCATAGCCAATCCACTTGAAAAGCTTCGGGGTCTGGAAATATGGCTCGTTCATCACGGTTGCAGCGGCTATGAATGTCTCCTTATCACCCTCGCCAGCGCTTCCTTGTGTCAAAAGTGGATAGTAGAAGTCGGGGCCAAAGAGGTTGTAGTAGAGGGCCAAAAGCATGGTGCGCTTGTGTGAAGTTTTGTTGATTACCAAAATGCCAGCCTCGGAGGTCGGGTTGGGCAATGCACCTTCAAAGTCATGAAAGTTGGAGGTTTTGAAATTGTACAGCAGCAAAGGAGGCAACTTCTTGTTGTGTTTCTCTGTGTTGACCTCGTCGATCTTGGAGTACATGATCTTCTTCTCCACTACTGGATGCTCGGCTATCTGGTGAAAGTATGGGTTGGTGGTTCTGGTCCATGCATCGGGCCATAAGAATAATCCCTTGTCTTCGTACAACTTCGAGGTGAACAAATGCTCGACATTTCTCACAGGGAATAAATCCGAATCCATGTACATGACATTTTCGAAGTTTGACTGCAAGATAGCAAGCATTTTGAATTGGTAGCCTCCGATCTTAACCACATTCAGCATCAGTTCCGCGATGGTGGAGTCCAACACATTGCACCGGGCATTGTAACTAGGCAAAATCTCCTCGCAGAAGGTGTGCTCGTAGTCTTCCTCCGACGGAATGAACACTTCAATGGGCAAAATGCCTCCAGTTGCTCTGATTTGTTTCACCACCAAGTACGAAAGCCAGGAGTACTTCTCTCCACCAATCAACACATATCCTTTCGACTTGCTGTATTCTGTCCAGGTGGGGTGGGTCTTGCGAAACTTGCCAAAGGTGTCGATTTTCAAATCGTCAACCAAATGTTTCATGTGGTGATGCACGTAGCCTTGATGCGACGCCTCGAGCAACTTAAGAGTCTTGGGCTTGATATCTAGAATTCCCTCTAAATACTCTTTGGTGAACAACATGTCAGTCTGGTACATACCGCTGGAGGCAGCTTTTTCCCTTTTGTAATTGTTTTTCAAGCTCTCGGCGTCGATAGCATATTTTTCAACCCCGTCAAAGAACACATTGAATGGAACTAACGCATCCAACCGATAGGTCTCTTCTGGGACAATTATTTCCAGAGTCAGCAAGTGGTCGAAGAGAAAGAACCCCACGATGAATATCAAGACGACCTTCCAAAGGGAGCTTTTACGAGTGGATATCATTGATAATTTCCAGCGGACGAACAAGCTGAAGTTGAGGCGATCCAGATGTGAGTAGTGAGAGTGTGCAGACGAGGACGCGGTGGGGGAGGCTTGGGTGCCGGCGAATGGCCTGATGTAAGATGGGTTGGGGGTATTTTTTGGGATTGGAGGAGGGTTCTTGGAGCATTATTGGGGTTTTCGGTGAATTTTGAACTACTTTTCAGGCCTAGGGGTGGATAGAGTGGCAGAAATAGATCGTGGTAAAGTTACTACAAGTCAGTTTAGTTGTGTATGTAGGAGATGATCGGCGTCCAGCTAGCATAGCGATAGCGTTTTTTTGAATAATATTGTTTTTGAAACTGCAGCTAGTGTTTAGGAGTGGCCTCTGCAGAAGATGAGAATCACTGCAGTGTAGATGAGAATTTGGTATAGATACTGTAGGAATTTGAAGATATTAACTAATGAAGAATGAAGAAATACAATGATCAATTCTGCGGCAAGGACCTACTGTCATGGTGATGTTAAATGATCAGGAAAGAATTTCCAGGCAACACTGTTGTCGCTCCGACGTCCTCTTTGCTTTCCAGAAATAATCAATCCCCTATGTTTCTGCGAGTACTCATTCTTGAAAAATCCATACTGATGACATGGTAGCATGAAGATTTTGAGGAATGTTGAATAATAATAATTATCAACTTTGGAGTACTTGAATTGCCAGTCTATACTCAGCTGATAGCAGACTGTGGCCCATCTGGCCAAGTTTTTGACGTGATTGATGTTATTGCATAAGTGCCAACAAGTATTTGACGAATAAAGCGAAATGAATTTGAAATCTAATCCATAACAGCAATCATAGAATTGAACTATTCCCTAACTGGAATGAAAAAATTGAGATGTAGATTGATAAACTAGTTCAACACCTGTGTGAAATTGTTATCATCTTGAAAGTTCTCTTATTGCCACTTTAGGTAAAAAAATTGATAATTCCCCCAAAGGGATCACTGGAGCAAGACTATCAAGATCTTATCTCACATCGAGTCACTCAGGGAGTTCTGAAAAGAGCAACCAAGACATCCACTGCAAGAGCTGGAATATCAAAAGCAGAACTGCAAAGCAAAGTGATTACGTATTGAATGTTTCGATTTTCGAAGTAAAATATAAATGCCGTGGTCAGAGCCACTAACATATTGATCACCTTCTATTCAATATCGCTGTCTACTTGCCTGTCTTTCCAGGGGCCACCTTGTCTTCATCCTCTAGTTCTTTCTACTACCATTGACAAAAACATCTGAAAATTCAAAGTGCTTAAAGTTTTGCTATCTATGTTTAATGGAACTTCTAAACCCATATGTGATCTAGAGGCATCGGAAACAGAGTAATGGATAGGTTGGGCCAAGCTCCCCATATTCGATTTCTTTATTTCCTCAGTTCTCTTCCCCCATATTTCTCTTCCCCCAATTCTCAGACCACTTGTGTCTCCATTCTCCATTTCTTCATCTTAGATTCCCATGCAGTTGGTCCCCCTTTGACCCCCAGGCCATCCACTCCAAAATTCCACAATAATTCATTTCCCCGAAAACAATAGAAATTGCTCAGAAAGTCAATAGCAACACGTAAATATTTCTTTATTGTTCCTCTCAATTCATTCCTGGCTCCAATCCAATTCTTCATCGAACCTTTCATTTTTCGCACCCATCGCTTCTTCCATTTCCATCTCATGAACATAGACTTTGCACAATTGCGCAAAAAGAACTTCACCTACCGCCTCTTCGGCGTGGGTCTCGCCCACTCCAAGGCTCCAATGATGCACAATTATCTCTTTGGAAAACTCGGCCTCTCCAACTTCCACTACGAAATCATGGACTCTCTGGATCTCCAACTCTATCTCGACTACATTAGCTCCAACAAAAATGCCACCTGCGTTGATGAATTGATATATAACGGCTCGGCAGTAACCATGCCCTACAAGGTGATCATGACCAACCACGTGGATCTCATAGACGACAACGCAAGGGCTGTTGGGGCCATCAATACCATCTACGTGAGATTTAGAGATGGAAAACCCATCACCATCGGCACCAACACAGATACCATAGGAATTCGTGATCTGATGAGGTTCAACGCTCCAGCCAATGTGGCCAAGAACATGGAATCAAGAAAACCTGGGCTTGTCTATGGAGGTGGAGGAGCTTGTCGTTCTGCTATCTATGCTTTGTACGAGTACTTGGGCTGCTCGAAGATATATGTTGTCAACCGATTTGCTGAGGAAGTCCGGGTGATTGCAGAAACTATGGCTGCCAACGGGTTTGGTGGTGAAATCGTCCATGTAGAGACTCCCGCACAGGCCAAAACCTTGGAGAAACCCGAGTTGGTGGTGTTGACTGTTCCTGACTTCGAAGCCGTCACAGATGAAGAACAGTTGGCTCGTGCAACACTCGACGCTTTTATCAAAAGTGACCAGAAAGGTGCTGTTCTTGAAATGTGCTACCACCCACGAGAAATCACTCGTCTCTACGAAGCGTTTTATGAGGATGGATGGAAGGTGATTGGAGGAATGGAGGCTATGATATACCAGGGATTGGCGCAGCAGGTTCTTTGGACAGGGTACGAGTTGGTTGAGATGGGAGTGGAAGAGGTAGTGGAGCATGTTTATCAGAGTATGAACAATCAAAAGCTTTAGAGTGGGCGATATGATGTGGATGATTTCTGATTGGTTTTTGATGAGCGGATCGACTGATATCTGCGGACGTTTTATGGTTGGATGGTTTGATGTTGGCATGTTCTTAGGTCTAGCGTGTCAGGGATCGAGTGGTTTCTTAGACATTCTACTGTTGTTTATAGTTTATTTGAGCTCTAATCGGATCATGTGCTCTTATTGATACATTGGGAAGATGTTTGGATATTGCTGTAAATTACGACCTTCTGCTGTTGTACTAACATTTAGTACCTACTTCTGCTTCTCTAGCGAATTACTTCCAACCCGCTTACAAACATTTTGATCAACTATGCAATTTCAATGGCTAGCAAATTGAATGAATGGTTTCTTGGGTATTGATCAAGACAAACTCCTCCATTCCCACATGTTCGTTGCCTCCACTTACTACATCTCTCAGAATCCAGTTTTGTCTAGATACGGCTCTACAGTACCTTCTCATCACACATTTGAAACTTTTCCCTTCTCTCACTTCTCTCACTCTCACTCCTCTCAACCCCACCAAACTACCTACATACTAAAATGCTGTCCTAATCCCGAAACCCAATCTCTTTGCTTTAATTGCCCGTCCTCAAAAAGAATCGCACCTACTCCCTTTTTTTCATCCAAGTACTTTGCAACATTCCTTACCGACATCCACAGTTTAGTCATCCACAGTTTGCTCATCCGTCTTCGCACAGTATGTACAAATCTCATCTTCAGATCACCACCTTCAAGACTTTTTCCTCCAAGATGTCCACCCTTGGCAAGTTGCCCAAACTGTCGAGTTTCACCGCATCCTTGGCCCCTGACTTCGCCATTGGCTCGGTGGCGGTGGCCCAGGCCAATGAAAAAAACATCATCAGAACTCCAAGAATCCTCCAGCTGGGTTCTTTCTCATGGACTTTACCGGAACAAAGAAAGGAATACTTGTATGTGACATCTAGTGCTCAGGCACTTCGTGATCTTGGTCTAGATGCCTCGGAGCCCCAGAATCCCGAGTTTCGCTCCATTGTAAGTGGTGAAGTGTATCTTGATGACAAATTCAGAACATTGAATCTCCCGTTCCCATATTCCCAGGCATACGCCGGGTGGCAGTTTGGACAGTTTGCTGGTCAATTAGGGGATGGAAGAGTTCATGATTTGTTTGAAATCCAGAAACCCACGGGGTCAAAACTGCCTTCTACTCCCTTCAACAGAAAAGTGTATGAGGTGCAGTTGAAAGGATCTGGAATGACTCCGTTCTCTCGGTTTGCTGATGGAAAGGCGGTGATTCGCTCGTCTATTCGTGAATACATCATCTCCGAACACTTGAACAGCATCGGAATCCCCACCACTCGTGCATTGTCGTTGACATACCTCCCCAAAACCTATGCTCAGCGCCATGCGGTAGAAAAGTGTGCTATCGTATCTAGATTCGCAGAGCTGTGGATCAGATTGGGTACTTTCGACTTGTATAGGTGGAGAAGTGATAGTGTTGGGATCAGGGCCCTCTCCGATTATGTGATCAAGGAACTATTCACGGTGGAGGTCGATGGGAGAAAAGAGCAATTTCCCTTCCTCAAAGAGCTTTTAGAAACAAGTCCTGAATTTTTTGACGAAGCTAGGTCTACCTTGGGCCAGCTAACTGTTTACGATAAGATGTACTTGGAGATCATTGTACGTAATGCATTTACCACCGCCATGTGGCAAAGCTACGGATTCCTCAATGGAGTGTTGAACACAGACAATACATCTGTGCTTGGGCTTTCGATGGACTTTGGGCCCTTTTCGATTATGGACAGATATGACCCCACTTATACCCCCAACTCAGAAGACCATCAAGGAAGATACAGTTATGCCAACACACCCACCGCTATCTGGTGGAATTTGACTCGGTTGGGAGAGGATTTGGCTCAGCTTATCGGTGCGGGAACAGAGTTGATCGACTTGCCCGTCTACAAGCAGCTGATTCCACAAGAATGGGAAGAAAAGGTTGTCAAGAGAGCTATCAAGTTGATTGAGGTTGGAGGAGAAATATACAAGTATGCATTCACAAGGAAGTACGTGGAGACGTTTTTCAATCGTCTTGGCTTGCTGTCACTGTTGATCAATGTTAAAGATCCCGATGTTCAGAACACTGAGGTGATTGTTCCAATGCTCGAGATGCTCAAGAAGGTGCAGTGTGACTTCAACAAGTTTTTCCTTAGTTTACAAGATGCCAATGTCTTGCTGACGAACTTTGACGAGATCGAATTTGCCAAGTCTATTCTTTTGAAGGAAACTCCTGTTTATGAAGCGTATGACAGGGACGAAATCACCGGCATTATTGTGGATTGGATCAAGGTGTTTAAGGGCTATGCTCAGAAGGGTGGACAGAGCAAGGAACTCAGCTCGAAGTTTAACCCTAAATTTCTCCCCAGAAACTGGATACTTGATGAGGTTATCCAGCAGACAGAAGAAACTGGATGTAAGGATCTTGGGTACCTTCACAAGCTTGAGAAGATGGCATTCAATCCATACGAGCCATCTAAGTGGGGAGATGAGTTGAAAGAGCTTGAGGAAAAATGGCTACTTCAGAGTGACATTGGCGAGGAGAAGTCAATGTTGCAGTGCAGCTGTGCGTCTTAGGATTCTATCAAGGAGATATAGAATACTTGGGTGTTATTTTAAATGCTTGCGCTTGTCATAATGAGTTGGAAGCTCAATTGTACTAGGAGCTTGAAATGACTATATATGTTCAACATCCGCATAGTGAGTTCGATGATATGGTTTAGATGGGATCATTGGTGGGCTCGGCTCTCTAATTTCATCCCAGTATGCGTTCACTTCCAAGTCGGATAATAATACATGGAACGTTATTGATTGACGATGGGGGTCACTTGCAATGGGTATACGTGATACGGACAGAAATGGGTCGTTCATAGAAATCAGTAGTTCATTCATAAATTTTATACCTAATCATTACTTCGTGCGGTTCAATGCATCATTGTAGCCCTTTTCAAAAGCGTCCTTGGCTTTCTGCTGGGCCCTTGGGTCCAACTTGGCAATCTTCTTGTCCAAAGAGTCGTCGCCTGTGGTGAAACCCCCAGTTGTGGAGGTTTGATTTTCGTGGCTGGAATATTCCTTAGTGTCTTTAGCTCCACGGGCCGAAGAGTCCTTTGAGTGTGAACTCAAGGCATTGGCACCCACTGCACCAGCCCCAACTCCAGCAACTCCAACCCCACTAGTGGATCCGTAAGTGCCATTATCGTTGGCTGAGCCGCGAGTCCTATCTGTGCTAGTGGTGTAAGCATGGGATCCTCGGTGAGCTCTATGGGTATCAGTAGCTGAAGTTCCTTGGGTGCCGGCGGTAGAAGACCCAAAGGTATCTTTCGTTGATCCGTCGTGATCCTTCTCGGAAGTGGAATATTCAGAAGCTCTAGTTCCAAGAGCTCCAGAAGTTCGAGACGTTCCATGGCCAGAAGCTCCCGTTCCAGAAGTTCCATGTGTATCTCTTCCAGAAGATCCAATGGAATTGGAGGCTCCGTAAGAACCACCAGCGACAGCTCCATCTGCAGCTCCAGGTGCTCCTCCATAATTTCCACCAGTGTCGATGGACTTATGGTCTGTAGTGGCATAGGTTCCTGAAGTACTTTGGCCGGCTCCTGTAGTTCCAACTCCATGAGTATTTTGACCAGATCCACAGGTGTCACTAGTTCGTTTTCCAGAACCACCATTGGTTCCATTTGTTGAGCCGTGGACACCATTTGTAGAACTGCGGCCATGAGTGGGCTCTGTCTCACTTCTTGCTCCCAACACTTTGGATCCAATGCCCTTGTCAGTTCCAGTCAAAGTGTCCTTTCCAAGAGCCTGTCCAGCCTTTCTGTCGTATTCATCGGCATATTGTCCAGCATTAGCCTTATTGATGTTTCCTTGGTTGTATTGGTTTAAAACTTCTCCAGAGACGGATTCCTTTCCAATTGCCTTTCCTCCTGCCTTGTCAATGTCAGCTACTTGCTTGTTAGATGATAATTTTGAGTGAACTTTGTCTGCGAAACCCATGGTGATTTTTTATCCTAAATAGTAGATAGATTGGTATGGCTGGCAAATGAAGCCTATTTATATGGTAATTGTGGAGTTATATGGTAATTGTGGAGAAGTATCATTTTTTGGTAATGGGTGCAAAATGAAGATTGCGGTTGCTATATATGGGCCCTGGTCCTGTGGCATTACCTCAGAACAGCGACAATGCTTCTGGAATACTACGGTGGTGGTTGTGAGTTGGGTGCTAATTCGTTATTGCTAGTTCACGTGAATGACTGCTATTGTTGCTACTTGCTAGCCATAGGTTGCACAGTGGCCCTTATGGTGCACATAGCCTCGTTGTTGCTTGCACAAACTATCTATTTCCTAATAATATCCTATGAGCCTAATCCAAGAGCTTCACGTAGTTCGAAGGACAGATCCCAACCTGTCCGTTGGCCCTCCTGGCCTGCCACCACTTACCATCAATGTCGTCCACCTCCAAGATCTCATCCTTGGCGAATGAAACCTCGTTGATATCGTCGGGGCTGGCGTCGTAGCTGTACAATGCACGTGCCTTGTACCTGAAGGTTGCCGTTGGAACCGTGAAGTTCTGTTCTGGGGCGTTTTGGTACACTGTGTTACGCGCACTGTTGTTCATTTCTCGAACATTGGAGTTCGCATTGGAGAAGTTCTCCATTCCGTTCAACTGCGACAGCGACATGTAGGCCAGCGGATTGTTGGTCAACTGCGAGTGTCTGGAGTCCGATACCTGAATTCCGTGGGAGGCACTCCGGGGCAACGCATATTCGTTGTCGGCGTGTTTACTCTCCAGAAGCTGGCCCTGGGAAAAGTTGTTGTGTTTCATGGAAAACGAGTCGATGAACTGATTGGTGGGCGATTCCGGGTGACCGCCAAAATACAAGATCCACAAAATATTCAACATCGACAATAATATGCATCCGGCAGCACAGCACAAGTTGCCCGACGACTGATTATAGATGAGGTTGGTGGTGGAGTTGGTGGTGTACAAGAATGCAATTGACAAAAGCCCCACAAGAGTGAATTTGTACAACTCGATGGTGTTATTCAAGTACAAAAGAAAGATGGCAATGATAACCACAATCTGGTACACAAGTCCCCACCACGTAAATCTCGGGAATGTGGAGGGGTTGGAGGCGGCGGCACCTGCGATGGCGATGATCCATGAAATGGCACCAAACGATACCGTCGAAATAGCGAACGGATCGCTTAAGAAGTTTGAAAGCCGGAATCCCATATCCGGTGATTAGGGGAGGGTAAGGAGTTGGAGGATCGGCAGTGGGGGGAAAAGTGTGGGTGAATTGGTGATTAAGTTGCGATGACACCAAAAAACGAGTTGGGGGCGCCAAGCGACAAAATGAGTTTCGAGATGGGAAGATTGATAGGATGGATCATAACAGAGAATTTTGTGATAGATTCGCTCCTGGGAGTGTGCAGGACAATGTTGGTCTAGACTCTGGATGCGCGTTTCGGAGAATTTCTGGACAGGACAGTGACGTGCTTCGATGGTGGGTTTCTTGGTGTACGGGTTTTGGTGTACGGGTTCATATTTTTCGCTCGGGGGTCAATGTCCGTGCATCAGGCGGTGCCGATGGGTCACCCTTTTCCCAAACAGGAAGGTCCGCTCGCAGCAGCCGCATTCTTCCGTTCGTAGTCTACTCTGGTAATAGATGTATTAAGCCCATTTTGGTTTCATTAGGCTATTCTTGCAGCAGAAATACAATTAATACTATATTCAAGGTGTCTGTATACCAAAATATCGAAAAAAAGCATTAGAAAGAATCCCCAATCCGGATCCATTTGTGCTCAATTGCCCCGATTCCAGCCGTCTTCAGTGCTTCAATTTACTCTATCTCCGTCGGCAACTATAAACAGATATCAAGAATTCGATTTGGAAATCCACATACTGGACCTTTTTACCCCGTTATTGGACTCTTTTCGCCGGCCATCCCCCGCAGATTCCCACAATGAAAAGAATACTCAAGACATCACCATTCTCCATACTACTAATTAGACCTGCAACATCATGCAGTATGCAACCTCCGAGGCTATCGGGTTAATTATCTAATCAAGCGATCTTATTCGTTATTGTAAATTTTGTCACGCCAAGCTCGATGAATCCGAATTGATCCGTATTGTCCACATACGAATTCTTTGTCCTCTGCAATATTTAACCCTGTTCTCGCACCCTCTCTTGCAACATCACTACCATTACACCCTCTACTATCACTAGTATATCCTCTACTATCAATAGTCAACCAACTACAATTATTAGTAGAGCCAACTACCAAAAATGCTTTTGGCAAAACCCACTTTCCCAATTATCAGAACTGGCTTAGTCCTTAGATCCATGTCAACCTCCCGCTTGGCACTCGGAGCATTGGACATCAAAACCAAAGTCATTGAGCATGAAGATCAGAAAAACGACACAGAGTTCATTACTCACCCGCTGTTTCCCCATGAAAGATGGTCCGACGAAGACTGTGCAGCAGTGGAGTTTGTCCACAGGCCACCCGTTACCAGATTGGACAAAACTGCCTACAACATCATGTACTTCGCAAGACGTACCTTCGATACTGTTACTGGGTACAAGAAACCCACCACACCGGCAGAGAAAGAGCATCGATTTGTGGGAACAAGATGGGAAATGAATGAAAATAAATGGTTGACCCGTATTATTTTCTTGGAGTCTGTTGCCGGAGTTCCTGGCATGGTTGCTGCGTTCCTCCGTCATCTTCACCTGTTGAGGCTCTTGAAGAGAGACAAAGCATGGATCGAAACGCTTTTAGATGAAGCCTACAACGAGAGAATGCACTTGCTCACATTTATCAAGATCGGCCAGCCCTCGTGGTTCACTCGAACCTTTATCTACGTTGGCCAAGGTGTATTTTGCAACATGTTCTTCTTTCTCTACCTCTTGTCTCCAAGATACTGCCACCGGTTTGTGGGATACTTGGAGGAAGAGGCGGTGAGCACCTATACACACTTGATCCATGATTTGGAGGCCGGGAAACTTCCCAAGTTTGAGACCATCGCTGTGCCCAAGGTTGCTCAGCAATACTATCCAGAATTGAACGAAAAGTCGACTTTCCTCGACTTGGTGCAACGGGTCCGGGCTGACGAGTCTAAGCATAGAGAGGTGAACCATACGTTGGCCAATTTGGACCAGAAGAATGACAGAAACCCTTACGCAATGAAGATTGAGGGAGTTGACCAGCCTCAGCCAGAGAACGGATTGAATAGCAAGTATAAGGCTGGATGGGAGAAGAACGACTTGATTCTTTAGGCCCAACGATGGTTTTCTCTGTGATGCTGATGTTGCTTTTATTGATCTCCTTGTCTATATTTATTCTCCTCAATGATACACCTTTATTTAATGGGTAGCTCCAAGAAAGATGGTCACACTGAGACAGGTAATCATCACCACTATTCCCCATACACTCAAGGCAAACCCTCCATACTTGCAGAAGCGTTCAAGCCCCGTCAATGTGGTGGCGCCATTGAGTGGTTTGATGAGCATGTAGCCGAAAAGTCCTGGCAAAATGAACGAAATGGATGTTGAGCCCGTCGAGCCAACAAATGCCAAAACGTGAGCCAACGACTTCACGGTGATGGCCACAAGATACGACGCAACAACAATAGCGGTGGTGATGGCGTAGAATTTCTTTGTAGTTAACGGCACAATTATGGGGTCATGGCCATCGGTGTCCTGAGCACCTTCCATAGGAGTGGTGCTGACGAACGATTCGTCACACACAGATTCGACTTCGTGGCCGGTGGAGCCGGTCTGCTGAGCCAATGGCGAGTATCCGTCGGATGTGACGTGGGAGTTTCTGAGCTTCCATCCAGATTTCACTCCGTTTCTAATGAAATAAATGACGTGGTTGATGGACCCTCGGCAAGGGTGACACTGCAAAGGGAACGACAAGCTCACCATCACCACAATGCACAACCGGCCAATGAGCGACGGAATCGAGTCCTTCGGGTACATAGTGATGATGTTCCCGTTGACAGAATTACCAAAAGTCATGTAGCCCATTACTCCCACCACCAAATACGATGCACATGCAGTAACAATGGCGTTTCTGATAACAATATTGGCCTGGCGTGTAGTGGAGCCATCCTTTTCGTCGGCAGTCAACTCGTTGATGATTGCAAACATGTTCTGGTGACAAGTGTAAGCAAAGACAAAAATCGGGAACGACGACAACGTCAGCTTCCAGGAAATGGGGCCGATGTAGTCGATTTCAATGTCTGGAACCCTATCGGTAATGTAGTGGCCCACCACCAAGCAAATAAGGTAAACCACGGAAAATAGAGCAACCACACTGGTGTACTTAAGCGAGTCGAGCTTCTTCAAGTACGAAAGAGGCGCCACCATCAACACCATGAACAACGTGATCCACACATTTCTCTGCATCCAGAGCGACGTCTCGGCCACATTCAACGACTCCATGATTTTGGGCATTAAGTCGCCGATGACCACCAAATAAGACACTCCAACACCAAAACACTTGATTGCGATCGCTCCGTCAAAGATTACCGAAAGCTGAGGGTATGTTAGCTGACACAAACTAAAGTACGACACCGCCTGCTGCTGCTGGGTGTATTTGGCCACCTTATTCTGAAGATAGAGTCCAAAGGCCGAAGTCATGGACGACCAGATGATCAAAATGGCACCAAAGAGAAGTCCGTTGCACTTAAGTCCGTAGGGCATTGCAAGGGTGCCTGCGCCAATAATGGTGTTGAGCAAGTTGATCGAGCCCGACTTGATCGTAGCTCGGCCCATTTTGAGTGGAGTTTTTGAAGAGTTGTAGGTTCTTTTTTGGTGAAGTTCGTGCAGCTAGGTACCGCACTATGTAGCGGAACCGAGATCCAATTTAGAGTACAAAATGTTTACTTCCATGATAACTAACTCCATGATGAATTAACTAGAAATATAGGTATAAATGTCAGCTTCTTTCGGCTACACCGCCCAGGTAACTAATACATGGTAACAAATACTAACTGCGCGAGCAAAGATACCCCTGTGCTCGCCAGCGACGTTTCTTATTCCGTTTTTGGTAGGTGTTCTTCACCGGTTTAGAAGATGTACCATCCCAAAAACAACGCAAGGAGCACCAAAATAGCGGCAAATGGCAACGACACCCCGCTCACGGCCTCGTCGGCGGTGGCCCTTACTGGGGAAGCGGCTTCGGCGGTCGCGTTAGAGTCCAACTTTTCAGACAACGTGCTGATGCGGGCGTTCGACTGCTCCAACTCCTTGTCGACAGTCTCAGAAACCAGTTTCTTCTCTGCGTCGCCTACAGCAGTGACGGAGGTAGCAGCACTGGGCAAATCATCATCGGAGATAACGATGGTGGTGTCAGCCACCGAGCCGTTGGTGGATAATGGGGTGTCTTTTATGTCAGCCTTCTCTGAAATGTCCTTTCTTGGAGTTGCAGCCGCAGCCACAGCAGGCGCAGTGAAAGGAGCCGATTGAGTGGTGTTGGCATATGTAGTGTCGTTGATCTGGGACTCGTCCTTGTCATCTTCGTCGTCGTCGCTTGTAATGATAAAGTGGACTTTCAACTTCTTCTGTAGCAATTGATCCTTGTGCTCGGCCTCCAACTGCGACCACGACTCCGACACTTTAGAAGCATCGTCCAAGCCGGGGCATGGCACCGACACAATCAAGAATTTGTCCTTACACTTGTAGTCCTTGGCCAAGGGCTGGGAGAAGCCCTGCAAGATGAGGGAGATCTTGACGGACTCGCCAGGAGCAACAATGCTAGCATTGGGTCTCACGCAGTACAACTTGGGGGCGGTTGTCTTCACTTTGAACGCCAATGGCTCGCTCGACGAGTTCGAGAGGAACAAGTATTCGGTGGCGGGTTCGGTGAATGTACCTGGCTGTTAGTATGATGGACTACAAACATTCACTGATAACGCGGGGAACAATGGAAGGTGGCAACGGGAACTGGAGCGCAAGGAAGGAAGATGTGGGTGGCATATTAGCCGCCCAGGATATCGAGTTGTATTGGCCACTGATGGACATTAATTCCTCGACGATTCCGTAGAGACGGCTGATGCATGTGCGGGAGAGAGACAAACATCAACAACACTTGGAGAGGGGCAAACTCGAGAAAAAACACGGCGGGAACCGATTCCGACACCCAATCGAGCCATTCGGTGGCAACTCAATCGATTGCGTCGTGTTGCGAGTGTTTTCGCTACGGCAACGGAAATATATGGAGAGTATGGATAATGGGAGATTTCCCGAATAAGCCAGGGATCAAAAGCCGGCAACGAGCGGGAAAAGCGTGAACGAATAAACGGTGGGTGTCCAGACACCAATTGGATACGAACCTTTGTAGGTCAAGACAGATGGGGAAACCTCCATGATGGATTGATGTGGGAAGAAGAAAGTTGGAGAAAAAAAGGGGAATTTTGTGAGAAAAATGGTTGAAAATCACACCGTGTGATCGAGGTGCGCGAGGGGGTTGGGGTGAGAGCAGAGTGTGGGGGTTATGGGGGCCGGATGGAGGTGATTTGGAGGTTCATTGGGGGATATTGGGGGATGAATTAACCATTGGGACTGATATATATGAAAAAAACGGGTTCATGGTTGGAGCAACAGTGGAAGTACATGTGACGACATTTCTGTGGAGAGGTGAGCAGATCGGAGGAAGAGAAAACGAAAAGGTAAAGGAAAGGAAAAAAAAAAAAGGAAAGGGAGGAAAATTTGAAGAGGCGGTTGTAGAGAGAGACGATGATGTATTGTAGGGATGCATCAAACTTGTTAGATATTCTAGGAGTAATTGTCAGATTGACTAGTTATGGTTGTTATTGTGAGACGGCATTTAGTAGTTGAGAGGCAGTGCGAAACTGATGAGTTGATTAGAATGAAGATGTTGAAATGTAATTGATTATTATATTGGTTGTTATTGGTCTTTTGGATTGGCTCTTTTGAATTGGTCTTCTTGAATTTTTTGAGCTTGTCTTCTTAAATTTTTTTGAATTTGTCTTCTTGAATCTTTTTGAATTGGTCTTCTTGAATTTTTTTGAATTGGTCTTAAATATTTTTGAATTGGTCTTCTTGAATTTTTTTGAATTGGTCTTCTTAAATATTTTTGAATTGGTCTTCTTGAATCTTTTTGGACTGGCCCTCTTGAATTGGTCTTCTTGAACTGGCCCTCTTGAATTGATGCTTTCTTGCTCGTTTACTATCTTGGTTTGGCGTTCGATGGCCCAATTGCCTGAACCACGTATTTCCTTACCTGTTTTGCAACTAACTAGTTGGGGAGCTGATACGAATCAAGAGATTCACAATCCTCTGTTCCTCCTCCACTACTCCTCAATACTCCGAATCTGCACTAACCCTAGTAATCCTCTCCCTTCGACACAACCTCCTTCATGTGTGGATGCAACAAAATAGTATGCTCAAACTGTGCAGTGTATGACCCCGAGGTATCCACCAATGGAGGGTAATCCTCCACCACTCCAGCACGAACCAACTGATTTAACGCTAGAAGATATTTGTCCTCTCCAGCACGCTCCAAGTACCTCCGGCACCACGGCAACGTTCCGAAGTTGGTCTTGATGCTCTTCACCAACTCCTTGGCCCTCTCGCTAGGAAGCTTGATGTCGTCGATGTCCTGGTTCAATGCGTAGTGAGAACATTCGCCCTGGGTGATCACGTAGCCCTTTCCCGTGGTTCCAAACGTCTCAATGGCAAACGTCTCGCCCTCCTCCATCTTGGTCATGTCTCCGTTGGCAACAATGGGCACAGTCTTTCCCGAATGAATCACATAGTCTCCGATATTGTGTCCATTCAAGTTTCTGATACACTTGATGGGGTACGTCTTGCCGTTCAACTCCATTTCATACGACTCCATCACCTCCTGCACTGCTGCCCCGATATCGTTCAATCTCACATCGATTCCCGCCTCCTTGATTCCGGTGTATGTAGCTTCTCTGACTGCGGTCAAGAGACTGTCATATTTATCGTCAAAAGTCATGGTGAATGCCGAGTCGACAATATGGCCATTGACGTGAACACCAATATCCACTTTCATCACATCCTCCTGCTTCAACACGAACTTATCTGACGAATTTGGCGTGTAGTGTGCTGCGACATGGTTCAACGACAACCCGGTAGGAAATCCAATTCCCTGCTTCAAAGTGTGGTCGTTGCCAGCATAGGAACGAATAGAGTTTTCGATAATGTCTGCGATTTCAAGCATCGCCATTCCAGGCTTAATCAACTGCTGAGCTTTGGCTCTCACTCTACGGTGGATTTCGGCTCCTTTTCTGAAATCCTGCCAGTGGTTGTTCTGTTGTCTGTCCAAATATCTCTTTTCTTCATCGGTGGTACGGTAGCTATTGATTTCCAAAGGATACTCCATCCATTGTCCCTCGGGGAATACTCCATCAGGGTAGGAAGAGTCAATGTTGGAGATTTTCTTCTTTTTCTTGTTCTTCTTCTTTTTCTTCTTTTCGGCGTCCTGAGTTTCAGGTGGTGGCGACTTGGTGTCTTCCACGCTCAACTTTTCGAGTGGGACCTTCACCGCTTCCTCTGCTTTTACTTCGCTGGTCATTATTGCTGAAAAGAAAGTAGGTTAAAAATCTCATTACTGTGGGTCGGATCATGTGACCAAATTCGATGCCATGGGAGGTTATGAAGATAGTGGGGGAATATTTTGAAGTAATAATTAGACATTTTGGATTTGTTATGGATTAGGTTATTAATTTTCTGGATTTCTCTTGCAATTCATGGTGCAATCTGAAAAAATTCCCCACACTCCCCACAATCCCACAACTTCAGTTCTGCCCGCAGATATCACATCGAATGTAGTTCCAGCAACTTACAGTCTCCAATATAATCCCTCCGTATCCCATTAACACCATCGTCATTTCTATAGATTAATGCTAATAACGCATAGTTACCACCAACCACCATGGTCTATTCCTGGCTAGATGTAGCTCCAGTTTTATGCAACGGTGGATATGCCTTCGGTAAACCTTTCTCAAAATCAACGACTATTCCTTACTCTTTCTTGGCATCTGTACCTGACAGTCCAAAAAGGGCCACCTTGTCGAAATTAATCATCTTTCCATCCACAGGTGTTTTCTGTACGCTTGTCTGAACAAGTCCATGAAAGTCCGGCGTCTTCAAGAAACTCTTGCTGAACGCCGAGCCCTGAGAGGCGGCTCCTCCAGGAGACGGCGTGAAGAAATTGACGTAGTCGTTCATGTTGAAACCTGCGGGCGTGAGTGCCAAACCTGCTGACGGCAAAGCACTGCCTGGAACCGCCAAGTTGCCGTACACAGAAGGCGTGAGTCTGCTCTGAGGGGTCTTTGCTGTAGAAAACATGGGCCGTTTAGGTGTGAGCGGAGGAGGCGGGGCAATGAACAGATTGCTTGATGCTGGTTTGGCCATGGAACTTGTCGACTGAGTGCTACCATTTGGAGCCGACGAAGCACGCGGGGTGTTTGCGTAAGGCTTGGCAGGCGATGGCGACGTCGCCAAGTACATGAGCAAGTCGGCGCCCTCCAGATCGTTGTAGTTATCTCTGGAAGGCTGAGTGGGAGTCTTGAGAAGTGCTGCGTGAGTGGCAAGCTGGGACTTGGGCATCGTGGGGGTTGTCTGGGCGTTCTTGATGGGCAACTCCAGAGATTGTCTTCTGTTGGCCGCATTGGACGTCAAAACTGGCGATGGGTGTAGCGAGTTCCTGGTTGGAGAGGTGTACCCGGAAGTACCGGGCATTTCCTCCAAAACCATGTGAGGTTCGACCCGGAGAACCGCTCCACTTTCGGCTCTGCGTCTCTTGATGGGCGAATCGTTGAGATCTGCCGCCGAGTGGGTGTCTACGGAGCTTTTTCTTGTTCTCAGACCCGAATCCGCAATGTTCTTCAACGGCGAACTCGACAAGAACACCGACGGCTTGGTCAGCGTGGGCAGCTTGCGGTCCGGCGAGTACAAATTGGGCAGCAGCGTCAATGCAGGGGTGGTTCCGGCGGCAATCTGGCGCTTCCACATGTAATAATTCTTGAGAGGACTTGATTTGGGCGGAGACATCAGAGATACCGGAGAACCGGGAGGTAAGCCCTGGGAGGAAGATGAAACAGACGACGTGAGCAGCTGCTTAGCCGCCACCGATGCCTTCGAGAGCTTTGTCTTGAGCTCCTTGGCGATTTTCTCCAAGTCATCTTTCTTGAGGGGAGTCTTTGGTTTGCGAGCACTCTGGTGGGTGTCGGACTTAGCGTACATGTCTGAATCAGGCGAGTTAACTGATTTAGAATCCTTGAGGGTATTCATCGCCAGGGGCACTAGCGGCTAGAACAAAATCGGCCACTAGAGATTACTGGTGGATTCGATCAAAAGATCACAACTAGTGAGTGGAGTCTGGGACTAGAGTGAATGGAGTAGCAACGGCACGATGGTGCACAGTAGTGGAAATCGACAAATATAAATGAAGATTTCTAGATATAATTCTAGATGATTAATGTGGATATCTAGATGAAGATAAAAGTAGATAGAAAAAATTATGCGGGCCGAGAGTACGCGTGAGAAAGTGGGCCGCCAATTTTCTCCTTTGGGTGATTACTCGCACTAATTACTCGCAGCAACCGTCGCGCTGGTCAGAAGCTCTGGGAGAGAATTTGCAGACAAAGAGAATATATAGATGGGAAGGGGTCGGGTGGAGATGGTCGCGTCTGGAAGCAAAATTACCAAGAGTAATCGATTATGGTCTTGTTGTGTAATGGATAGGGGATGTAGAGAAGGGGTGGAATATGTAGGGAAGATGGATAGGCAGGATGAGAGATGGGAGAGAAGGGACGAGAGAAAAGGGATGAAGAGTGTGGGTTCTGATATTTTGCTAGGTTAGTTTTCATTTCTTTAGTTGATTTTTATTTTATTTTTCTTTCTTTCTTTCCTGGTGAGTGAATATTTTGTCATTTACCCTGTCGATGCTTATTCGATGTTTCTGTTGTTCTTATCGTCGTTTCTAATTTCCGTGAGATGACCACGCACCGAGTGGAAAGCATAAAATTTGGAGAGGTGGACTTTTATTTGAAATAGAGAAAAAATAAGAAAAAAATAGAAATCTTTTAAAAATCGATGTTTGAACGAATTTCCTGTTTCTCTGAAGGTAAATCTCCGTTTCTTCGGACATAATGATCCACCCGTCCCGTTCTTTTTCCTGAGAAAAACCTGATACGGTGAAGGGGATGTGTCCATCTAAAGAATCTTATGCGGAAGATGCATATTTTTAATCCGTGTTAGTTGGATCTTTTTGCAATGATGATTCCGTTTTTCCCTTTCCCTGGTGTTTATTTTCTCCCTTGTCTCTCACTTCTCTGCTTTCCACTCTCTCAATCTTGTCAATCACTTATCACTGCTCACACTTCTCAAATCTCTCCTCCAATAATCTCCATATTCTCACCCTCATTGTTTCCATATTCTCACCATAAGCATCACCGAATTTCGCCGCCAATGCCGGCCTCCCCCGACACCGGAATATACAATCTTGGCCCTCTCCACGGCACTCGCCGTTGCATGTCTTATCGGTCGGATAACTCCGCGCACCGATACCATATATATCGCCTAACACCAATCTCCATTTTATTCGTAGTATATTTGTACATCTGGTATATCTGGGTTATCTCGCATTTATCTGGGAGTTCAATTCATCTGAGCTTCATCTGGTATTCTTCCCAATCTCATAATCCTTCGTTGACTCCATCTTTGATTCCTCACCATATCGAACACCGTTTCGTCCTACATACCCCCCACACTCATCTCGCCAGCTCCCCCACCAGAATTATTCACACTATGATCATTGGATATCTCGTGATCGCCCCGGCAATTCTCGCCTACGTGATCTACCAGATTGTAACCAAGGCATTGCCTCGTTTCTTCCTTGTTCCTCCCCAGCTCTGGCAGGACAAAATCTTGAAGGTTATAAACTATCCGAAACCTATATATTTGAACGTTGGGGCCAAGCGGTCCAGTTTCCGTCGTCGTCTCATTACCGCCAGCGCCCAGCCTTCCTATTACTCCAACTTTCTAGACAACAAGGTGCTGCTCCTCCCCACCGACCGGGAAAACAAAGATGACTTTTTCATGAGTGCCATGAAAAGAAGAGCACCCAATGATTCTTCGAGAAAGATCATCTACGGCTTCTTTCACCCATATGCCAACAATGGCGGCGGCGGAGAGAAGGTGTTGTGGTATGCGGTTGCGGCCACCCTCTTGGAAGACCCCAGAAACATCGTGGCCATCTACACGGTCAATTTGGATGCCAAACCGATCGATATCTTGAAAAAGGCCGAGGAGAAGTTCAATGTCAAGGGAATCGACTCAAAAAGAGTGGTTTTCGTCTACTTGCGCAAGTACGCCAAGTACATCGATGGTTCCTACTGGAAACACCTCACCTTGATTGGCCAGCTATTCGGCTCTGCACTTCTTGGGTTGGAAGCAATGACTGAATTGAGTCCAGATGTCTGGGTCGATACACAGGGGTTGCCTGGAAGCTATCTTCTTACCAATTGGGTGTTGAAGATTCCCATTGTTGCCTACGTCCACTACCCAATTATTCAGCCAGATATGTTCAACAAGCTTAAGTTGCGGAAGTTTGCGGACTTCAAGCATATGAGGGCCACTGCATCTGATATTAAACAGGCTGCAAAGTTCTTATACTGGAGTGCATTGTATGGACTCTACATGTACTTGGGGTCTATGGTAGATATCACTTTGGCCAACGGAACTTGGACCTTCAACCATATTAAGAATGTCTGGTATCTCAATTCCAAGAGAGGACGCGAGATTTTGCTCTTATACCCGCCATGCACTGAAGACGCTGAAAATGGCCTGGATACCACAGTGAACATTGTGCCCAGGAAGAACAATATGACCTATGTTGGCCAGTTCCGTCCCGAAAAGAGGCATCTGGTTGTATTAGAACAGTACAACAAGTTTTTGACGGAGTTCCGTGAAGCCAAGTTGCCATTGACGAGCCTTCCCACCTTGACATTCTTGGGTTCTTGTAGAACGGTAACCGATTCCGTGACTTTGGACGAGCTTCGTGACCAAGTCAAGAGTCTTGAATTGTCCGACTACGTTGAGTTTATTGTGGACTGCTCGTTTGAGGAATTAAAGGATCATTTGGCTGAGTCAAAATTGGGCTTGAACGCAATGTGGAACGAACACTTTGGAATCAGTGTGGTGGAGTATCTCACTTCTGGAGTTGTTCCTATTGTTCACGCTTCTGCTGGTCCCCTTCTTGATATCTTGAATACGGACACTCCTTCGAAAAGCTGGGAGAATGAGTCGGGCTTCTTTTTCAAGTGTGAGGAGGACCCAGATTTTTCTGGTATTATCGATCAGGGAGACCTCGAGTTTAAGTTGGGTGACGAAACTGTCAAGTACCCTACATTGTCCAAACTTTTGACAGAACTTTACATCAAGTCGCCAGAGACAATTTCTGAAGCCAATCTTTCGAAGAAGAGAGCTACAGCTAAGGAACTCTTGAAAGAAAGGTTCTCCAATAAGATTTTTGCATCGAAGTGGATGGAGCACCTTCGGGCTGTTTCTTCATTGGAAAGATCATACAGAGAGAGTCGCAGGGACGACATTGATGGTGTTCACTAAGGTTATTTTCAATTCCGATTGACATTTGTATAGTATGGCTACCTAAAATTAGTGACAATAATCTGGGATGTATGTAGAGCCCCGACTGAAAGAATCTTGGGAAATCGTCTGCCATTGAAGATTGGCGAAGCGGTGAAACAATGAGTGCTAATATGTGGAATTGAAGTTTTTCTATCCTCTTTCTTAAAGAATTGATTAACTCTTCCTTCTTCTATGGATCGAGATAATACCTTTCATCTCTTCTCTTCTTTTTCTTTCCCTTTTCCCCTTTTTTTTGCCTCTTTTACGGATCAAATGACGAGTTTGAACTATAAGAGAAATAGAATCCAAACTAAAACAAATGTTTGAATTTTTTTTTTTTAACGAATCAAGATTATATATGTAGCAAGCTAACTATATAAAAGCAGGAGGAAATTATCCAAAAACCTTTTTCCTTTGTCTTAAAATCTTCTTTTAATTCTTAAACACCTGATAGTTTATTATTGGCTAGCAAACCTTTATATCAAGGTAATCACCAATTTCGATACTTTTGTCATAATCATCCATATAGCTCAACAACCACGAAGTTCCTCTCGGTGGCCAAGCTGGCTAAGGCGCGAGACTGTAATTGTATTGTAATCTTGAGATCGGGTGTTCGACTCACCCCCGGGAGATTTCGTTGCCTTTATGGCCAAGTTGGTAAGGCACCTCACTAGTAATGAGGAGATCGTCAGTTCGAATCTGGCTGAAGGCATTTTTTGTTCTTTTTGACGTCTAGTTAGTTTAGTTTGTTCTTAGGGAGTGTTGGGGTAGTGTGGGTGCACTTGGCGATAGTGTAGGTGATGCAAAATAGGTCACATCATGAGCGAAGTCACACAAATAGTTTTATTTCCTGCAAAAGGTCAGAAGGTCCTATAACGAAGAAGGGATCACATCTATGTGATTTATAGTCTCTTTTCATGAGCTTGTTGCTCAATTTGCTCAGTTCGGATTTATTACCCACACTGAGAATCAACTCCTACTTCTCCATCTCCTTTTCTCCACTTGACTCGTGATTCTCACACCCCTCTGTAACATGCATGTTTCTCCAAGATTGCTATTACCTCCAACCCAAATTTTTTTCTAACTTACATTGAGTTGCCCAACTTCATTGTTACCCAGGCACATTCTATGCTCACTCTCATACTTGACCGCCAGAATCCCCGATTTCCTCACACAGACACTAAAAAAGATCCAGAAAAAAACGTAAACTCTCTCTCCACACACCACCAACACCCATGAACATCCCAATACAAATATCGACGCTCCCCTGGCCACATTGACCAACACCTATACATCTAGGGCTTGAGCCCTATTACCTGCACCCTCTTCAAGGACGGTGCATCCTGCAGAGAGTCGATCCTCCTCGCACTCTCAACCTCTTCAAAAATTTTTCCACTCTTCTTAGTTTCTACCTACCGAAATCATCAGTCACAATGGGTATGTCCAACATAAAAATAGCTAAATGTCAATGAATCCACATGATTGAATCGTCCGAATTGTCCGCCTTCCAACTTCCAGCGTCCAAAGCGACATTTTGATGACCCTCCCACAACGTTTTCTCCATCGATCCTATCTATTCGAAATCTTCCGCCACCACAAAACTACAATGTCCAAAACATTTAGCCACATTCAAGGACCCCGTACTAACCTCCAGTTAACGTTCCAAAGCTCAGAAAGACTTACTGTAAGGGTAAGCAGTGCAGAAAGCACACCCAACATAAGGTTACCCAATACAAGGCTGGTAAGGCTTCTTTGTTCGCTCAGGGTAAGAGAAGATACGACCGTAAGCAGTCCGGTTTCGGTGGTCAGACCAAGCCAGTTTTCCACAAGAAGGCTAAGACCACCAAGAAGGTTGTGTTGAGATTGGAGTGTGTCAACTGTAAGACCAAGGCCCAGTTGGCTTTGAAGAGATGTAAGCACTTCGAGTTGGGTGGTGACAAGAAGCAAAAGGGTCAAGCTTTGCAGTTTTAGGTTACTTTGCGACATTTTGTATAGTACTGTCTCACATAATCCAATACAGAAACCAAGTCAAATGAGTAAGGGCCAATGAGGTGGAAATCGGCTATGATAGCTATAATCAACTATGTTAGCTAAAATCAGCTATGCTAAGTTGAGATTTGGCATTTGAAGCCTGGCCCTGACGAACATATGTATTATGGATGGACGACCGCTTCTACAAGCCTTAAAGTCACGTGACCCCCTCGTAAGACGACTCCTTTTTCAACATTTTCCGAAGTAACCCTGAGCCAATATCAAAAAAGGAATGGCCCATTTTCTGGCATTCCCGTGGCAACCCTCCAAACTAATCCATTCACGCTTTTCACCTTTCCCCCTGAAATTTCTGCTCGCGCATGAAATAGCCACTTGCCGAGTTCGAGCCATGGTGCACGGGTTTCGTCCCCACTACTCAACGGGCTTCGTCTCAAGATCAGATTACTTACACCTTGCTGTTTTTCTTCCACACTCTCAGCTTTCTTCGCTAAATATTTTTAGTAGCGTGTATTGGGTGACTGTGAACCGTCCTCCGAGTTTTCTTTTCTCATCAGACGCCTCGAGTACACGGTTATTTCCACCACTCCTTTACACTAGTGAACAGAGTGATTTCGGGTCATTGTTGCCGTTCTTGCCGCTACAACAAGAAAACACGAAACCAAAAAGGATCAGGTGACTTGTTCACGTCTTTTCCACGTTTCACCCAAGTAGCTTTCCAGATCTTCGTGGCTTTTGACTTGTTTTCAGTGGCTCTACATCAAGAGGTTCTCACCACAACACTAGACGTCTTTTCTCATGAACTACCAAAACGAATACCGCCAAACGCGTGGGGATAACAACGGTAACGGTGTCCAGCACCAGCTACATTCGCAGCGCATCCCAAACTTGTCCTACAATCAATACAATGAAGACATGTCCATGGACGAAGAAACAACCACATACGTGGAGCCAGTGCCTTCCAGTTGGGGAGTAACGGACTCGCCAGCACAGCAGCGTCACCATGACTTTCTGCAGCCGCAGTTTCAGCTTCTGCCCACGTTTTCTGGAGCACATTCATTCGACAACAACGAAAGCAGAAATGCGTTCCAGCTGATTGATTCGGGAAGCTCGTTGAACTTCCGTCCTCCCACAGGGTTCACGGCGCTTAACATGCCGTCCAACACAAACTTGTCGGAAATCAGCAACTCCAACAATCTGGCGACAAACTCGTTGCATGATGCAGCTGCTTTTACGGCTGCTAACTCCAGTGTAGGCAACTTGGTTGCATCTGCGGCTAGACAGGACGTGAGTCAACAGACGCAACATAACGATCTGTCTCAAAGGAACCAGATGCATGCTGGTGGCCACATTCTGCCACCGGGTGAAACTCAGCAGTTCTACCAGAGCATGCAACCACAGCAACCGATGCAAACTCGCTTCCATTCGGAATTACCTCATACTCCACCCTCGCAGATTACTGAGGATCCTTCCAGAAATAGTAACAGCAATTACGTGTATTTCTCGAGGCAGCCTTCTCTTTTGAGTAAGGCTACTCAAGACAAAGCAGCAGCCATCAAGTTAAAGCTTGAAAACCACTACCAGATGTCGGTGACGCATGCCATTGAGCGTAATCAGCGGCGTTTGGACTTGGAGAACCGATTGGCCGCCGAAGAGGCGGGTATGAGTGAGGAACGCAAGAACAGACAGTTACAGAATCTTGGAAGGAAAGAGTCGCAGTTCTTGCGACTCAGGAGAACAAAATTGTCGTTAGAAGATTTCATCACCGTTAAGGTGATCGGGAAGGGTGCATTTGGTGAGGTGCGGTTGGTCCAGAAGAGGGACACGGGTAAGATTTATGCCATGAAGACGCTTTTGAAGTCCGAGATGTATAAGAAGGACCAACTTGCCCATGTGAAAGCTGAGAGGGACGTTTTAGCCGGAAGCGATTCACCATGGGTCGTTTCGTTATATTACTCTTTCCAGGACGCTGTTAATTTGTATTTGATCATGGAGTTTCTTCCTGGAGGAGACTTGATGACGATGTTGATCAGATGGCAGATTTTCACTGAAGACATTACTCGTTTTTACATGGCCGAGTGTGTGCTTGCCATTGAGGCCATCCACCAGCTTGGTTTCATCCACAGAGACGTGAAACCCGATAACATTCTCATTGACATCCGGGGCCACATCAAGCTCTCTGATTTTGGATTGTCCACTGGTTTCCACAAGACGCACGACTCAAGTTATTACAAGAAGTTATTGGAGAAGGAGAATCTGTCTGGCTCCAACACATTGAACGTTCCTGGCAAAGGTGGTCAGGGCCAGAGGAACTCCATGATGGTAGATGCCATTCATTTGACCATGTCCAACAGGCAGCAGATGCAGACGTGGAGAAAGTCTCGGCGTTTAATGGCATACTCTACAGTCGGTACGCCAGACTACATTGCGCCGGAGATCTTCATCCACCAAGGATATGGCCAGGAGTGTGATTGGTGGTCGTTGGGAGCTATTATGTTCGAGTGCTTAATTGGATGGCCACCATTCTGCTCTGAGTCGCCTCATGAGACCTACAGAAAGATCATCAACTGGCAAGAGTCATTGATGATTCCAGAGGATATTCACTTGTCGCCAGAAGCCGAGAGCTTGATCCGCAGTTTGCTCACCAGCAGCGACAAGAGATTAGGTCGTCACGGAGGAGCCGATGAAATCAAACAGCATCCATTTTTCCGCGGAGTTGATTGGGAGCTGATTCGGAGGGTCGATGCGCCATTTATTCCTAAGTTGCGCTCGATCACCGACACCAGATTCTTCCCCACCGATGAGTTGGAGAATGTGCCAGACA
Organism: Sungouiella ezoensis; assembly: GCA_030569115.1. Lineage (NCBI taxonomy): Eukaryota > Fungi > Ascomycota > Pichiomycetes > Serinales > Metschnikowiaceae > Sungouiella > Sungouiella ezoensis. The sequence continues at coordinate 685,510 of JAJMJY010000002.1, forward strand.
GTCCTGCCATGAGCCGTGCACAGCAGCAAGAAGAGGTCAACGGCCAAAACACTAAGGAAGATCTTCCATTTATTGGCTACACGTACTCCAGGTTTGACTATTTGACGCGAAAGAATGCATTGTAACCCGGCGATGGGGGGCGGCCGTAACCGATGCCGATTTTGTGCCGAGTTAAGCCGAGTGGAGTTTCAAATCTCCACGTGCAAGCAACTCGGACCAAATGGGACGGAGGTAGTGAACCTACCGATCATTACGGTGGTCACAGGAAACACCAATGTGCCTACAGTGGGCTGCGAATTTCTCTGGCCGGCCCTATCACAATAATAGGTCGGGCAACGGCCGGAGATTGGGGAGCGGCGTATCTCCAATCTCCAACACCATCAAGTTGTTGCACCACCACCTCTCATTCCAAGTGGGCCCACGGGCCCATGTGTAGTGCCAATGCACTATCGATGGGACAATCTGAGTCACGCGATCGATGCGGGACGGAAAAGGGAATATTGCAATACAGTCCAAGTGAGCAACATCCGCAGTAGAAACCAAGACAACAAACCAAGATATGATGCCAAGTGATGTAGGGATAGGAGCCTAGTGTCCAAAAAGCATATGGGTGTCGATTGACATTTTTCTAATTTGTCGCCTTTCCGCCTGCTCATCTCATCGTCAAACTGGTAACTTCCGACAGTTCCGTATTTTCCGTCCGCATTACTAACCAAACAGTATGTATGAGCAATGAGATGCAGCCCTGTCCAGGAACATTCTGCCTGCAGGCACTTACCATACCCTGCCTTACCTTATATAATTAGGTGTATAGCTTGGGAAGCTTCACCCTTTGGATATTGTTTGGCGCTGAACCCCTCGTTGCACGCTTCCTCCGCATTGACTTAGTGACTCGTTTCGCTGTCCTGCCATTTGACCATTCACCCCAATTGACTTCATGCGTGCACATCCATTACTTTTTGCTGGTTTAGTGTCTTTGGCCACCGCCATGGACATGAATCCGGACATGGACATGAATCCGGCTTCGGATGATATCCAGGCGTCGGAGCCATCGTCAAACCACCTGGTGGAACCGCTAGTTCCCGTTCCGCACCACATGAGTCACCACCACGGCGTACCGATTCTCGAGACTCATCTCTTGCCGGAGGAAAGGCTATACTGGGAGAATTACTCTACCGAAACCTACTTCAACACTCCGTCGTCGCACCGGTCGGCGTTGTGGCTCCACATTGGCCTGTACTTTGGCTCTTTTGTTTTCTTGTATCCGTTTGTGCTTATTTTCTGGAATATCCACCACTGGATGTACTTGCCGGCTTTAACGGCTCACACTACGCTCATTTTGGTTTCCGCCACAAACTACTGGATTTTTGTAGGCTCCATCTCCGAGTTGTATCCCCACAATGCCTTTGGGCCCATGACGTTCTTGCTTTTTTTGGGCTCCATTGTGCATTGGGTGGTGGCTGTCTTTACTGTTGCATACAAGTATCTCAATATCGACGATACGTTCGATTATGCAGAGTTGGATCACGACCATGATGACGACCGTCTTTGCTCTTCCATACACTCTCCGGAGCTTACCTTACATGAATCAAATCTGCGCCTGGACTCGTTTGAGCTCGAGGATTTGGGGGAGATCGATGGTCACTTGAAAACCTCCAACAATCTGATGCTCCCACGTACCTCGTCTAAAATTGCTCAATTGCTTCTAAAATTTCCTGCTTTCAAGAAGGCTACCCAAGTGTTTGGAAAGACTTCGCTAGCCCTCGCTGGCATCTTCAATTGGGCACTGTTTGCATACTTCCTCATCTACTTCCCCACCGGCATTGCAACTTATTGTGTGTATGGCCTTGACGGTACCATGTTCAATATTCTCGCCCACTTTATCAAGGGCGGGGTGTTCTTTGTTTTGGGCTTGGTGACACTTGCTCGTTACTCGGGTGCTTTCCGCAACAAGGGTTGGGCTTGGAATCATCGCTTTGTCACTGCGAAGAAGGCTACCTATCGTTGGCTCCGCTTTCAGGGAAGAGGCCTCTGGACCATGGAGTTTGTGGAGTCTGCCTTGATTTTGTTCTACGGATCGACAAATGTTTTCTTGGAGCATTTGTCTAGCACTGGAGGACCCTGGACTGCAAAGGACTTGCAACATGTGTCCATTGCATTCATCTACATCGGATGTGGCCTCTGTGGTGTTTTAGCGGAGCGCAAATTGAGCTCGTGGAGATTCCAGAGGGCCATTAACAACTTGTCGTGTGCTGTGGACACCAAGACCACATCGTCTGTCGTTAAGGCCACTCCAGGTTTCTCGCCAAACCCATTCCCTATCATCACCATCTACTGGACGGGCATCATCATGTCCAAGCATGAGCAGGCTTCGCCTTTGTCCACTGAGATCCACGTTCAGTGGGGTAACATGTTTGTGATGGGTTGCGTGTTCAGATTGGTCAGTTATCTTTATTGTTCATTGGCTCCCGCCAACACGCGTGCGTTGACACGTCCACTGAGTCCCATGACTGAGTTGGTTGTCAGTTTCTGCTTGCTCTGTGGAGGCATGGTGTTTATGGAATCCACCGATCCTGTCATCCACCTGCTTGAGTACCACGGTTACACATCGATGTTCACGTTGAACGTTTCCGTGGGTCTTGTTGCGCTCATCATGGCGTGGGAGATGAGTGTTTTTGCCATCAAGGATGCCTTGGTGCGTCGGATGGCTTCTCAAAAGCTTTGAAGATTGTTTTCTCGCACATGACGTATTCCCGGTATTAATTGCCTAGCGGCACCTCATCGCCTGGGTTTCGAATGTGTTCAGCTTTTCATTTTTGTATTTATCATTATCTAATCCTTATGTTGTTTTACGATGCTTGATATCTGTGCTACTTCCAGTGGTCCTGTACTACAACAGCCACCAATGACTCTAACATTTGCAAACCGACACCACTCCTCAACTGCTAGGGCCCACTTCTCGCTAGCCTTCTTGAATGCGTACTGACTCACATCGCTCATATCATTGTCGAAGCCATAGTTGGGGTATACTATGAGAGGCAAAGGCTCGACATTGAGGGAATGTGCGATGGTATTGGCGTTGGAGATGAAGTTAGAAACGTCTTCGCATGGAACACAATTGCACCCTGTAGCAATGAAGCAGCCTCCGACAACGTCATCAAATTTCTCTGTGAGCATGTAGGTGATCACATCAGCCAATGGTGTTCCGTCAGCTAAAGTGGAGGAATTCTTACAACTCAAAGTGAGGAAGAACTCCTTGTTTGTCGATTCGGTGAACACCTGTTGGGTTAATTTGAATATAGCCTTCACTTCCTGGAAGTTGGGAATGGTTTCAAACGCAATACAGTCCACATCTTGGTTGTTGGTGAGAAATTCCAACATCTCTCTATGGTAGTCAGCCAAGTCGTCGATAGATTTGTCACCATATTCTCCACTGTATTCGGCTCCATTGGCCAAGAAGGCGCCGTAGGGGCCAATGGATGCAGCAATGAGCACTTTGGAGTCTGACTCAACGGACGATATAGCGTCTTTGGCACAATCGATCGATTTCTGCCACACCTGCTGGGCTTGGGCCAATGACATGTTCTCATGCTTCTGAAGTGTTTGAAGCGATGCCTGGTACAGTGAGGTGATTAAAATGTTAGCACCTACTTGCAAATACATTTCGTGAATCTTGGTGATCATCGCCGGTTCTTGCATGAGCACTTTGGTTGACCATAGCGGCAGTCCTTTGACGGAAAGTGGGTGATTTCTAGGAATCAATTCCTCTAGCTGGGTTCCCATTGCTCCATCGAGCACGATTCTTTGAGAGGCAAGCATGTTTTTGATAGACATAGCAGTTCAGCTTTCGAATGGAGTAGTGTATAACAGAATATGTGCACCAAGATTCTGAGAATTGGCGCACATAGAATATTTTTTGAATTAAGCCAAATTATCAAACTTGCCATTCATGGACTCCATGTTGCTTCTTATGCGAAATTTTCTTCGGCTGCTTGTTCTAAACTTTCTTCTAGAGCTCTTTTTTTTTTGCAACTCATTTTTTCACTTATATCTCTTCCAACTTTTCCCTTTATTCTTAATTGTGAGCTAGTGTTCGCACTTTGTTCGCAGTTATCCTCCCAACGCACTAAATTGGGATGGAGTAACCCAATACAAAAATACAAAGCACCTCCAAATATATAAAATCACAATAAAACCCAAACCCTTCTACCAGTGTCTTCCCACCCCACGTCCAAAATTCCAATCAACACCTCCCCTCCCACAATAAACCCAAGTATCCACCTCTGGTCCCATCCTCCTGCACACCACCCAGGAATCCGAATTCCACCACTCTTTCTCCATCTCGACATATCATGGAAAACCCAGCCAAAAGAAGCAGGGAGGAGTTCGAAGGCCCAGGTCCAGAAGCCGAGGACTACGATGTTGGAAAAAGACAGCATGTCGATCCAATCACCGAGTTGATCTCCAATATCTGCAAGGATATCAGAAGAATCGGTGAGAATGCCAACTTAGCGAACCAGGTCGACGATATCACCTACATTTCCAACCCAATTGTGGCGGAATTCGAGAAGATTGACAAGTTGCGTGAAGCTATTCTTGCCACCTTGTATGCGGTGGTGATTGAACAGCCGCAAAAGATTCCCAACATGAGCATCTTGATTTTCATCTGTAACGCCAAAAACTTCTTGGTGGCCAAGTATGTGGTGGAATTTTTCCATGCAAAGGCCCATGAGCTACTAGATAAATTGAAGGATCAGGATACGGTTATGGACGATTCCGAATCCAAGCCGGAGTCTGATTCTGCCGACGAGGCTAAACCCACTGAGAATGCTGGAGTTTTCAACGACTTGAAGTCCATTTTCAAGTTCTTAGCAGCGTTGAGCCCCATCATTGAAGACAGTGCCGTTTCCACTATCCTCAAGCTGTTCTTGACCACTGCCATTGATTTGCAGAACTCATCCACGGACAGAAATGGAATAGCGGAAGAGATCTTCTACAATGTGTTGATTGCTACACCATATTTGTTTGCTAACGACTTCTCGCAATCAACCATTGATCAGGTTAATGAGATTGTGGAACTTGCCTCATCGTTCAAGATCGTCGAGCTGGACCCTCTCAGAACAATCTCTATTTTGGAGCCTTTCGACTCTAAAAATAACAACTTCGCAGACAGCTTGCCCTACAAGCCACAAAAAATGATCAACTTGATTCTCCCTGCATTGGTTACGTTGCAAACTCCGGAGAAAGACTGGAGTTCGTTGCGTGGCTCTTTGTTCTTGGAGTTTGATGAGCTCGTTCAGCCTATCATCAGCGATGCACTTAAGAACAATTCTATCTCGAGTGAGGTAATCAGACATGCTTTGCCCCAGTTCTCTATCCCCTCGACGGAACAGCTTCTCAAGTACAAACCAGAGGGTCTCATCGACAACTTATGGAAAGAACACCCTCGACTTCTTTTCCAGGTCTATAACACCACCACCGATTTTCAAACAGTTCCTTCTATTGAATCGTACTTTGGCTTGTTCTTCAAGGACTTGGCTTTTGATATCTTGACCAACATGTCCTTCAACCAGAAGGAGGCATCCATTCAGTTGTCTATCTTGGATTTATTCTGCTCGAGAGACCTCTTCAGTCCCCCAGGTTCCTCGGTAGACCAATTGGCACTCATTGCAAAGGATAATGTTGCCGGAGAGAACATCCCCCCACTCTCCACTTGGAAAGTGGAAGATGTTGCTGTGGAGAGTATTTTGACAATGATTTTCCAGCTTCCAAAGCCTTTGCACTACGAAATATACTACTACACTGTTTTGATTTCGTGTTGTCGTGAGAGCCCAGAGTCGATTGCTCCAGTCTTCGGAAGGGCCATCAGATTCTTGTATAACAACTTGGAAACCTTGGATTACGAACTGAAGATCAGATACATGGACTGGATGACTACTCAGATTTCTAACTTCGACTTCAGTTGGAAGTGGGACGAGTGGACTTCTGACTCGGTCAAGTACTCCAACTTGACCTACCACCCGAAGAAGAACTTCATCAGGAACTTGATCGCTAAGGAGATCAGATTGTCCAATAAGGCTAGAATCAAGGACAGTTTCGTCACCCTGAAGCCGAACGAGGAAGGCGAAATTAGACTCATGGCCTTGGACGAGTTCTACAAGTACTTGGATATCTCTCTATTCCCAGACGCCACTCAGTTTATCATCGATTATGACTACGATTTATACGGTGGTAACAACGAAGAGTTGCAGAGCACCATCTCGAGGGCTATTTTGCAGCGTAAGGAGTCTACATCCTCCAAGTTGATGTTGTCACCTCAGGAAGAGCTCATTTATGAGTTTTCGAACCCACAATTGCCTCTCAACGAAGTTGCCAACAAGCTTTATGATTTCATTATCGCCAACTGGAGGTCCAACGAACAGTTCCACGAAATGCTCAACGAGACCATTGAGGCTATCAAGTCTTCTATTGTTGACGTCAACACAGAGCGGATTTTGATCAATCTTCTATTCCAGACGTACGCTTACATAGGATCCAGATCCATTTACTCAGTAGTGAGTATCTTGAACAGAGACGTGGCAAAATTGAAGTACGTCAGTGGAGTGGAGGTAAGCGAGGAAGACTATAAGGCAAGTGGTACAGACTTCAAGTTCCCAGACTTGCAATTGTCTCCTCAGGAATTCAACAACAGACAGAAATGGACAATTGAATCTATTTTGAGAATATGGATCCACCAACCACAAGTTGCCTTCTTAATTTTAGAGTACCTTATCGAGTTTGGTATTTTGAAGCCCCAGTTTATCATCCAGAAAGCTCTCGAGTCCGACCACAACCTCATCATCAACAACGTTTCGTGTATGGAGTCCATTAACAGAGTGTTGAGTGCCAGTTCCATGAAGGAAGAATTTAAGGAAGTGATTCTCAATTTGTTTACTCTTATCGTGGAGAACTTGAACAGTATTGTGGACAAATTGAAGTTGGAAAACCCGGAGACCGAGGAGGTGAAAATCATCAAAGATTTTACCGAGGATGAGAGCAACGACGCTGTTCTCATGGAAAAAATTGATCTACAATGGTTGTTCTACGAGTATAAAGGGTTGTTAAAGACGTACTTGAGAAAGTTCAACTTGCAACATTCGGATTTCTCCGAGGAGGTGAAGATCGTATTCAACGACATCAAGAATGAGCCAGTGAAATCCGACGTGATAGGGTGGATCCAGGAATTGAGATACTAGACGCCATAGGCTTCGAAAAATAATAAAAATGTATTGTAGCTTTTGCAATTGTGTTGAAATGTGTGGACCAATGTGCAGTCCAGAAGTTCTCATTTCTTGTGAATGATCGAGGATGGATTTACAATCCTGATTAGGTTGTAAATGATAAGAACTCGATCAGTCAATTGTTTTCAGCAAGAGATAATCGGAAGACCTAATTGAGTATGAATTAGTCGTTATCTCGGAAAGCCTCATTGAGTATGAATTTCGGCAAAGTACATCACTGACTAATCACGAGAAATACTATTTAAAGACATAGTATTTCCCACATTACAAAGACAGAGAGAAAGAAAGATATATAGCTTATTGACTATTAAGTATACATCTACGAGATTGTTAAGATCGTACATTAGTTATGAGTGAATTGAACGGTTATGTCACTAAGTTAAAACACGTGACATCGTCAAAATTCCACAAATTGAGAACATCCTGCAGGATGCCAGCCCATATGGATTCAACGCTCTCATCAACGCTATAACCAACATGTCTGAATTAGCAGTTGAAACTACAAATCTCACGTATGTGTTCAGCAACAAAAGGCGTGGGCTCGAGAATATGAATTTGCAAATTCCTTGGGGATCCACGAACCTTTTGGTTGGACCCAATGGAGCAGGAAAATCAACGCTCTTGAAGATTCTCGCAGGAAAGACATTGATTAAGCAAGGAACACTTAGACTTGGTGGATTTGATCCATTCCAGTTCTCTCTGGGAAGACACGAGCAGCATAATTCCGACATCAACAACTATATCTCGTACCTTGGTACTGAATGGGCCAACAATGAGGTGGTGAGACGAGATATCCCAGTGAAACTTCTCATTTCGTCAATTGGAGGCGAAACTTACGCCGACAGACGAGACGAGTTGATCAGAATCATGGACTTGGACCCTGACTGGTCAATGGCGTACATCTCAGACGGAGAAAGAAGAAGAGTGCAGTTGGTGATGGGATTGCTCAAGCCATGGAAGTTGCTTCTATTGGACGAGGTGACGGTGGACTTGGATGTGATTGTCCGACTGAATCTTTTGGAGTTTTTGAAGAAAGAATGCCGCACACGTAACTGTTGTGTCATCTATGCCACCCACATCTTCGACGGACTTGGAAAGAAGTGGTGTGACAGTGTGATCCACCTCAACGGCGGCAGAATGGCCGACAACGTAGACATAGACCGCATTAACTTCGAAAAGGAAGATCAACCTGTGCGCATCACACGGGATTCTGAAATGAAGATCGAAAATATCCGAGTTGCATTGGCGGAGTCATTACATCCATTGGTGTTGCACTGGCTCCGCGAGGATTTGGAGGAGAGAGGTTCTCGAGAAGAAGAGAAGCTCAAGTTGGCCAAGCGATTGAATGACTGGAACAATGCTCGGGATGGCCACTATTTTGATAGTGATGCCAGACTTTCCGAATACTTCAAGGCTACCAGAGGTAAGCCAGGACAGAACTAGCGGGTAAGCAAAATGTAACCATGTATAATGTATAATGTAATCCGACAAGGCAATTGCATCAACAGGAGTATTCCAGTCATTTGAGGGTCTTGTATAGCCCAGTTGTAGAAGAAATGCCGTGATGAAGTGTAGTAGAGCCGTTGAAAAATTTCCATCCAACTGATTGCCAAGGGCTTGGAGACGATGACACATCCAGCAGTTTTCTAAGGGTCTGTAGGTCCAAAATAACAAAATGGTAGAGCAAATCGAGCCCAGCTCCGTGATTCACTGTGTCTCCAAGACCGAGACTTGAAAAATCTCAAATGACATCAACCAGCACATACACAAATCCAGAAACTTGGAGTCAGGCACAAAGCCCGTGGGTAGCATGGACAAGAACTTGGCTTTGAGGAAGGGTCTGCCAGTTCTGTATGATAGCATCAACCAGATGAACCACCTCATGTTTGAAGCACATCAAAATACTAGATCTAAGTCATTAGATGAAATTATCAATCATCAAAGACTAGAACAATCTTCAAAGACTAGAACAATCTTCAAAGACTAGAACAATATTCAAAGACTAGATCATCCAAGACTAGATTCATTCATCTTTATCATTCTATAAACACAAAACCTAACCATCACTTCACATTCACTCACCTCTGTAGCTCCCTCTCAAGCTCCAAAAAGGTACTCATGTCCTTGTATTTCGCAAGCTCCTTCTCCGCAAGCCACCGCTGGTATTTCGCTTCCAATAGCTCTTTCTGGTACTCTGTGGTCGCAGATGCCATTTCATGTAACATCAGGGGCGAGTTTACTTCCACCGGGTCTGACTTGGCGTGGAATTTCCGCTTGTTTTGTACTTTTGACAGCGAGAGCGGCGTGGAGGGACCTCTTTTTTCGCTTCTCGAATGCATTCTGGTGGTTCCGATTGTTTGTATTGATTCATTCTAGCGAAAAGAAGCATGTGACGAGTATCACGAGACACATGTCACATGACAAATGTACACGTTTTGACCCCGCGGGGGAGTGGTTATTCTCTCCGGCGAGTTACCCGGCCACAACCTTCCACCAATACTCGGGGTATAGAAGCTGGAAATTGCCATAAAAATTGAATATATATGTTCCCCGAATCCCGAAGTATGTAATGCTGGTGAAATCCCCATTCCCCTCGATACCCCACCGATTCGGCAAACCCCATCCCACGGGTACCGTCACCGCCCTTCGCCGGTCACGTGACACTCGAGCCGGCGACACAAATAAATTTTCGTCGTTGTCCCGCTTTTTTCCCTCACCTACAACAATGTCTAACGAAAGAACCTTCATTGCAATTAAGCCAGACGGAGTCCAGAGAGGATTGGTCTCTTCGATCTTGTCCAGATTCGAAAACAGAGGCTACAAGTTGGTTGCCATTAAGTTGTGCACTCCATCCGAGTCTTTGTTGAGACAGCACTACGAGGATTTGCAGGAGAAGCCATTCTTCCCATCCTTGTTGTCTTACATGTTGTCTGGCCCAGTGTTGGCTACTGTCTGGGAAGGTAAGGATGTTGTCAAGCAGGGTAGAGCTATTTTGGGTGCCACCAACCCATTGCAGTCTGCTCCAGGTACCATCAGAGGAGATTTCGCCATTGACATGGGCAGAAACGTTGCCCACGGTTCTGACTCTGTTGAGTCTGCTAACAAGGAGATTGGTTTGTGGTTCAAGAAGGAGGAATTGGTTGAGTACAAGCCAACCATGTTCTCTTGGATCTACGAGTAAGTGTATAGAGAATACAACGGAGCCGTCGCCATTGAGGAATGTAGGATCGCCAGATGTAGGATGGTGATGGAAGTGGGTGTTTTTTGAGTAATTTAACTATGGAAGGCTGTATATATAGTTGATGCCCAGAGACATCAAGAACATTGAGGACATTGCGAACCAGGAGAAGTCCATATTAACTCGAGAATATTGAAAAAAGGGCCCATGACAAGTTCCACAAGAAAATTGAGAAACCCATCGCTTAAGATCACCCAAAATTCTCTGGAACTTCCGCAAATCAAAGTATCTTTTCAATGCTTTCTTAATATTTCCTCCATCTACCACCTCTCGCACCACCTACTACTTGTAGCTCAGACTGCATACTCACTAAAAACCTACGCCATGTCTATGGATGATGATCTCTTCAATGTCGGAGAAAACGACGACGACATGCTAGAAGAAGAAATTGACAATTTCGGCATGGATGCAGACGACGCCAACGAGGAGAATGCTAATGACGATGAAGACAACATGGATGAGGAAGACGAAGAAGATGAAGATAATATGGACGATGAAGATGACAACGACGAGAATGGAGACAACGATCGAGACAATGACGAGAATAGAGGGATCGACGATGGAGATAGAGAAGAGAATAATGAGGAAATCAACGAAGAAAGGGCCCAAAACTCCAATGGCAGAAACACTGAAGACGACTCAAATGAACTACAGGGCGGTTCAGTAGAAAAAGCCAAAACCAACAATACCGAAAACAACAACCTCCAGAGAGATCAAGCCCAAATGAATGGCGATGTCTCCACGAAAACCGACCAAAACACCAATGGACTCAGCCTAAAAGAGCGAGTGCTCGAAAGCATAAAGAGAGCCACCGAATTCGATATCGTGCCCACGGTGGGAATTCCCTATGCACAGCAATGCCATGCTATGGCAGTTTCTGAGGGTCCCAAGTGGATCATTACTGGCGGCGAAGATGGTTTCATCAGAAAATACGACTTCTCTGCCTCCATTGAAGGCAAGGCTCCACTCACTGTTGCCCAGAAACACAATTTGATGGACAGCATCACGAAGGCTGGAGTGATAGGATCGTATTGGGAAAACGAACAACCACTCACCAAAAAGCAGATGATTGCTGCGAACCCAAAGTTCAAAGAAAGTGATTTCACCACTGGGTCTGTATCGTACGAACCACAAGTCAACCCCGTCTATGCATTGGATGTGGAGAGAAACGGATTCTGGTGTCTTTCTGGGTTGCTCTCCGGAGGCATTTCTCTATACACCATGATCTACAACGAAGGAAGCATTCATCACTATTTCCGTCACAACTTCAGCAAAACAGGCGAGCAGACGATAGATACTGGCCATCTGGGGGCGGTGTCGGTGCTCAAACTCAACAGAGAACAGGACAGGTTCCTCTCGGGCTCGTGGGACAAGACCATTCGGGAGTGGGACTTAAATACTGGCAAAGTGGTCAATTTGTTCAAGGGAAGCACAGGACAGATCTCTAGCATCAGCTATCGGCCGCAAGGACTCACCGATATTACCTTTAAGAATGATGGAGAGGGTCAGAATCCGAGCGATGTCGATTCTCTTTTCGGCGACAGTGACGACGACGATAATACCTCCAAGTCTACCATCAGAACCGACCTGGCCAAGAACAAGCCGGCCACAAGCGATAGCATTTTCATGTCGTCGAGTATAGATGGAACCATCAACATCTGGGATGCTCGGGTGTCCGGCAAGAATGCTGTTCTACGGCTAGGTGTTCCAGAAAATGTTCCTCCGTGGTGTATGATGGCCACCTGGTCGAATGATGGAGACAAGTTGTATGTTGGACGTAGAAATAGTACCGTGGAGGAACTTTCACTCCGAATGCCTCATGTGGCGGGGGCAGGAAGCACCAGGGTGCCGAACGTTCTGAAAAGACTCTTGTTTCCCAAAATTTCTGGACCCGTGAGTGCTCTCTCAACGATGCCAAACGACAACTTCATTCTATGTGGTTCCCACGACAACATTCGTCTTTATAACTTGGGGCTTTATCATGAATTTGCCCAGGAGACATCCTCGTCCAAGAAAAGAGCCACACCTTTCTTTGTGATTCCTGGTCACAATGGAGGAGTCTTGAGTAACTTGCACGTCGACGACTCTGGAAGGTTCATGATCTCCACCAGTGGAAATAGAGGTTGGGGTCACTCGAATTATGCCGATGCGGTGTTGATCTACTCCGTAGACTGCGAGGGCATGCCGTGAGCATTACTTTTGAGCTGTCTGCATTGTATATTTGACAATTATCATATACTCTAGTAATACACTACTTACGAAAGAAATCCATTGCACTCTCAGTTGCCAAAGGCATACACAGAGTTGCGTAACGAGCCCAAACCCACCTGGGTGAAGTCCACGCCAGCATTCATCACTTCAGAGTCTTTGACATAAGTGACCATGTCGCCAGCGATATGGGATGCGCCAGAAAAGAGTTCACTTCCAAGGTTTGACAATTCCCGTCTCAACAAGCCAAGGTCAAAAATGGACAGCAAGTGCTTGAATGGACTGAAGTCTCCTTGAATTATTCGGTAAATTCCTGAATGGTGTCCGTCACTGTTCTTGAGCAAGAAGTGAATCATGAATCCCACAAATCCGACGGTGACACTGACCTTGTACAATCGACTCTGCAAAAGGGACTGATCGCTCTTCTTGGAGATATTTCCTTCCGGCTCCTCTGATTCACTCCCCGAGAATAGCTTCTTGAAAAAGATAGAGGAGGAGTGCACTAACTTGTGATTGATAGCTGACGATACTGCGGTCATGTTGGAAAGCGATGAGGAAAGCAGGCCAATTCTCGACGAGTCGTCTCCATCAAGTGAAGAGATGGATGTAGCTAACGAATCTTGCTCAAGAGCACGCTGGAAAAGTTTCGTTTCGTGGATTGTTTCATTGCGTTGTTCGTCGACCTGAAGGGTGAAAAGTGACTCTAACACATTGTCGGTCAACGAAATAGCAGCCAGTATCGAGGAGCCAGTTAGTGACACCTTGTCTGAACTAGCACTTGCTGGACTGCTTGGAAATTCCTCCTCAGTTTCCGAAGAGCCGTTTGTCTCAGCGTGGCACTTATAAATGTCAAGACGCGACGTGGTACAGAGCACTGAGTGCTGATTGAATTCGCCAAACCAGACATCGTATGTCTCTGAACAGCGAGCAAAATCCGTGAAAGGGTACTTCTCGATAAGCAGCTTAGTCAAGGTGAGGATTTTCACCACATCATGATCAGTCAATCCCGAGAACAAGTTGTTGGGTGAAAGCAAGGTGTGAACTATGTCGGAATCAACATCCAAGAATGAATCCGACCCAGACACGTTGAGCTTCTTCAAGATGAGTTCCTTGAAGTGAATGATGGCTGCCGCGTAAATATAGAGCGACACACCCACCGAGTTGTAGCTGAAAATAAAGTCCCATATCATTAGAAGGTGAGAGGTGTTGGTTACATCGTGGCTGAACAATGTCAAGACAGACAGAAGTGCCTGTAGGAATTTATAGTCAAAGTATACGCCGTTGGAGGCGAGGTAGGAGTTGCTGGACTGGCGAATCACCTGAAAGAGAGCAGGATCCACTTCTTCCATGATGCACGGAATAAGCTTCAAATGGTTGATGGAGAGGGCGATCTCCGAGATCATGAAGTCACGAAGGTGGTTGATGGTGAGTTTCTCCAAGACCAAGAACGCATGCTCGTCGTCGGAGACGCCAAATTCGTTAAACACAAGAAGAACCACACTGGCCACGTCATGATAGCCCTGGTAGTAGTTGAGGAACGGGTACTTGCGAAGAACACGCACCACCAAGCAAAAGAGTCGTTTGCGCAATTCCTCAATCTCATCGTGGGTGAGGATGGTGGTGAAAGACCAGTTCATGGAGGAGTGAAGACCATTGAAATGACTCAACACAGTAAACAGTCGTTTGACATCCAACATCACCTGGGCCTCGTCCTTATGCGGAGGTAATTCATGTGTATCGAAATGGTTGATGTCGGAGCCTGCGAATAGACCCGCTGAGGCAACTGGCTTGTGTGATAAATCTACGTCCAACAAAATGGGCCACACCCTCGCTCTCAAGTGGGTGGAAACCAAACCCTCGGTGGCTCGGGAGTATTCTGCCACCAACCCGGGCTGTCCGGCATTGAGAGCCTCCTCCACGGCTTTGATTTTCAAGCTTCGGACAGGTTCCGTGAGAGGAGCTTCGTCCTTGTAAAAAGAAGTGTCAAGAGCGTCGAAATCGACCCACTCTTTTTCCAGCTGGGCTGAAGATCTGCGGCTTTGAGCCTGCGGCATGATCAGCACAAATTTGGGACCAGCGGATCAACAAAAGCACCGATTATCTCACTGCTGAACTGTAGAAAACACCAGTATCCACGCAAAGAAGTTTTGGGGCAAAAGCGCCAACTAGAGCAGCAGCACACCACAGAGCGTTAGTAGTGATAGCAAATGGTGAATTCCAAATACAGATTTCACAGGGTCCAGCACTAACGTTAACTAACCAGAATTCGATTAGATAAGCTCTAGCCAACAGCAACGGCGAAAACAAGCGGCGAAGCAAAACAGGCGCAAATGGCAACACGCCAGCAAACACGCACAGAGCACCTCGCAATATACAGCAATTTGCTAAGCGAGAAAATTGGCTCGGGGTAGTAATCTGCAAACGTTTAGAGGTGGTTAACACCGGTGGAGAAGATCAGGAGGTAGGCTCCAATGTCCTGCAGGAGACGTGCGGAATTGTCCATCAGTGTATGGTAGCTGACTGCGAGATGGTTGCCTATAAAAGAGGTGAGATTTCCGTGATAATGAGATTACAGAATTGGGAGTTGGCAGATCTCTGATAAAGGTGAGTAGCGAACAAGTAAAAAATTTAATCCAATTCTTATCATGACCGGGCTTTCTTGCACTACCACCGCCGACAGAATGTCGGTGGATCTTGACGGAATCACTTCAGCATTCCATTACATCTGGTTACGTGATAACTGCCACTGTGCAAAGTGCTACTTCGACACCACCAAGCAGCGCTTGCTCAACTCGGCTACTATTGACGAGGATATTCACCCCATCGACATTCAGGTATCTACAGAGTCCGTCTCTATTACCTGGAGCCAGGACGATCACCGCTCGGTTTATGACAAGAAGTGGTTGACATTGCATGCGTACAACCCGCCGATTGTTGCTCGGGACGAAAAGGTTGCTGGCGAAAAGACTAAATTGGCCCACAAGTACTGGAAAACAGCCGACATCAAGAACAGTATGCCCACCGTTGATTTCAACTCCATCATGGCTTCCGATGACACCACCGACGGCGAAGAGGCGATCCGTGACTGGTGCTTGAAGCTCTGGCAATACGGATTCACCCTCATTGATAATGTGCCGGTGACTCCAGAAGATACCGAGCGACTCTGCGAGAAACTCATGTACATTCGTCCTACTCACTACGGAGGATTCTGGGACTTCACTCTGGACTTGGACAAGAAGGACACCGCCTATACCAACTTTGACATTTCGGCCCACACCGATGGAACCTATTGGTCCGATACTCCGGGGTTGCAGTTGTTCCATCTCTTGTCTCACGAGGGAACTGGAGGAACTACTTCATTGGTTGATGCGTTCCAGTGTGCTGAGCAATTGAAGAAGATCGATCCCGCCAGCTTCGATTTGTTGACGAAAACTCCCGTTCCTGCCCACTCTGCTGGCGAGGAGAAAGTGTGTATTCAGCCCGATATTCCTCAGCCAGTATTCAAGTTGGACTTGCAAGGCAATTTGCTCCAGGTGAGGTGGAACCAGAGTGACAGATCGTGTATGGATTCGTGGGCCAACCCAGAGGATGTTCCCAAATTCTACAAGGCTATCCGTCTGTGGTATAGCATCATCAGCTCTCCAGAGAATGAGATTTTCTACCAGTTGAAGCCGGGCCAATGTTTGATTTTCGACAATTGGAGATGCTTTCACTCGCGGACAGAGTTCACAGGCAAGAGAAGACTCTGTGGAGCATACATCAACAGGGACGACTTTGTTTCTAGATTGAAGTTGTTGAACTTGGGGCGCCAGGCAGTTTTGGATCTGATCTAGAGAAAACTATGAATGTACGAGTAGGTGGGGTGCGCGATCAGTAGAAATTTCCAAATATCAGTAAACCGAAGTAGACTGAAATAACTATCAGACTGAAAATCCAACTGGTCCCTGTGTTCTACCAGTTGACTCAGAAAGAATAAACGTAATAGACTCACATACAAAGTACTCTGGTAATCCCATTCTTTCACTATAAATCAACTAAATGAAGATTGGAATCTCGTCCCAGTCCCATGGATCGTTGAAACGCAACTCCACATCCAACTTGGCAATGGTTTCCAACTCAGCACTAGAAAGATCAAAGTCGTTCACACTCAAGTTCTGCACCAAACGTTCGGTCTGGTTAGACTTTGGAATCACCGCAAGACCTCTCTGAGTGGCCCATCTCAACAACACCTGTGCTGGAGTCTTTTTGTGAGTTTCCGAAATGGCAATAATATCATCGTGCTTGAACAACGCAACACAGTTGTCGACCTTGGGGTGGTTCAACTCTACAAACGACTGAGGACCAAACGAAGAATATGCGGTGATGGCAATTCCCTTACTCTGCACCCACTTGATCAATCTAGGTTGTTGCAAGTATGGATGGTGCTCGATCTGCAATACAGCAGGAGGGATCTCTGCGCCACGCAACAAGTCCTGAATCAAACCTCCGCAGAAGTTGGAGATACCAATAGATCTGATCTTGCCCTTTTTGACCATTTCTTCCAACTTCTTCCAGGTGGAGAGCAATGGCACATCTTCGTATACGAACTTGTCGCCGTCACCACAGTAGAATCCTGGGGGGTATTTTTCCTCCAAAGGTACAAACTTGAACGCAATTGGGAAGTGGATAAGGAACAAGTCCACATAGTCCAACTTCAAATCACCCAAAGTTCTGTCCAATGCCGTCTCCACATTGTCTGGGTGGTGGAAGTTGTTCCAGAGCTTTGACACCACAAATAACTCGTCACGTGCAACCAATCCTTCGTCAAGTGCTCTTTGGATTCCGTCTCCAACTTCCTTCTCGTTGCCGTAGTCTTCTGCTCCATCAAAGAGTCTGTAACCTACTTTGATAGCATTATAGATCTGGTCAGCGCAAGTTTCCTTGTTGACCTTCCAGCAGCCGAAGCCGACCTGGGGCATTTCGTAGCCAGAGTTCAATTTAATAGTAGCCATTGCTGAAACGTCTGTGAATTCTTTTGCTTGTTGGATTTGGACGTACTTAAATATAATTCGGTGGTCGCAATGCGTGGGGTAACCTGCAGATAACACCGAAGTACCATCGGTTTGCCCTTCAATGTTACAGAATGAATGGAACCTGAAGTTGGGGGTGGAGGAACCAGAAGCGGGATGGGATTGCCGAGATATTCCTTCTCAGTAGCGATTCCGGATTGAAATGTTCTCAAAGTTCGACCAACTTCGCTATTCCTCGATTTTGGACATAACTAAGCAATATTTCTGGAGGAAGGTGAAGCCGTTCCGAATAGGACAGTGGAGATATCCGGCTAGATGCAGGCGCCAAAGTGGGGGGGGGGGAGGGGGGGACATAGTTAAGTAACCCGGGACATTGTAAGTCGTCATCCTGCTTCCAGCAGTATTGGGTGTACGGGTGTTTTATCTGCCATCTCCAGCTTCCTCTTTTGGCTATTTGTAAATACAACCTCTAATTGTAAACTCGTAGCCGAGCCCTCTAATTCTTCATTTTACCACCCAATGACGATCCCGTTGTTGTTGAAGATCAAACAAGGCGCTCTGACTCCGCTGTTTGCCAAGACTTCTGATACTCACCTCCAGTTCCAGAATAAAGAGTACAAATTCGCAGCCATCTATGACAATGATATTTCGAATTCCAGTTTGGACAGACTCACGGGCCAGACCTGTGGATTGGTACTCATGGGTCCGACGGGAAGCGGCAAGACCACTACATTGAGAAGTATTCTTGCTTACCAAATCGCCAAATGTGGAGAAACTCACTTCACTGCTTGCGAGGTGAGTGAAAACAGAGCCTTTGTTGATATAGTCGATGGCTGCAAGCGAAAAAGGTACGTGAGCTCGCTTCCAATGGAGAAGCAGTTGAAGAAGACCAAGCTTGTGGAATCTTCGGTGGAGAAGGTGTTTTCCGAGAGAAAAACCTCATCCACAGAGTCGAATGCCACCTCCAGCAGGTCATGTCTTATTGTGACGTTGTACAGCGACAAAAACGTCGTCACTATCGTGGATATGATGGGAAATGAGAAATTTGACGCGGCAAGCACTACATCCAATGTGTTTGCCAACTCAAATGTTTCATCTATCACTCAGCTGCTATTGGCGAGAACCACTAGGACCCGGTCTTCCAATCTCGTGACAAACTTGATTTTCCAGAAGCTTTCGCTCTCTAAATTGAAATTCATCTTGCACTTGGATGAGTGTGGAAGCCCGAACTTGATCAAGTCTTCGTTGTACAATATCGTGGAGGTGGTGAAAGATTTCCGGGTTTCGCCAACCCGAGCTGGTCCCACGACTTCTTCTTCCTCCAAGTTCGTCCCCAGCTATGCCAGACCCACTGTGTCGTCCTCAAGTCCCCGGAAAAAACCAGTGGGAAAATCCATCAGGGTCACCAAGCCAAAACTGAACGTGCTCACACCGTTAGTCAGTCGGTCCGTGTTGGCTAGAAACATTGCCGAAACTCCATGTGTGCGTAGGAAACCTGTCAATAGAACCATGGAGAATTTGTTCCAGGTGGAGTTGAAAAGTTTGAAGGAAACTAATGCTCAGCTTACTCACACTAACATAGAGCTTGAAAAACTGGCGCAGGAGTCGAGAGAAGGGTTCACTAGTGGTGTTTTGCAATTAAAAGATAGTCTCATGCTCTTGAGATCCCACGAGTTGCTCCCCTTGAAGGAAAGTGTTGATGGAATCAAGAATGGGTTTGTCGCTTTGGAGAAAGAGCATTCCAATTTGGAGGCTGAAATGAGAACTAGGGTGGCTGAAGTTGAGTCTTTGGAATCCGCAAAGAGGACAGCAGAAGAGAAGATTCAGCAGTTGGAGAGAGCACAGAGAGAAAATGAGTTGGAGATTAGTTCGTCCAACATCAAAGCTGCTACTCTCCACGCAAACATCGAGTCACTTGAACAGGAGGTAACGACTCACAAGGTGAGAGTGAATCTGCTCAAATGTGAAGCTGAAGGCTACAAGAAACTGATAAACTCACTCACCGAAGATGCGAGAATCCGTTTAAACACAATTTCTTCGTTGGAGACAGAATTGGAAAGTCGTCAGAAGAAGAACTCTGACCTTGAAAGAAAAATCTCTACACTCACGGAGGAATCCGGATCCTTGACGTCAGAGAACTTATCTCTCAAGGGCACATACGAGTCTCTGAAGAAGGAAGTAGAAACATTGGGTATTCAGCTTGATTCTCTGAAGAAAGAGGTGGCTTCTCTTGAAGAGCAAATTTCGTTGCTGAAGAATCAAGTCACCTCCCTTGATCAACAAATTAATTTCCTTCAGGGCCAACTCGCTCAAAGAGAACAGGAAATGAAAGAATCCGAAGTCACCATACAGAAACTCAAAGAGTCACACCAAGACGAACGCGACAAGAAGATTCACGAGTTCAAAATCTTGCAACAGCAAATTGAGTTCCAGACATCCAATCTCGACACATTCCAGGTGACAATTGAAGCATACAAGCGCCAAATCGATACTTTGCAGAGTGAGAAGTCCCAAAAGGATACCGAGTTGAGTGAGATTCGAAAGAAGTTGCAAATTCAAGAGGACACAACCAGCAAGTGGAAATCTGAAACTGCCGTCAAGGAAGAACGCTTGGTTTCGCAAGCAAAGAAGACCCAATCTCTTGAGGCTCAGCACAAGAAGGACAAGGAAACACTGGCCGCAAAGTTGCAATGGGTGCAGAAGAGTCTTGATAAAATCACAGCTGAGAAAGATGAACTTACCATCAAGCACAACGATCTCATCTCCTACAACAAGTACATCGTGGAGAAGTACTCAAGTGCGTTGGACAAGAATGACATTCTGAAGAAGCAAGAGCAAAGCAATTTTGAGAATACAATCAAAGATCTCCAAGCGAAGCTTCAAAGTCAAACGTACCTACAGCACAAAATCACCCAGGACTTGAAGGATCAACTTGAAAGTCAGGAATCAGAGATCTCCGAGCTCGAAAAGCTCAAATCCAAGTGCACCAATTTGGAAAGCGTGGCCCGGGCTGTTCGTGACGAGTCGTTGGAGAGAGCTTCATTGTATGAAAAAGAAATTGTCCAATTGAAGAGCGAAATCGAGACTCTCAAGCATTTAGAGAGTTCCAACAAGCAATTGGAGAGTTCCAACAAGGTGCAATCTGAACTCGAATCTCTCCATGTCATCGAGAAGCCCAATAAGGAATTACAGAGAGCAGTGGAGAAATTCAATACCCCAAGTCCACAAAAGGTACCATTCAATCCGTCCAGCGATATCTTCGAAGACGACCATCAACCCCACAAGGACTACTTGAAATCGTTGAAGCAGTCGATGAAGAGCAGTCCCAAGAACGTGTTGCGTGAAGTCAACATCGTTTCCCCCGACAAGAAGAAGTTGAAGAGAAGAGCTCTGGCGTACATTTCGTCCGGCAAGAGTCCCAAGGTGGTGGCGAGGTAGAGCCACCCAAACCCCCAGCTGCTATTTTTGTTCCGCATACGCCTAATATTGTCTACTTATCTTTCACTTCTTATCCTGTTTAATCGTATACAATTGATACCTACACTGTTCTCCGGTCACAGTAATATCTCACCACTGGCCCCATTCCTGTGACATCCACGGTCTTCTCAAACCAACTCAACATCAATGCTCCCTGTTTAGCACCGTAAGTCGTCCCCATAATTTTGTAAATGTACTTAATCAAGGTATCCTGTTGGTCCGAATCCAATTGGTTCACAAAATTCGGAAAATCGCTGATGTTGTGGTTATTCTTGATAGAAACGAGAACCTCAAACACAGTTTCCGCATGAAGATCCTTGGCAGCCTCATCTGAAACATATGGCGGAGTCTCTAATGCCGATTGCAACGCCGGTAAGAATTGTCCCAGCGATAATGCCTGCTTAACGTTTCTGGAAACAGCGACAATTGCGTCGTAAGACACCGGAGGCAAATCTGGAATCAAGTCCTGCTTCAGCAAGTGGTTTTCGGGCTCCAACGCATCGATGTCAATTCTTCTCCAGTCCTCCATGTTTTAGATAGAGATTGGGAGGCTGGGTGAGGTTTGGTGATTGAATATGGGTGCGTGCGCTGCCCATAAAGGAGGTGAGAGGTATGCGTCTTAGTATGTATCGACCTTCTGTCTTCTGCTGGTCCATTACATTTTTTTGTCCAGTTATTCTCCATTCCGTGTCTATTTTACATATATCTAGATTTCCCTACTTCTTTTGCTTCTTCACCACCACCTCGTCCTCCTGCTCATCTTCAAACTCCGTCAAGAACTTATCAATGAACTCCAATACCTCAACCTTCAACTTGTTCAGATCAACAACAAAAACAACCAACCCGTCGCTTCCCACCTCGTACTTAATATGGTCTTTGTTCGGATAGGCGATTTTGTCGTCAAAAGTGTCGAAGAACTTATCGACCTCATCGAAGGTTTGGATGTTATCTAGCATTCTCTCTTCCATTTCTCCGTCGGGCACATCGGGAGAATTGACAACTATGATGGCTCTGAGTGGGTTATCCAAGCCCTGATGGTCTTCTTTGAGCGACGGAATGTCGATTTCTTCGGTCATTACAGAAAAAAAAAATGTTGCTAGCTCATTAGGCCTGCAGGTGTATGAGGAAGGACTAGGAATGTGGAGTTTAGACTAATTAAAATCGTAGAAAAGGGGAAACAATGCTAATACAAAATGTAGAAGGATATGGGATTCAGTTTTGGACGATCAGAGGATTATGCTTGTATAGCGAAAGTGATGATGACCATAATTGAGATTGCCTCAAGATTAAAGATGTGGATGATGCTTGATCGAAGACGATATTGACTGACGTTTACAGATTCTTTATGGCTGAAAATAAACTCCTATTGTTGACTTTTATCTCCATAAATTGAATATTGATCTTAATGGTAAGAAAATGGGAAGATGTTGTTTTGAGTTTCCTAGATGTAAAGGGGTGGTGACTACATTGAGCAATTGACGCCTAGTTGAATCCAGGAGAGTCCAAAGCTTACTCTTCCACTTCAGTGATCTTCAATTTCAAATCCTTTGATCTTCCCGTAATGTTCGGCTCGAATGAACTTTTCGTGAACTTGCTTCTCCTAATTCGAAGTATTCCACCCTAAATGATCTTTACAGGATATGCAAGAATGTCAATCAACGGTAGGATTATCACTTCAATAGGATTACAATTGTTAGCCATAGATAACCAGAGGATTGTAGTCATACATAGTTTGCCATAGTTTGCCATAGTTTGCCATAGATTGCCATAGGTTGCCTGTGATAGCTTGAGCTTAACAAAGCTTGGCGAAGTTGCCAGGGCCACCGATGCACATCCAGTTATCCCCATAATCAAAACTACTTCAATATACACATACTCGCAAATCTTCTTAGGCTATTAAAACAGTCAAACAATTATATTAGCAGTCCATGCTACTACTGTGAAGCCTTGAGTCAGATGCTCCACTTCTTGAACAAGTTGATCAAACCGTTAGTCGATGGGTCGTGGGACTCTACATCCTTCGAGTCGTCCAACTCCTTGCCAATAGCCTTGGCCAACACCTTACCCAACTCAACACCCCATTGGTCAAACGAGTTGATGTTCCACACAGCACCCTCCACGAAGGTAACGTGCTCGTAGTAGGCAATCAATGCACCCAAACTGGCTGGAGTGATCTGCTGGGCCAAAATGGAAGTGGTTGGTCTGTTACCAGAGAACACCTTGTGAGGAATCAAACCTCCCTTAGCACCCTCCTTCTCAACCTGTGCATCGTCCTTGCCAACCATCAAAGCCTCGGCCTGAGCAAAGAAGTTGGAGGCCAACATTCTCTGGTGCAAGTTGTTCTCGATTGGGTTGTGCGACTGAGCAGCAAGAATGAAGTCTGCTGGAATCAACTTGGTACCTTGGTGCACCAACTGGAAGAACGAGTGCTGGGCGTTGGTAGCAGGCTCTCCAAACAAAATGGTACCAGTCTGGTAGTTGGTGAAGTGGTTTCCACGAGTCACAGACTTACCGTTGGACTCCATCGACAACTGCTGGAGGTAGGCAGGGAAACGGTGCAAGTACTGGTCGAATGGAGCAACCAAGTGGGTCTGAGCACCAAAGAAGTTGTTGTACCACACCGACAACAAACCTCCGATAACAGGAATGTTGTGCTCCAATGGAGCAGTGGTGAAGTGGTTGTCCATGGCCTGAGCACCCCTCAAGAATGCGTCAAAGTTGTCGTAACCAATGTAGATGGCCACCGACAACCCAATGGCGGACCACACAGAGTAACGGCCACCGACCCAAGACTCAAAGCCAAACATGTTCTTGGTGTCGATTCCAAACTTGGCCACCTCCTCGGCGTTGGTGGACAAAGCAGCAAAGTGCTTGGCAATGTAGGCGGTGTCCTTAGCACCCTCCAAGAACCAGGCCTTAGCGGAGTTGGCGTTGGTGGTGGTTTCAGCAGTGGTGAAGGTCTTGGAAGCAACCAAGAACAAGGTGGTCTCCTGGTTCAAGCCCTTCAACGTCTCGGCCAAATGGGTACCATCAATGTTGGAAACAAAGTGCACGTTGAGGCCAGGCTGCGCGTAGGCCTTCAATGCCTCGGTGACCATAACAGGACCCAAGTCCGAACCTCCAATACCGATATTGACCACATCGGTGATTCTCTTACCGGAGTAACCGGTCCACTTGCCGGATCTAACCTCGTCGGAGAATTCCTTCATGTGTTGAAGCACAGCATCCACCTCAGGAGCAGTGTCAACACCGTCGACCTTCATGGGCTCCATGGCTCTGTTTCTCAATGCCACGTGGTACACGGCTCTGCCCTCGGTCTCGTTGATTTTGTCTCCAGCAAACATAGCATCTCTCAACTTCTCGATACCGGCCTCCTTGGCCAATTCGATCAACTCGCCCTTGATTTTGTCATTGATGATGTTCTTGGAGAAGTCAAACAACACCTCGGAGTTGTCGTAGTTCTTGAAAATCTCCGAGAACTTGGCAAATCTTTCGCTGTCAGCAGCAAACTCGTCCTTGACCTTCAAGGTCTTACCCACGGACTCGTAGGTTTTCTCGAGTTCCTTCCAGGCAGGTAAGTCGGAGGACAAGTCAAAGGTGGAAAAAGTCAGCATTGGTGCAATTGGGTAAAAAACTGGCCAAAAATTCTTCTCGGCGTGGATGGGAAAAGGTTAATATAGTGGTCGTGTGGAAAAGTTCCGGTGCACCCCTGTCCTGTAGGTCAGGTGAGCACACTGAAGAATGTGGGAGGAATATCGGCCGGTTGCGGCGGGAATTGGGGGAAAATGGGGGATAGGGGTTCTTTGGGGCGGATGGAATGGATTTGACGTTTAATTGGCCGATTTCCCGGTGGTTTTCGTTGTTTTGTCCACGGGGTCCATGTCCTGGGGTAGCCTGATGTACGGGTGTTTTACCGGTTTTTAGTCATGGCGAGTGGACCACGGCGACACATGGGAGGATGGAAGTGTGAATGCAAAATGGGAATGACAGGGAATTTGTAAGAGCGAATCTCGGGAGAATCTAGTGTAATCCAAATCTTTTGCCTCTTCAACTGGTGATTTAGTATGTATTTCTGAATCGGGAATAATTTATGGTGGTCGGATATTAATTGTGAATGGGGCCCCAAATGGTTCCTCACCAATTTTGCTCCCATGGTCAAGAATTCTGCCTGGCCTCCCCATTTTCCACACTTTTGCTTATCTACACACAACCACAACACATGTACCACACACTACCACAATAACCATTCCCACCTAGCCATTCACATTGTTCCTGCCCATTCCAAAACACAATACAATATGCCCTTACACATGGTCCTACACAATGGAGGTGGACCAACCTGCACATGTCTAGTTCTTCCATCAAAGTCATCTCTTCATGTCTAAACTCACTTCCCGATGGGCCACGGAGGAGACGCTAGTCAAGGAGGCGTTGGAGCAGGACTCCCATGCCAAACATACCCTGGCGACACATGGGCCCGCCGGGCCTGGTGCGGCCCCCAAAAACGCTCCACTTGTATCTAAATGGGCACATGCTCCAGAATCTCCAAAGATTAAGGAGGCTGGCCACAGACTACCATCGCCTCCGCTCACTGGAGACGGCGAGAGGCATGAGGGGCGGGCCAGAAGACGGGAGGGCAAAGAGGGTGATGGAAACCCCAAGGACTCGGAAGGTGCCACAGAGTACAAAGAGAGAAACCAACAAGGTAGAGCGAAGGAGCCAATGAGCGAGTTTGCGAAGGCTTTTGCTGACCGTTTGGATATGGATGGTGGGGAGAGAAGCGAGAAATCTCATCGGAACCGTAAGTCTAGGCACGAGCAGAAGGAAGACAGACATGGAGGTGAGAAGGGACAGCAAAGAGGACACGACAGGAATGGAAGAGCCAACAGAAATGGCAATTATGGAAATGGCCACCACGACAAAGTGGAAACAGACGGCGATATTCTCCATGAAAAGGGCCCCATGACCGACGCTGCAAGATCGCTCGCCCTTCGTATAGGAGTTTCCGCCAAAGAAAATCCCACGAAACAGGAAAAGTACATTTCACCTCGACAGAAGAAAGAATTGGCTGCTCGAATCGACAGAGAAAAGAAGGAGCACAAGCGGCTCGAAGAGGACCGCCAGAAACAGGCCAAGTTGCAGAAGGAAGTGCAGGAGATGTTTGACAAGATGAGCGACAGGTCCACCAATTGGGCAGACATTGAGGACGAATAGAATGAAGACAATATTGATGGGCACTGGTGACGGATGGATCGGAACTCGTGGACGAATAGATCAAGCGCTCTATGGACGACTCGAAGCACCACGTTGTGGAGTCTCAGAAACCATGGACTCGTGGTATTCAGGGTTTCAGTTGTCACTTTCAAAAGTCTCAGTGTCAATTTTCATTGTCTCCTATCTCTGGAACTCCTGTTACTGACTCATATTACTTTCACCTGGTCAAATGTTTAAATTGGCAACAAGACTCTCCGTGCTGTCATTATACTGTCGCTATTCTTGGTCACTCAGTCTCGCTTAGTCTCTCTCAGTCTCACTCAGTCTCACAAAGTTTCACTATAATTTTTTAAGTCTCTTCATGGAGACTCACTTTACGTTACATTCCATAGGTTGCATTCCATACATTACATTCCAAGGTCAATATCTCCGCCATTCATCCCCGACGACCAATTCCACAATTGATCATTCCACCCATATGTCAATACATTCCTTATATTTCCATACCAATCCTATTTTTCGATTCCATCCTATTTTTCGATTCCATCCTAATTTTCTATCTTTGTCCCTACATTCCTATCAACACCCTTCGTACACGCCTTCGCACCATCAAATCTCCCCTCCACACTAAATACCTCACCTTACTCCACTACATTCCTCACTACTAATTACTACAACCTCAACAACCACATAACCCCATCACAATGTTGTTGCTACATTTGCGCACAAACTATCCATATCGCCGCTACCTCCTGACCACCCACCGAATCCTCCGTTTTGATCACCACAGTTACAACTTGAAACGACAGCAACTTATTCACCACATCCAGAACAATCCAAATGTCATTGGCCAGGCTGGCGCCACTCTCCAGTCCCGCTCGCTAAATTGGAAAACCATTTTGCTCCTCATTGCCTCCTCCAGCTCCGTCACTATGGCCCTCTACTTGGGAATCGAAATGTATAAGGCATCCTGTGATCCAGACGATGCAAAACCTCGAAACGTTTTCCTTCCCCTCTGGCTCAGCTTTGACTGGCCCTATCAGCGCCGATACCTGTTCCCATTGTACTTAAAATATATGGATATGCCCTACTTTCTTGAGGTTGAGGCCAACCCCACATTTGAGGATCATCTCCAGGAAAAGAGCGTGCAATACCAGGTTTTGGATGGGCTTTTCCGTCTGCCGGTGGTGCGGGACCTCTTTGGAATCCCGCTAACCTTGAAAGCTCGCGACAGCGACTCGTTCGACGTGTGGATCGAACCAAAGTATCCCACTGTACATGGCCCGCAAGTTCATATCAAGAAGGAGAACGGACAACTAGACTGGTCGTGGAAATGGACCATCAAGCTGCTTTATTGGTCGGCGCTCGACAGTTTTCTTACCGGAATGGGAAAGAAACTCGATCGAATCGAGAGTTCAGATGCTCTGGCCAAAACTCACGAAAGAGGAAGTGGTAGAGTGCACGAGGTGGTGCTTCCTAGCGAAAAAAGACTCAAGCTAGATGTATGCGGAGATAAGGACTATAAGGTGGTGTTTCAGGGCACGTTTCATGTGAGTCATTTGTCGGAAGAGCCGTGTGGAGTTGTCAAGTACACTGGGGTGATTGATTTTAATCATTTGGGCATTTGCCAGGGAGCACGAATAGTGAAATTGGATTTGGCAGTAGAGGGAGAGGAGGGCGAGACGTTGTATAGGCTTACGTGAGAGATTTTTTATGATTGGAGGTTGAATTACGGTACTGGCTACTGTGAATGGATGAGAAAATGAGGAAATCGGAAGAAATCGAGAAAATCGATGAAATTGGTGAGGGAAAGACTCCAGACTGGATATTAATATGGTTGCATAAATTAAACTAGGCACAAAATAATAATCCATTTCAGAATGAATCCCCTTGTTCTTACTTCTTGTACAATCTGAGGTCAACCTGATCTCATAATCCTGCAGGCACACCTACACCGGACCATCTGCAACTCTAAACAAGCCTATGTCGGGCAGAATCGAAAAAAGTCGGAAACGGCCAAGTTCCGTGGCATTGGAAGTGGACAACACCGCTCCCCCAGTGAATGATGAAGCAACCACAAGCGCGTCTCTGAAAGGCCCAAGTCGATCTTTGAAAGCATGCTTACTTTGTCGAAAACAGAAAACTAGGTGTTTCCGGGCATCTGCAGTCGCTGTGAGATGTCTACGCTGCTTAGAACTCAAAAGAGAATGTTCGCTTGAGACCGATTACAAGAATGCACACCCGAATGTGCGGTTAATCGATGGAGTTCCTGAGAATTTGATGGATCCTCCATCGTCAGAAGATACTGTTAGCGATACGAAGCGCAAGCTCGATCTCATCTACGCTGGAGTGTCTGAGATATTGCTGATGATGAAAGGTGAAGATGGCCAGCCTCGAGGTCCCATTCTTGGAAGCGATGTGAAACTTCTCTTGGACGCAGCAACATCCATGAAGAAAACCTCCATGCCTTCCACCCCGAGTTTGTTTCTTGATCTGCTGGCGGCCACGCCAAGTACCTCGAGAATCCTACATGGAATTGTGCCCAATCATGTAATAGGTAACCCATTGATGCCACACGACGAGTTGGCAGCAGAAGATACTGAAGCTTCTGCGTTCGTGTCTCCCACCATCTCGTTCAAATCGTCTCCGTATTCTATAATCTCGGAAATGGTGCACATCATCCCTCGGCCAATATTCAATTTGCTTAACCTTTCCACGGTTAACAATCACGGACCCAAGACTGTATTTGAAGTCGATTTCGACATAATCAGTAGCGGGGTGTTGACCGAAACGGACGTGATCGATCTCATGAACGATTTCCGTTCCAATTATGGACGTTGGGTGCTGTTTCTGCCCCACATCACCACAGAGGAACTTATAAAGCTGATTCGAAGGAAGTCGTCGCTCCTTCTCACCACATGCTGCTGTCTCTCGATGAGATACTCGCTCAACGTGAAGCTAAGCCCCGGAGACATCGACAGCCACCGCAGAAAAAAGGAAACATATAAGTTGGTCATGAGACAATTGGTGAAGGATCTCGATAAGTCGTTGCTTAAATATGCTTCATTCCAAGGATCGTCCAGTTTTTCGGGAGACATCGAGTTCTTGCAAGCCATTGTGATCTTATCGATCTATTCCCTTTCTCTTTCGTCCATTGTTACTAATACTGTTGATCCTGACTCGTTGGTGGAAGAGGACTTGAATCTCCGTGACCTAAATCTTGACTCATGGTACCTTTCTGGTCTAGGATTGTCCACGTTCATTTCGAAGGCCACCTTTGGCACCCTTTTCCAGTCCATCAATTCTGACGATGGTGTGTCGCCGAGCTTTACTGCGATATTTATCAGACCCGACTCCGATGAAGATCGCACTTTGACTATTCTTCGTATCTACAATCATCTCATCTTGATTCATTTAGTGAGCTGTGTATTCAGCGGTCGTATGTGTATTGTGGACGAAATCAGACTTAACTATTGCATGTCAGCATTGAGCCTTCCCAGTGCAACAAACTTTGACGGCCGAATGGTCAGCGAGATTGGAATTCTTCTCATTACCTACAATTTTGTCCAAGTGAACCACGATGCTAGAAACACCAAGGATTTGAGCCAAATCGAGGCGAATTTACAGAGTGTCAGGGAAGAAATCACCGCGTGGTATGAGCAATGGGACTACTTGTTCAGCCAGCCTGCGCTTCAGTTTGTTGAATTTTGTTACCATTTCTGCTACATCTTGATTTACATCAACTACATCTACTCCAAACTACTAGTGGCTTCAAAGATTTCCCATGTTCAAGATCTCTTTCACTCAGGCTTGATCGAAGACGTTCTAAAATATGCCGACAAGGTTTCGCTCATTGAAATCGTGTCGCATGCACATACTTTGGTCAAATTCATCCTGACTATCGAAGACGATTCCTACTTTGCATATCTCTCTGACCAAGTCCACTTCTGCTTCTATTTCGGGGCACTCACATTGATGAAAGCACTCAAGTATCTTAGAACCAACGACAAACTTCACTACTTGAATAGTGCGGAAGCCAGTTCTAAAGGATTGAGTGAGCAGAATTGGAAATCAGCTTTGAGCGGCATTTTCTTGTTGATTGAGAAATACGAACGCGTCGCTCAAGACAATCCAGATGACATCATCACCAAGTACAAGAGTGGGTTGGAGGAATATCTACAGCTACTGTTCCCCGGGATCCATTTCGAAGGTGCGACACTGGAGGCCGGCGCCAGTTAGCGAATCATCCTCTATTCCTTATGTCAAGTGGCCTTTAAAGTTTCCTTCCATATAGTCGATGTGCACGTACGCTCTCTCGACCATGGGCAAGGTCTCAATTGCATACTGTAACGCTTCCGCTATATCGTGGGCATCCTTGAATGTCAAATCAAAGTCTGTTGTGTTGAAAACTACGTCGATTTCCACATTCAAGAGGTCTCCAGCATGGTACACCTTCAATGCTGTTACCAGCTCGATACACTCGGCAAATCTGTATGCCAAATAAAGAATCACCTTATAGTCCATGGGTTCTGCAACGGCACCAGTCAAATTATCTATGTGCTCGTAGGCAGTCTTACTCCAAGAATAGATAACATAGAACGAGAGTAGCAAAGCACCAGTAGGATCCAACCACCACACCCCAATTATGTGGCCAGCAGTAGGCATGATCAATGAGACAGTGTTGAAGACAATGTCGGTGACGGCATCTTGAGCCAATGCCTGGACAGAACTGGATTTACTGGCTTTGCACCAGAGCCAGCATCCAACCTTGGCAAGAATAGTGATCACCATGATACAAATTGCATCATTGCCGATTTCTACCACCACTCGCAGTTCCGGAGTGCTCAAAAACAACTTCTTGAAGGATTCCAATCCAACCTGGAAGAAAGAAACAATGATGAGCACAGAAAACACCAAAATCCCCAATGGTTCAAGTTTGGATCTCCCAATAGGATAGGCGAGCTGCACCTGCCAGTCTTTCGTAGCGGAGAGCTTGTTTGCAATGTAAATGATAAATGTCGAGAGGAAATCAAGCACCGAGTCCACCAACGAAGCCACGATCGACAAGGAATCGGTCAAGAGGGTAATGATCACCTTTCCAAGTAACAACACAAAGTTGATGAAGAAATTGACGACGATAGCCGTGTAGATCTCGCGGGAAGCCAGCTCTTCATTGACGCCCAAGTATTGGCCACCTTCTTGGATATTTCCTGGAACGCCATGGAGCCGTGAGTTGTAGGTGGTGGATTGTTCCATCTGGTGAGAAGTGAGATTGTTGAGCAAGTTCTCTGCTTCCTCGTTCAATGCAGCAAGATACTTCCTCTTGGGCTCAGTATATGTAGACAACATATTCAAATGGACCTTACCGTAGTCCAAGAGATTGTCGATCTCAATGTATCTCTCGATGAGCTCGTTTTGTTCCTCGTAGAAGTTTCTCAACCTCCTACTGCGAATGCTGGCGATATCCACCAACCTATCGTGCCAGGTGGCCACGGATTCATATTTTCCAATCAACTTCTCAGGCCGCAAAACGCTCAAGATGCTCATGCGTTGTGTTTGGTCGAACTCGATGTTTTCTTCCAAGTCCAAACTTTTCACCAGATTGTCGTCTGCAAACACCAAACTTTGTGTGCTCACGTTGAGATTCGACCAATTGGGGTTCAGCACCGATGCCTGATTGGACAAGAGGCGGTGGAAAAACGGTTTTTGTGCCTGCTGCTGGTATGTCTGTCGATTCATTTCCAATACAGATACTGACTGTCGGCGGAGCTGTTCTCTGTAATCAGCATCACGCAAAGACGCCCATTCGTGGGAGCTGCCGGTTTGGGGCAAGCCGGTGCCTCTCGATTCGTTCAT
This sequence comes from Sungouiella ezoensis, assembly GCA_030569115.1. NCBI lineage: Eukaryota > Fungi > Ascomycota > Pichiomycetes > Serinales > Metschnikowiaceae > Sungouiella > Sungouiella ezoensis. The sequence continues at coordinate 717,792 of JAJMJY010000002.1, forward strand.
TTCAGCCACATAGCCGTTGGTTGAGGTGTGGGATCTATCCAAAAGCGGCAGTGACTCTGATGAGTCTTTGGATTTCCCAACAGGAAGTGTGGGGGAGGAGGGAGACTTTGAAAGTGTCATGTTAACAGCAAGAAAGTATTGGGTAGCTAACCAGCGGTATCAACAGATAGAGAATGGAGCACGTGGAGGAGATGGGTTGGTACAAATTCTTTTGGAGGATGATGAGATTTCCTCAGCGATTGGATGTATGAATTTGAAATTGGACGGAGGAGAATGATGATTGGATGTAATAAATAGCAGCAATTTTAGCCCGGATCGGAGGATCTGGTTAGCGTAGTGGGTTTTGGCTGCAGAGGTTGACTTCGGGCTTGATAGTGGAATTGATGAGCAGGCATACAAGTCCGAGATGACTCCGAGACTGATAAGATGGAATAGAGGAAAAAGATCATGAAGGTAGCTTCCGGGAGAATGATGTATATGCTCATGAAGGAAGCATACTATTTCTACATTTATTATGGACTATAATATATAATCTTGATTCGGAAAAAAAAAAATAGCGGTATCCAGGGCTTATGTTGGTGTGATTCGGCTCTACTGTATGTGCACGCTGGAAATAATCGGTCGAATAATAGAAGTTCGCATAGATGTGACTATACTCATTGGTAGTGATTTTCTTTGACTCACATCTAAAATTTCGGGAGAATGTCTGCAACGGAGGAAAGGAAAACCCCTATTGAAATTTCTGGAAAAAATCTGGAGAAAGTCAATAAAAATAGGCAATACACTTTTGGTCAAGTTGTGTCTAAAGATACTATCGCATTGCTCGATCCACAGTAGGCAATTATCAACCCACGACGAAAACAAAAACAGAGAAAAATTTATTCTAAGATAGAATAGAAAAATCATTCGACGAGATCACAGAGAATAAAGATATCCGACAACAAAAAAAACAAAATACCTACATCTCTTCCTCTACCAAAAACATAGGGCTTGCGACTTACTCCCCTGCACACAACCACACAAAGGTTACCCGCACCCAACCTTTTCTATACATTTTTTTCTCACATCTCTTCCTACTACAAACGGTATGTTTCCTCTTGCCAGCGATTGTTTGTATGATTAAAACCATAGATGTAACTATTTGACTGAGGAAGTTCATGCAGGACAAAACAATTAATAGGAATTCTTCGTTTATGATTCGTCAACCGCTTCATTCTCCATGTTCGAAACTAATTTCTCAAGGTATGTCTCCCCGATATGGCGTTTTATGATGATTGTTTCACAACATCTGTCCGGTGACTCCTGAGCCTAGGATAAACACATGCATCACCATCTGACTTGAAGCCATCATTTTGGATGAACCAACTAACATTGGAAGGGGACGTTTTTTAGTTTGTTGTGACAACTGGTCGTTTTTGGTGAAACGGCTGGTGGTCGGGACACGTAGAGACTGATTTAAATGATGAAAAACAACTTTTCAGTTCTGCTTCTGAACCAAACAATTCTGAAGATAACCAATTACCAAAGCTCAATTTCTGACATAATCAGTCTCTTACGTGTTCAGTAGAGTGTAGAATTGAATGATTGCAACACTTACCTTGAACTTGGAAGATCTTGTTTTTGCACCAAACGTCAAAAATGATTCTTTGCGAGTCTCTACTCTCTTCAAGGGTCTAGGTCCACCTAGAAGTCTCTACTCTCTTTCAACGGTCTAGGTCCACCTAGAAGTCTCGCCTTCTCATAGTCTTCTACTTAACTCAGTTCTTGAATGTCTCTTTGTCCATTGACAGACCTCTCTAGATCGAGAAAATCACAACCTTGCCGTCAATCCCAGAAGTCGACACCTTTCCTCCATCATACCATCTAATACTCGAAATAGTGTTCTGGTGAGTGGTGGTCAACACCTTACCACCGCCTCTCTGGCTAGGTTTGCTTACCCTACCCTTCAAGTCCATCTGCCTAAACATGTTGAGCGCATCCTGACTCGAGATTTCCACATCCTCGTCTACAACCTCCACATTGCGGATTAAATCTTTCTGTTTTTCCACGTGGTATGCCTCTTTCCACCCATTTTCGTCTCCCTGGAACACAATCAAGTTGCAGCTGTGTCCACCCACAATGATCTTGTCGTACAAAAAGAGAATCGACTTGAAAGCCAAGTAGTTCGTTTTCACCGTGATGAATGCTTTTGGCGGTAATCCCTCGCCCTGAGGATACACCACAGAAACTGTTCCATCGTGACTGACGTAGGCCAACGAGTCTCCTGCGCCGTCGTCGTTGAAGGCAACATCATGGATCCACGCGCCCGTTTCGTTAGTGTAGTCGCCCACAAGCGTCTGGAAAGGCAACTTGGAGCCCCACACCGAAGGCTCGGGCTTCTCATCTAAGCCCTTGATAAAAGCAGAAAAAACCCTCACGTGGCCGTCGGTCGACCCGGACGCCAAAAGCACGTTGTTGGGGTGCCACGACAAACTGGTGATGGTGGACTTGAGCGGCTTCTTCAAGTGCTTGGACACCCACCAATCATTTTCCTCTTCGTAGTAACAAACAGCAATCACACGATCGGCTGAGCCGACGGCAAACTTGTCTCCGTGGGGCGACCACTTGCAGACGGTGGCGGCCCTGTTGATACGCAAAAGCACCAAGGTAGGCTTGAATTCTCTGTCGGAATCGTTCCATTCCCACACCAAAGCGTTCCTGTCCTGAGAACAGGTCAAAATCTTGGATCCATCGGGCGAGATGTCGACGGAGGTGACAGTTTTGTCGTGGCCCTTCAACTCGGTGATAAGAGAGGGTTTAGCCGACGAATTGGCCGAGGTCTGGTACAATTCCACCACATTGCCTTTGGTTACAGCCAAGAGGTCAAAAGTGGGAGAAAATGAGTGGTCCTTGATGGGTGCGTGGCCCAATTGGTAGACTATTGGAGACAGCATGTGAATTGGGTAAGAATTTGCTGAATTGGGTGTGTTATGTCGTCACAGGAGCACTCTCTACTGTGAAGATATGGAGTTGGTAGTTAATCATGGAAGTTGAGGAGGCTGGGGAAAACATCCATACACCAGTATGTAGTGGTGGAACATCACCGACGACAAACGATAAGAATATGCACGGAATATGGATGGAATTACTATTGGGTGGAATTACTAAATCTTACACAGTAAGTGCACATCTACTATTCATCTTCCGTTAACTTCCTTGATAACGTTTTGCCCTATCTTCAAATATCTACCCTACTGTAAGCCTGGCTGCCTCTTCTCCTCAAGGAAAAGCTTGGTCTTTTTCCACGCCTTCAAAACCTTTTCGTTCTTCATAGTCATAACTTTCAGATCAAGCTTTTCCATAATATACGCAAACATGCTGGCAGTATCGTCATCGAACAACACCCTCAACCACAAGAATACAAAGACCACCGCCAATTGGTAGCCCGAGGTCAGTCTAAAGAAAATCGTTCGCAAGAGCAAATAAATGACAAGAATAAGTTCGTCAAAGGCAATGATAGTGGCCAAAAAGTCAGAATGTTTCTGCACCACCGCAATCTTCTTGTGTTCAGCCAATTGCAACAAAGAAATCAAGAAAAGAGGGATGATCTTGAAGACGGACTTAAAGGTGAAACACCAGATCACCGACAATACAAAAAACTGGAAGTTCAGCTGGGTGAGCAAGGTGGGGAATTGCGGCAAGTAGCGCAAACCAAATTTATGGGCCATGGTGGCCACAAACGCCGTGGATGCGCCGAGAAGAGCCATCCAATAGCTTATAGAGTTGATGTAGTAGGTATTTTTCAACCACAACGTCTGCCAGATAAAGGTGATCAATCCAAAAATAATGGAGATGGAATGGCCAGCAACCCACAAAGTGTAGCTCAATTTGGACAGCAGCTGTTGCTTTCGAACCAATTTTCTTTTACGAAACGATGGCTTGACGGTGTCGTTTGTGGAACGTTTCTCTGTTTCCCCGGCAGACATGGCGATGATTTGAGAGGAAGATCTTGTGTTAAAACTCGAAATCAGAATGGAATACAGTATTAGGAGTGCATATAACCCAGATTGCTGTCAAGGCAACAGTAGTGAAAGAGAGACCAAAAGAGGTGGAAAGTTAATGAAACCGAGGAATACTATTTATATTGTCTATGGTAACAGAATAGTTAACTAAAATCATGCATTGACTCTCCGAAAACCACGTTGCAGCAATACCCAAATAAACGGGATGTACGGGTGTTTCTCCGAGCTACACCATCACCAACTATCACCCATGTTTACATACAATCTGCAGTATAACATGTCGAAAGAGGTGTTGGAAACGGACTATTCCGTCCATCCAGATCTCAGTCTGCTTGAAAAACAAGTTCTCCTGCAGTACCAGGCGTTGGCCATAAAGTTAAATTTGCTATCGGACGAGATTGCTAAGCTCAATAAGCATCTTCCGCCGGCGAACCAGATCGCGTTAGATCCGACGGTGGGACTGGCTGATGGGCTTTTAACGAACATGAGAAACTTGGAGAGAAAAATCGGGCTTGTGTACACGCTTTTTCGTACAGCGGTGTACTCGTTGTTGTTGCAGAATCAGGAAAATAGAGAGAAGGAGGAGAGTGTGGAAAGGGAAGAGGTCGAGGGCTTTTCGAGCGATTTGGAGGTGTAGGAGATATATCGCCGAGTGTACAAGGAGAAGACTTGGGCTACTAGGCAATGGTTTTTAGAGAAATGAATGGGCGAATAATCGAGGGATGGTATTGGGGAGTCCTTGATGTTAGAGTTTAGGGAATGGGGATTGAGGACGTATTGGGGTACGAAGAGAAAATCGGAATAAATGCCGACAAGCGCATCTCTGTTTCATACTAGAACATCTACAGATCGATGAGAGCATACTATTGCATCAAATTTGGGAGTTTGAGGTCGACATTATCTCCTAGCTACCAAGATATTCGAAATATAGTGGCTAGCAGTATTAGTGATAGGCTGAATCTACTGTTGATGTCAATGGCAACGAAGGGATGGTTTATGGAACAGCTTATTGGGCCAGATTCTTGTACTGTGAAGAGTTTCACTCGATGCAACTATGTCCACCATGTTAACTCACCATTACAAGGGCTTCTCATAGCTGAATTCTCTGGTTGATTTAGAATAGAGATACTGAGGTTGTGGATCCATTAAATGGTGCAGATCTAGCCTTGGCCCGTTTTAGTATGGCTGTGAAGATTTCCAGTTTGACTACGAGGATCTTGCTTGCAAAGACCAAACGATTTAAATCCAGCCAATCCAGCATTTCCTTAACATCAACAGAGGTCGACACTAACGTTTACAGAGTCTACTCCTCCCAACAGGATAGTTCCCTTCTTTTTTGGCACCATTGCTTTCATAAGGGACGTCCCTCCAATTATTCCGGCGCGAACTGCCCAATTCCGAATAATCTTGACAAACGTTGCAAGATTCCCCCCTCCCCCAATTACAAACACCGAGGCATCAAGCCCTCGCCAATTCCCGCATTCGGTTATCTGGCTAATAATCGCCAACCAATTTCCATCTTCCCAATTATCGCCAACCAATTTCCATCGTCCCTATCACCTCTCCACATTCCATTCCATCCTGCAGAGTCAGTTCCGCGATGCCAATCGGAGTCACCAATAATTGGAAGAAATATATTCAACCCATTCCTCGCTCATCGATTCCTCATCCCCCACCATGTCTAACGATAAGTATTCCACCCCTTTGTCTTCGAGATACGCCTCGGAGGAGATGTCCCATATCTTCTCCTTGAGAAACAGATTCTCTACCTGGAGAAAGTTGTGGTACAACTTGGCTATCGCCGAGAAGGAAGTTGGTCTCTCTGTCATCACCGATGAAGCCATCGAGCAGATGAAGGAGAACTTGATCATTACTGATGAAGAGATTGCTGCTGCCACTGTGGAGGAGGCTAAGGTTAGACACGACGTCATGGCCCACGTCCACGTGTTCGGAGAAACTTGTCCTGCTTCTGCTGGTATTATCCACTTGGGTGCTACCTCGTGTTACGTCACCGACAACGCTGATTTGATCTTCTTGAGAGACGCTTATGATGTGTTGATCCCTAAGTTGGTCAACGTCATTGACAGATTATCCAAGTTCGCTTTGGAGTACAAGGACTTGCCAGTTTTGGGCTGGACCCACTTCCAGCCTGCTCAATTGACCACCGTTGGTAAGAGAGCTACTTTGTGGATCCAGGAGTTGTTGTGGGATTTGAGAAACATGGTCAGAGCCAGAAACGATATCGGATTGAGAGGTGTTAAGGGTACCACCGGTACTCAGGCTTCTTTCTTGTCTCTTTTCCATGGTGACCACGACAAGGTCGAATTGTTGGACGAGACTGTGGTCAGGTTGTTGGGCTTTGAGCACGTGTACCCTGTCACCGGCCAGACCTACTCCAGAAAAATCGACATTGATGTGTTGAGTCCATTGGCTTCGTTGGGTGCTACCACCCACAAATTCGCTACCGACATTCGCTTGTTGGCCAACTTGAAGGAGATCGAGGAGCCATTCGAGAAGTCTCAGATTGGTTCTTCTGCCATGGCCTACAAGAGAAACCCAATGAGATGTGAGAGAGTGTGCTCCTTGTCCAGACACTTGGGTGGATTGTTAAACGATGCCATCCAGACTGCCTCTGTGCAGTGGTTTGAGAGAACTCTTGATGACTCCGCCATCAGAAGGATCTCTCTTCCTTCTGCTTTCTTGACCGCAGACATCTTGTTGTCGACCATGATCAACATCACCTCTGGTTTGGTTGTGTACCCTAAGGTTATTGCCAGAAGAATCAGCTCCGAGTTGCCATTCATGGCCACCGAGAACGTCATCATGGCCATGGTTCAGAAGGGTGGATCCAGACAGGACTGCCACGAGGAGATCAGAGTGTTGTCGCACCAGGCATCTGCTGTTGTGAAGCAGGAGGGTGGAGACAACGACTTGATTGAGAGAATCAAGAAGACTGAGTACTTCAAGCCTATTTGGAGCGAGTTGGACAGTCTTTTGGACCCAGCCACCTTTGTGGGCCGTGCTCCTCAGCAAACGGAAAAGTTTGTCAACAACGACGTGGCCAAGGCTTTGGAGCCATTCAAGGACTTGATCACCACCGAGAGTGTTTCCTTGAGTGTTTAGGTTGACTGGGAAGGATAATCATATTAATAAACATATCGTGAAATAGCTAAATGTAGTGTGTGAGTATAATCGTGCATTCATAACTAGGCGGAATAGTCCGTGTCAAATTTAAGGCGCTCCACCTGTTGGTTGGGTTCCGTCTTCACGTTCGGGATATACTGAATATCTCCGGTGCTAGGGGTGGACACTGAGCTATTTTCGGTGTTGGTCAGTGTTGAAGACATGGAAGGTAATGACAGAGAAGTGGATAAAGAACCGGACAGCGAGCTGGAAGGAAAGTCAGCAGGCACCGAGTTGTCCAGGCTCGATGTGTCTAGCGGAATATCTCCATACATATGGTTTTCCACCGGCTCAAAGTCGATTTCAGTGATATTTTTGCTCATGTCAAGATGATTCCGCACCCGGGCCAACACTTCCTCAACGGGAAACGTAGTGAATATCTTCCGTTGAGGTGGGCAATCCATGTCGATAACTCCGTTGATGAGGTCTCGCTCGAAGCTTCTCTCGTCCGCATACAACAGAATGTCGTGGGTGGAGGGAATGATGTAGATTTTCATGTCACTCTTATATCGTGGACGTGCAACTATCTTCTTGATGAAGATGTTATTAGGACGCTGGCCCGGAGACCCTAGCGAAGCTAGCATATCGTCCATGAACTCGACATCGTCAATAAGGGAGTAGTCGCCAGTTCTGGCGGTCTCCAACTTCATGAGAACAAATCCACTAGTTGAAGAAGACGCCGATCTCGTCACTCGCACCAAACTATACTGTTGGATGTTGAAAAGAGACGAAACCGCGGTGTCTAACTGGTTAAATGTAGAAACAATCTTATTGATGGGTTCTGACGCATGAAGTGGATTGTTCTGAGTAAACGTCTTGAGTACCTTATTGGAGACGGTAGAGATATTCACCAAGTTCGAGTCTATTAGTCTGACTCGTCTACTTTGAGACTTGCCCGAATAGAGCAAGTACGGATGGTCTTCTGTTACGCCCTCTGGCGTCACCAGGCCACTCAGGCGGTCTTCAGATCCCGAAATTGGGGTGGAGAGTGCATCCATAGAGTGCGGAGGAGTAGGGTACTTCATTCGGTAGCCCCGGTGGGCCTTGAGCACCCGCAGAATGTCCTGCCACTTGAGCGTGTGGTCGCCTTCGCTGAAATAAACACTTACCAACGAGTTGTTTCTTGCGTTGTTGGGAGTAAGCTGGCGATACAACTCGTACATCGATGGACACAAGATGAGGCGGACTCTGAGACCGGCTTCAAGCAGCTTGAGGTGGAGTTTCGACGAAGAATGCTCATTGGCTCTCTTGGGGGTAGATTTGCTGCGAAGAGCAATTTTGACCAACAGGTTGGCCCTCAAAAGCGACGGATGCACCTTGGATCTACGGAGCTTGGTGACTTTGGTGGGAGCCGGTGTGAACACCACACACGAGTGCGGTGGGGACAGTGGAGATTTGGTATCTGACTTCAGTTCATCCAGCAGTGGCGAGCTTCCATCGGAGTTGAGGAGGTCTGGAATACCTAACACAGACCGGCCATTTCCGGATCGGTAGCAGGATTTTCTTGAGGATAGAATCGAAGGGCCTGTGGAAGCGGCTTGCTTAAGTGTTTCAGTCGTGCAAAGTAACTGAGGAGGGGAAGAGTGATCCATAGGTGACAGTTTGACTGGTGAAGAAAACGGGACCAAAATACGGGACCAAATGTGGACCAAAGCGGACCAAATGTTGGATTCAAGGCTCGGTCAAGATGAGTAATCACAGCAGATCAGGCAACGGGCAGCAAAAGCTGAATAACCGAGGATAATGTGAAATTATTGAGACGATGCTAGCAACGGTTCTTGATCTCGATAAGAAACAGCTTTTGATGTTGGGTGATGGCAACTGACAAAAAAACGGAAAAAGTGGAGTGGAAAAATATGGCCCTCTTCTCACTCAAATAGTGCACATCAGAGCGGAAGTTGATAGGGGAAAAGTAGGTCAGGCAGGTAGAAGGCTGTTAAACAGGGTAAATGATCAAAGAATCCGTCACTACGCAAATGGTAGTGGAGCTAATGACACTTAGAATTGTGAGACATACATATGTCCCAGTTATATGCCGAGCATCCTACCATTATCTTTGGATTTAGCCCGTTGTGCATAGTTAAGAGTCCAGTGGCTCACGGGGTTCCGAGAGGGGTTTGGTCCCTTCGGATCGGGTTGTAGTAGCACCCGACATCGTTTAGTACGGAGCTCCGAGTTCACCACTGAACTCACATATTCATTTCGAAGTTGCTCTTGTCTTCATATGTAATAGTAGCCATCTCTTGCCGCACGTAGAGTGCATCTGCAGGCCATGCTTCTCGAGCATGGAGCCATAACCAGCCCCAAAAGCAAAACAATATTCTACCTTAGTAACGATGTTGATGCACATGTGGTCCCAAGCATCAGTTTCATAAGCGGTTCCACTCTGTGCGTAATTCAAGATTGTGACTGCCGTCCAACTTGTGATCGAGCGGAGATTCCTTACTGTATGTAGGCATGGTGTCTTAGACCTACACTTTTACTTACATATTGCAGCAGCGAACAATCGTCCCACATGTCGATATCTGGATGCTTCTTCCCCCAGCCTTATGGTATATTCACGCAATCTCCGCTTTGTTAATACAGGAAAAATAATAAGCCGTTGCTGCAGTGGAGACTCCAGATGATTGCGCATTATATCCAATGCTTCGATTTCGCTCAGTTTCCATTCTAGTAAGGCACTTAAGAGGCGCATGGCTTCGAGCTCTTCGACCTTCCTCTGAACCTCTCACAGAAAAAAGATGATTATTGAGCTGTAAATCGAACAAATCGTGACCGGCAGTCTCACTAGTCGTACAATAAAGAACCTCGGAACTGTTTTTCTAGAAGACAGGATTTCAGCGTAAAAATTAGTAATCGCGGTCGACTCATATGTTCCAACGGTCACCAGGGTTTTTTAATGAGCCAATGCTTCAATATAAACTGGAATATACTTAGCCATGCTGGTGATTGACAATTTGTTGATTTAGGCTACTTTGTGATGTGTGGTCTCTTGTCAAATATAGAAACAAAACATGGAGCATGACGCAAGGATTTGCGTCATAAAATAATTTGAAAAAATTCACATTTCTTACTGATAGGAAAGGAGCAGTGCGGCATCATCCCGAATCATGCTTCTTCGAATTAGATGACATGAACATTTAATGATACTAATGACATTATCTGTTGGCATCCAAACTCCGATCTACTATGGGTATCCACACCAGGTTCGTACAATTTTACATTCCTAAACAGGTATTTACGTTCATTTTCTGACAAACTTCATTTGCTTGACAATCGAATGAATGTTAACGATTCCGGTGGTCACCATAATCGGTGCAAAGCGCAAAATATTTTCATGCTGGCAAAGAACTTACCATAATCTAGGATACGTTATTAATATCATCGGTCCGAAATCATCCTACAGCTGCTTAGAGATTCTTAGTGAGGGGACAGACATGCGTTCTTTGTCACCCAAGCCTATCGGAAGTATTCGGAATTTGAGCAACTATGGTAGAAACAATAGCACGGCTCTACGAACTACTGAGGCTGGGACATCGTATCATACCATACGGCTTGGAATCAAATCATAAGGCTTGGAATCAAATCAAATCATAAGGCTTGGAATCAAATTTCAAGGGTTGGAATTAAATTCTAGATTCGGACCTCATCAAATAATTATGGCCAGATGTGCAAGAAAATATTCACCATCCTTCGCCGCAAAGTATGTACTTTCAAAACATAAACTATACTACAGCAATAGGTGGCAAGTCTAGCAGGAGTAGGCAAGATCAAGTTGAGAGAGGATTGAGTACGGGTATCTTGAATTATAGTTACACTGCTCTTTCGTTGGAGGCCGGGTGGAGCGGCTCCCCGTGGTTACTCAGCGTTTTATTATGCGCAACATCCAAGCTGTTGGTGGTCAGGCTCATTTTTCAGATGTCGCCGCAGTTAGAAGTTGGAACCCTGGTTGATGTTCCGGTCTCTCACTCCCAACTCTCCGCTGAAGAAGCTATCGTCGCCGCCCTTCTCGTTCTTTCTCCAGAAGGTCCATCCGCTCTCCTTAAAATTACTTCCATGCTTTTTCATCCAGAACACAAGGGCAGCAATGGCAAGCAAGATAGCACCCCCGACGCCGACAACAACTCCGACAATAATTTTGTTCGTGTCGCTCAACCCGCCGGAAGAATTCGAGTTGGAGGTGTCTGACGATGCGGAGGGCTGCGAACTCGATATCGTCATGATCGATGTTTGGGTGACGACAATGGTCTGGCCATTGGTCACAGAATCGAAGGTGGTGAGCACTTCCGAGGATGCGGCGGCTAAGCTAGAGCTGCTGCTGTTTCCCAGTCTTGTAGACGAAGAACTTGCCGAAGTCGAAGGCGACGAAGTTTGAGCGGAAGAGGACGAGCTAGATCCGCTCGAGGTGGCGGAAACTGGGCGCGAAGAAGACGTCTGTTCCGAGACCTCGGCTGACGACGTCGAAGAGCTTTCGTTACTTGCCGTAGGCTGGGAAGGTGTAGAAGATGACAGCGCCAGTGGTGCAACATTTGTGTTTGATGTAGACGACGATGTCAGCAGCGAAGTGGCGGGGGTAGTTTCTGTCGACAAAGAAGTTGAAGTCGAAGAAGACGACGAAGGCGAAGTAGGCACCGCAGGCGATACTCCCGGGGTACCATTAGTGTTGGAGCTCAGACTTGAAGAAGTGTCTGGGAGTCCCAAATTTGAAGAAGTATCAGTGCCAGCCACCGTATTGGTGTTGCTGGCAAATCCACCAGTAGTTTCCGACACTGTAGGGTCAGAAGATCCAGTTAACCCATTAGATACGGCCGGAGAAGGTACTCCAGAGAGAGAAGAGCCATCACGGGCATTCAAAACAACGTAGTCGGCGTGGATTTCTTCCGGCTCGCTCGATTCAGTTTCTGCGGATGCTTTCACCTCAAGTGGAGTGGTTTCCACCTTTTGGATTTCTTCGGGAGCGGCATTTTCGGCATGGTTCTGATTCAATGGAACGACCGTAACGTTTTGGAGATTGGCGATTCTCTCCATGCTGGCGATGGTAGCCGCCTGGTGGGTGAAGAGATACAAGGCCGCTAATGCAAATAGCGTAAGAATAAAAATCGGACGCGACAACATGAATATTTTCACGACTTTTGTGTGAGTGGCCGTTACTAAGTTAGTGATGCGATGAAGTTGTAGGCCGCCGAGTCACGTGCGCGAAGGCGGAAGTTACAACTATACCTGCAGGTGATGTGGCGGTGCGAGTGTTTATTCGGGTGATTTTTTGATTCGTGTTTGTTGTTACATGGTTTTTGTTTCGTTGTATTTTTGTTTTTCATCTCTCCTTGGTTTCTGTTTTAATTATGTTCCTTTTGATTTCTACTTCTTTTGGCATTTTGTTCCTTTGGCTGTCAGTCTTCTGTGACTTTCAACCTTTTTCCACTTTTTTCTCTTTTCTTTACACTTTGCGAGAAATTGGTGCGGTCCAGAATTCATCCATTGGACGCAGCATATTTTTTGATTCCCATGTTTATTTTTAGTGGTCTCCTACATTTCTATGGTTTCGGTTTTCGCCTTCTCCATCGCATTTTGGTCATCTTAATTGTATTTCGTATTTCCACACAATCCCCGGCTATAGTCTCTGGCATTAATTAATTGCTACTAGCCGACAACCTTTTCTACTTTCGCATTACCTTTCTTCTGCATCATTTAATTCTCTTACAAACTTTGGAGCAACAGCCGTATCAGGCGGTTGCCATGACTGCGTTCTAGGCACCCATTTGGGAGCAGTTTTGATGATCAAAATTTTTAGATTAGTTGGGCGATATGCCTATGATCCTTCATTGGTCTCACAAATCAAACTTTATTCTCATTCTCTACTACCTTCTTGAAGTACCATAGGTCGTAATGTTGCAATTTTGCAACTCGCTTAGCCCGCGCGATTGAGAAGTATCAAATCATGTTCTGTCAGCTGGAGGAAATGAAGTCTGGTACAAACTTCAAATACCAAGACTAAAAGTCTTCCCTTCTCTGTAGATTCATTGCAAGTCTAGATTCACTGGTCATGAAATTGATCTGAGTGATTGTGGAAGTGCTTCCCGTAGTGTGTGTGTGTGTAGGTGTTTCTCTGTGAACAAACTGTTCAATTTGCACCTCTTCCATGTCTTTCAAAGGTTGAAAACAGAGAGCTTGTAGCTCCAAATGAGACTGCCTCAAGAGGCGAAAAATTGATAGTTGTCCTTGAAACACAAGCTTTGAAGCTCCAGCCACACTTTTGAAGGAACCATACACTTTGTCTTGGAGTCATTGCAATGATTTAACTAGCCATAAAATGCTCTGAATGGGAATAATCACGGGAATAATCACGGAGGTCCTTGTTTGACATTTTAGTCAGACCATTGTACCACCGAAAAGCATCAATGCCAGTTTGATCAGTATTTCTTGAAATCATGCGATTAACTTTAATTTGGTTACTACTTCCTTGATTCATTTTCCAGACCGTCTTCCAGGATTTCAGTTAGCAAAGCGGGTGCGCAATAGATATTTGGAGCTTGACAGTACAACTACAGTGTTGTACTATACTTTCTAATGATACCCAGTAGCCCTTCTCAATTCCTCGACTACAGCTCAGTTGTTAAAATGTTTACTGTAGACTTCCGAATCTCTTGGACTAGGTGTCCATTGAAGAAAGAGCGTATCTTCGAAATCGACACAAAATGTCAGTTCAATCGTGTACATAGGATCTATAAGCGACCAAACGGTTTTACCACCCCATCACCAATTCTCTTCATATTCTTTCTTATCACTATTCTCTATTTCGTCTCAATTCCCTTCCCACCATATTCGTCAATTCTCCATTATGCGCGCCGCTCAACCTTTCTTTTTCCTCTAACAATCTTCCTCTCCGTCTTCGGGCTTCTCCCACCGTTGTTCCGCAACTCTTCCGGCATTCATCCGATCGTGGTCTGCATCTCTTGAATCCCCAAATCCAATCTTAAGTTTATCAACAAATCACATTATCCCCCTATATCCCTCGTATCTCCCATATTTTCCTTTCTTTCCATATTTTCCTTTCGTTCCATATTCTCCACATTACTTCTAATTTCCCCACCCCCAATCCCATTCAAAACGTCCCCTAATCTTCATCCTGCAGTCATCTAATCAATTCTAACGCCCTGCATTATGGTAACCCACGATGGTGAAATATACACTTTCCTCTGCTCACATAGTTTCTCCTTAACATGGCTGGCCTCACCTATAGAGAACAGATCGCAGGATTCCCTGCAAGGCAAATGGTGGTGGTTTCGCTCATCCGTTTTTCAGAGCCGATCGCATTCACGTCGTTGTTCCCATACTTATACTTTATGATTAGAGACTTCAAAATCGCTCCCACTGAGAAGGAAATTTCCAAGTACTCGGGATATTTGGCGTCGTCGTTTGCCTTCTTTCAGTTTCTCTTTGCAGTGCAATGGGGCAAATTGTCCGACCGCATGGGAAGAAAACCTGTTCTCCTCTTTGGACTCATGGGAACTTCTTTCACCCTACTTCTTTTTGGCTTCAGTACCAACTACTACATGGCATTGTTTGCTCGGTCTCTCTCGGGAGTGTTGAATGGCAATATTGCCGTGTTGAGAACCGTTGTTGGTGAGATTTGTGTGGAAAGAAGACACCAGGCCATAGGCTTCAGCACACTTCCGCTATTCTACAATGTAGGGGCCGTAATCGGGCCGCTTATTGGTGGATCTTATTGGTTCACTCGCCCCAGCCCAACTAATCCTTATGAAAAGAGTGCTGTTGTTGTGGACAGCATCGGAAATGCCCTTGATAAGTTCAGATCTAGACATCCGTATGCGCTTTCCAACATTGTGGTTTCAGTTTTCCTCTGGTTCAGTATAATTGTTGGTTTCCTCTTTTTGGAAGAAACCAACGAAAAGTTCGCTCACAGAAGAGACTACGGGATAGAGCTCGGTGACTCGCTATTGGCTCTCGCAGGAGTCAAGCGTCCTACTCGTGCATGGAACAAGGTTTCTGAGTCTGACGAGACTTCGCCTTTGCTTGAGTCGCATGCTGCTATCCCTGTGGCTCAACCAGTTTTGGATGAAGAAACAGCCTCGAACGAGGCACTCGAAACACTCGAAGCAGAATTGGACGCCGAGGACGAAGAAATACAGGCTACACCTTTCATGTCCAGTGCAATGTCCAACGCCGTGGTTCGTAGATACTCTCAGTCTTCACTGATTTCTAAGAAACCTACAAAGGCGTTGACCCCACAGGTGATCACAGTGATCCTTTCCAACTGCATTATCTCGCTCCACAACGTTGCATTCAGCGAGTTTCTTCCGGTGTTTCTCGCGGCCCGTTTCCAGAAGAGCGCACTCCACTTCCCATTCACCATTGTCGGAGGTTTTGGCCTAGACTCCAGCTACATCGGCACGCTCTTCTCGTCTACGGGAATGATGGGGATGTTGATTGTGCTTGTGATTTTCCCCTGGATAGATCGCCAGCTCGGCACCATGGAGGGCTACAGACTATCGCTCTGCTTCTTCCCTGTGGTGTACACATGTGTTCCGTTGTCGATCTTTACTCTCCACAAGTATAACGAAGTGTTTCCCTCATGGGGAACGCCAGTGCTCCTATATGGATTGACTTCGCTCAGAACCTTGGCTTCTGCGACAGGGTTGCCGCAGGTGATGCTCTTGAACCACCGTGCTGCTGCAAAAGAACATCGAGCTTATGTTAACTCCCTTACCATGAGCATGTTGGCGTTGGCCAGATGCTTGGGGCCGATAGCTTTCGGATATTTGATGACTTTGGGCGACTCCTATCACATTGGGTGGCTCTCATGGTGGGTGATGACAATCTTGGCGCTTTTTGGCCTTGTCCAGTCGTACTTCATGAAAGATTACGACGATTAGATTACAAAGGTTGGATGACGTCATAGCAGGTAAAGCGAATAAATTGGCTAGCACGTTTGTCGTGTCCAACATCGTAGAATGCATCAATTTTCTACCAAACTTTGTTTCGATCTTGCATCTTGCAACGCTATGGCTTCTTTACGAATGACGTCGTATCTACTTTATCGTGCGGCTCGCTACCCCTGCACACAACTCAGTTCCTTTATCAGTTTCTCCTGTCCAATAGGAAAATTCCTCCATATTCTTATCATAATCTTCGCTTCACTTCTCAGCTATGTTTCCCCACGTACAGTAATATTGACAACCGCGGGCATCCCCGGATCTGTAACTTAAGTGCAAATTGCATTAAAAAAGAATCCGTAGTTCTCACGGAACATTCTCAGTTATTCCAGCCGTGTTCTCTTCAGTCTTTCTCACTGTGGTCTGACTTCCCTCCACAATGATGACATTTCGTGAGCAGATGAGGGGGTTTCCCTACTGGCAGATGGCCGTGGTCGTCCTCATCAGGTTCTCAGAGCCCATCTCCTTCACGTCCCTTTTCCCTTATGTGTATTTCATGGTGAGAGACTTCAACATCGCCCCGGATCCCACCAAAATTCCAACTTACACCGGATACTTGGCTTCATCGTTTTCCTTGTCGCAGTTTCTCTTCTGTATTCACTGGAGTCGTCTCTCTGACCGAATTGGTCGCAAGTATGTCTTATTTATTGGTTTGCTAGGCTCGGCTCTGTCGCTCGTTATCTTCGGTTTCGCTACCAACTTTTATGTGGCATTAGCAGCCAGAACGATGGCTGGAGCATTGAATGGAAACGTCGCGGTGTTGACAACCATGGTGGGCGAGATCGCTACTGATAGAAAGCATCAGCCCATTGCGTTTTCCACGCTACCATTGCTTTGGAATGTGGGATGTGTGGTTGGTCCGCTTATTGGAGGCTCTCCGTACTTGACCAGACCAAAAGCTGACTTGCTGCCGGAATCTATGGATTCGTTCTACGAGAATTTCTTGAACAGCCACCCATATGCCTTGTCCAACATTGTAGTTGCTCTGTGCCTTTGCACCGGTGCACTTGTGGGATTCTTGTTCCTTGAGGAAACTCAAGTTCAGGCCAAGAAGAAATACGACCCTGGATTGGCTGCAGGCGACTGGATCAGAAGCAAATTGGGTTTCACCATTCCAACTAGACCATGGGAGGTTCAGCTCGAGTCTACATCCAAGGTTTTGCCTGCTATTCAGGAGCCAGTAGCCATCGAAGACTCCTCAAGCGAAACTACTCCTTTGAATGCTGATCCAGTGCCTATTTACGGCGACGACGACGACAATCTCTCCATCAGTTCGGGCATATTCAGACTCTCGAGAAGATCTTCAATTGCGATTACGAGACGTTACTCGCAAGCATATGAGCTCCAGACGGTGGCTCTGGCTGGGTCTGGAGTCTCTGTCAGCGAGGAAACAAGAAATCTCTACCTGGCTTTAACAAACCGCAACATCTTCACCAACAAGGTTATTGGCACCGTCAGCAGCTACTTCATGATCTCGTTCCACTGTCTTATTTTCACTGAGTTCTTGCCTGTTTACCTTGCTGGGAAAGTGCATCCCGAAAAATTGCTGTTCCCATGGCGTATTCTGGGAGGTTTTGGATGGAACACCGAGGAGATCGGAACGCTCTTGTCGTCAACCGGATTTATTGGTTGCTTTATCATCATCTTCGTGTTTCCGTTCATGGACAAGCACATCAAGACCATCAACGGATTCCGGTTTGCTTGTCTCATGTTCCCCGTCTCCTACCTTATTGTCCCATACACTATTTTCACCATTCCCGAGTATAGTCCCTCGTTGCCTTCGTGGGCCTCAACGGTGGCGCTTTATCTGGTTTCTGCAGTTTCTGTTCTAGGCTCGTCTTTGGCCCTTCCTCAGATCACCATTTTGGTGTATCGTGCCGCTAAGCCCAAATACAGAGCATTTGTCAATGCCAGTGTCTTTAGTGCGACGTCGTTGGCTCGGTTTTTGGCTCCATTGTCGTGGGGAAAGTTGATGTCGTTTTTTGATGGTGAGGGGATCTCTGAGATGTCGTGGATCTTACTTGCGATGTTGTCTTGTATTACTCTTACACTTGCATTTAGTCTTGATGATTACGATGAGGACCTTACGGAGGAGGATGAGGAAGTCTGAAGATGATGGTCTTTAATAGATGCTACTTTCTTTGTTCTTTCTATTGTTGGCATATTTTCTGATCCGGTTTTCTTACTTCTGTTCGCAGGTTTTCTAGTTAACACCGTTCTATCGGATTTTCGGATCAGCATCTCAAAGTGACTTTGAATGTTTCACAGGCTATCTTAGATTGTCTGACAATGCACTTATCAGTCGCCACACTAGAATTACGCGGTGATTTTATAGTCCTTAATTATTGCACAATCGACTGGCTACTGATGTCATTTCTGTATTTTAGTCACTGGGTACCGAATCAACTCCTGCATACAGTAAGTCATCAAGAATAAACCTCATGGTCAAATTTACGCGGTTGTGTGCAGTGCTACATTACACTTTAGCCGTACTTTAATCACATCAAGCTCAGCCTTACTTTATTTCTCTACTCCATGAACGTTGAAATTGCAAAGAGATACATCTACTACAGTAGCGGTTGGTTCACTTATCGATGGTTGCTTTGGATCATTTTGATCCCCATCTTCATTATTGCGTTGTACATCATTGTATCTCGGAGAAGACGTACCGTGATTACCCCAAATAACCAATACTATGACCAACAGCAGAACACATATGTACCTCCACCAAGTACCCATAACTATGGATATGTTCCCCCAATGGAGCCCATGCAATACATTCCTCCACAATATCCACAGGAGAATGGTTACAAGCTGGGATTCAACCACAGCAACAATTTTGCAAATGGCAACGGCGCTCAGACTAATGGAACTTTCCAGAATTACCAAGACATGGGAAACGGTAGCAGCTCGAGGAATCAGACCGTCAGTGACGATTTCCACCGTAACTACCAATTTGAAACCACTCCTATTGAAGATTATGCTGCACCAACGTCGCCACCTCCACAGGAATATTCCCGTCCACTGGAACCTCCAAGGGGATACACGAAGGGTTGATGAAACGCAGATGAGGTGCTGAACTCTAATGGCCGTGGAATCTGGGTACTATGTCTCGTTGATGTCAATATTGAGGAAACTGTAAAACATGTGTACTCTGTTCGATCTTAATCTAATACAGAAGTATCTACGTTCACTAAATTTAGAGAAATTTAGCAGTAATTTTGACTTGTAGTTTGTCCTACAATTACTGCTAACTGTTACGAGTATTAAGGATATACTCAAAATCACTGATGAAGGTTACGGTCAAAAGCAACATGCGGAAACAATCATATGCCCAATGTTGACTTCAGGAGCCACATGATGAACTATTATTCATTTTCCTCCACGTCAGGTTAGCAATATTGAAGGTTGGAATGTCTCCGCCTGGAACAGATTATTCCGAAAGGGTTCATTCATAAGTCGTAAAAAAGGTGCTTCTCTTGATGTTGATATCCTACTGGGAATAACCTACTTTTTCCTTGTGATGATTCCATGATAGTGGTCAGTAGCATCGGTACAATTGCTTCTTACTCAAGTACCTATGAGCCTGATGACAAATGATTATCTCAGAAAAATAGTCAACCGGAAGAAGATAGGACAGTTCGTTCAGCCTGTTCGAGCATTTTGGCATCAACCTTGTCTTACAAATTTCCCACCCCTCAATTCCTTGGATAATACCTTCATCATTATTACCGCGAAACTAGGTTTGAGGGCGATGCTGAAATGTTATTGGAGAGTGAAACAAGTCAGGGACAAAGGAGACAGATTTCATCTATTAAATGCTTTCCCATGGTTATCAGACTACGAGGACTAATCATCACATTTGTCTACTTTGTTTTCGCTCTTTGAGCTGATAACTATCTTTTGCAGAGCGGAATCCACAAAGATCCTTCAATTCCGTCTCCGGACATATGGTCCGTTAGTGAATTGAAGGAAAATAAATGAATATCTGCATTCAGAGGGGGGAATGCAGTTCAATTGGATAGTTCTTGTACATAACCGTGGTAAGGGGCTTAATTAGTGATTCAGATTAACATTGGAGAACATGACATTGAGTGAGTGGAAAGAAGCAATTTCAACATCGAAAATGCTTCCAAATGGTGGCACTGACACTATCAGCAATATTCGCATTGCGCTGTTTGCATTTCAAACCATAAAAAATACTTGAATCTGAACTGCTTATCAATCGGACTTAAATCTCGTATCCGAAACATGCACATTCTCTCCGCCTCGCCTAGCATTCGCAGCCTCGGAAAGACGTAATGAACCATTCTATAATTACTACCAATCTTCACAGATCACATCGCCCAGTCTTATATCTCCAAGTCAATTCTACCGGCATAAACCTCTTACTTCCTGAATTCACCTACTCATTCTAATTTCCTTGTTCTTCTTGAGTGAGCATTCTGGCCATTCATCCATGCTTCCTATTCTTTGTTTCTTCCAGCTCGTCTTTTGCCATTCTCAGCTTACCCCCTAAATAATATATGCACATACCGCCAAGAATTGCACGCCACCATATACAGCCTGAACCTCAACAATTGGTGGCTATACTCCCCCAGTCATTCATTCCTCTGCACCCAGAAATATTCCTCCAGTTTCCTGCAGGAATCAAGGCTTCACTGTCGGTCGCTTGCTGGACGGTTCTGGGTCCCAATATATAACTTCCATCCAATTCCGCTTCCACAGCAACATTAGCAAAATGTATGTAACCGATTTGACCAAGAGGCTCTACTACTACCACGGATATTACCGAAGCAACTGGTACTGGTGCCGGTGGTTCCTTTGGCTCCTTCTCATTCCGGTGTTTCTCCTCTTCCTCTTTCTATTCTTGAGAAGAAGAAAGTCCAGGACAACAATCACTACTCCCAACAACAACTACTACAAGGAGCAGCAAAACTACAGCTATGGAGCTCCACCCGTGCCTCCAGCGAACCCGCAACAGTACAATCCCCAATACCAGCAAGGATATGGAGACAACCAGAACGCTAGTTATGGACAGGATTATAGCCAGAATTACAGCCAGGACTATAATCTGAATTACAATTTGAACAGTAATCCAACTGGCGATTACACACCTCCTTCTGGTCCGCCGCCGGCCCAGTACGAAAGACCACTGGAGCCACCAATGGGACATACGAAGGGATGAAGAGAAGGTGGACGATGATGAGAGTGCGGACTGGTTCCGGATTATGTTTCATTGGTCGGCCATGAAAATTCCTACTAATCGTCAATTTGACTACGATCTTTAATACACAAGCAACAAACAGAGTGTAAGCGTGAGAAAGCCACCTGTTCACTCGATTCCCCCATATTGTTCAAAGTTCCAACATAGTTGTGGTATTAACATCGAAGGAACTAAAGCCACCGGAACTGATTGCATTTGCCGGAACTGATTGCATAATCCGAAGGTGACTTTGGTCAAGACCATTTCAGGCTCCACAACTCTAGATACTTACATCAACACTCCTACTCTACAACATGGCTCTAACTGATTCCCGTATTATTAGAAAAAAAAGATTCCCGTCTTATATAAAAAAATATGATAAAAAAACAAGCACAGCGTAATAGACAATGACTTCAGGTCTTCCAAGCGAGCGGGAGTCCGAGGCCGCCGCAGTGAGTCCGATAAACCACCGCATGGCCAGCCTATTCAAGATTTGCATCTATATTCACCACAGACTCCCAACTACCAGCTTAGAATCTCTGGTTGGCCTTCTTGGCCTTCAATTTCTTTTGGATTTGGATAGCGGCGACGGCAATGAAAGCCAAGCCAACCAAAACGAACACAAGAATAACACCAGCTGGAAGCATTGTAGAAAAGTTCTCTGATGAAAAGAAAAATAGGAGATTTTTTATGCTTTCTGTGGGCCGGCAGTGTATTTATTATGGTGCGCCATTTTTCCGATAATTGTTGACGCCTATTTGGGTCGGTGCAATCACATACCGGGAAATCCGGGGTCTGTGTGCAGGTAGAAGCACTGTAAAGGATCAATTTTCACTGCTGGCGATTCCGAGCACATCCGGTTACATAGCGAAGGTGGCTGGTTACTGCTAGAGATATGGTGGTAATTGGGGATGAGGATATGGCGAGGTGATAGAGTCGGTGTAAGAGAGGGCCTCGGATGTAAGAACTCCGGTCATGATTGGTGTGCCAGAGTCGAACGTGGGGGGATGATTTCCGAGGGTCGTCGCTGGCCAATCGCATCCGAGGAAAGTATTTTTTTAGATAATGACGTCTGGGGCAGCCCAGATTCACTACTGAATATTCCCGCGCTAATCACTAAAACAGGTCATCGACTTGTTTTAGCGGTATTGGCAAGGAAATGTTGACAGATAAGATGCTTCAGATGTCGAATTATTCGCTGTTGCCGTACCAGTCGGCTAGATCGGTAGTGACCGGAAGTGATTGCTCCGAAATATTCCAGACTTCGGTGAGTGGTTTCTCAACATCCACAGGTCGGGACTAATTCGGGCCGTCGCGGCTTCGATTTATGCATCTACTACTGTAGGACGTCAACGAAATTTGCAATTGTTCTGTGCATTGGCATGGTCGTGCCAATGGGCGCCGGGTCGCATGACATTATAGATTTTGTGTTTGTTTTCCATCTGTGTTCACGGATATGTATGCCTGTTTTGGCCATATCTGTTTTGATTGGCCTGCATGACTCAACCAACTTGACTTCTCTTCTGGAGAATGCTATCGGAACGACTTCCAGAGAATTTTCACGAAACTCAGACCCAATCTAGAACCAAATTCCACTTCAAATGGTGTAGGTGTTCGAATATACTACCAAGGTAATAATTCACATGCGCCGAGTATCTCTGAAGATCATCGCTATTCACATGCATGGCCATGTGCATTGAAGTATGGACTCTTTGACAATCCAATTACCACCTAATACACCTTTTACAGTCTAATACCATGGCCACAACTCACAAAATCACCCTCCGTAGTGGTCCATATTCGTTCTCGGCATGGAGTTCTCACCCGGAGTCCCAATTGAGCCCAGAACACTTCGACAGGCTCATTCTTCTCTTGCACGGATTTCCCGACAATAATGACTCGTATCATGAGGTTGTTCCGATTCTTCGCCGTCATTTCAACTCCGAGAACGTATTGACCATAAGTCCATTATTGCGTGGCTACGAAAAGTCGTCGTTGGCGCCTCAAAATCAGTATGCCATGGCGGATTTGGCTGATGATGTCCAGGCATGGATCTTACAACTTGTTCCGAACAAGGAAGTGCCAGTGCATATTGTTGGCCACGATTGGGGTGCAATTGTGGCATTTAAAACGGCCTCGAAGTATCCTACGTTGGTGACGTCGATGGTCACATT
Organism: Sungouiella ezoensis; assembly: GCA_030569115.1. Lineage (NCBI taxonomy): Eukaryota > Fungi > Ascomycota > Pichiomycetes > Serinales > Metschnikowiaceae > Sungouiella > Sungouiella ezoensis. Next base: position 741,310 of record JAJMJY010000002.1, read on the forward strand.
GGCAATTCCCTACCTCACCAACTTGAAGCCATGGCATTTGATCTGGTATGCGCCCCGTCAGTTGTATTGCCTGAGCTACATGATCACCATGCAGCTCGCCGCTTTGTATCGAAGGAAGTTTGGCGATTTGGCTATTCCGGGTTACTTGGACTCCTTGTGGCTGTATTGGTCGCCTGGGTGGAATTTCGATGAATCAATTGAGTCAGTCAGAGAGACATTGCGTCAGCCAGGTGTGCTCGACGCAGTTACAGCCTACTATCGTGCTTTATTAGTTAGGAGAAACAGAAAGTGGCCGGTCGACTTCAGTCAGGTTCCTACGCTCATTCTCGGAGGAGAAAAGGATGGCTGTATGATCTCCGAGTTGTTTGAGTTGGAAGCTCGCTTCTTGGCTCCGGTAGCACTAGTTAAGGTCCAGCTCTTGAGCGGAGTGGGCCATTTTTTGCACAGAGAGGATCCCACTAAGGTCGGAGAGTTGATCTGTGATTGGTTTGACAAGTACAGTGAGTGATGTGAAAGCTATAGTTTGAGATGCACGGAAGATGCATGGTAGGTATTTAGGGCGTTCGGGATATGTTGGAGGATAAGGGACAGAGTTTCAAAAATTAAGCACTATGAATATATGGCATTGACAAGCTCGAGAGTGAGGAGTTGATTTTGATGTGGTCTGGATGTAGTTCTGGCCGGAAAAAATAGAATCTTTAACTACGGATCATTAGCGGAATGCCCGCAGACGCAAATTCTTGGACGCAATTCGATGCAGCTATTCGATGCATTTCCATGCGAAGTTTACCTGAGGCTGAATGAACTTCGTTGATTGCATAAATCTTTAACCTAATATGTTGATTACTTGGGGTGGTGAAGGAGATGGCCCTTATTACAATATTTTCTAGCTGATTCATTGGTGGTAATATTTTCTTCCTGTCGTTTGGTGATAATATTTTCGGGTTGGTTGTAGGACCATTGCATTTCTCCATGCATTCCTCAAAATAACAGCGAATCGTAAATCATCTCAAATTGTTTGGGGTGTTGTCATTGGCGGAAGGTGATGAGATACTTATTCCTTCTACCAACCCCATAATGTGAACTTACCTGTAAAATATTGTTAAAGTGTGTTGGTCAAAACCTAAGGAGACAGATACGGGAGGGGTTCACTTAACAATCTTTCCTGTGATGAGCGGAATTCACCATTTGCTGGACGATTGGAAGCCGCACCGGTATTTTACCTAGTTGCCGTTTTTAGCGGCTAGCGGTTTCTTGCAATGGTAGGCGAAGGGCGGCAGATCTAGCCATATCCAAACACATTCGATGGACCAAAATACGACCCCAATTCTCCGATCCTTGCATCAGCAGAAGAAAATAGTTGAATGACTGCTCCCACCGCATACTCGGCTACTTACTCGTGTCTCAGCCCGCATCCTTGATTACATTCTACTGTCAATCAACTCCTTGAGGTTGGTGAAGATGGCATGGGCACAAAACAGGCGCGCGACGCACAATGCACTACCGAGGGCGGCACCCCCACCGCAGCACACCATTAACGCACCATATATGCGTCTTTGATCCCCACTACGCTCTCCCTAAGTCTTATTCTGGCCCCGGAGTCCGAGCCCCAACACGAAATCAAATAACCTTTGTTGCCGACTTTTGCTTCCGTATACCCCCCCTCTAGACCTCTTTTGCAACAAGATAGCCCCTCAACACCACAGATACGGCCCTTGTTGCAAGGTGTTGTATGTGGGCGCCGGTGAAAAGTTTACTGAGCGGTACAGATTGCGAGTGTAGTTGAATAGAGTTGTCTTCACTTTCAGTAATCTATCACATTTTGTAGTCAAGTCTGCTTCCAAATTATGTGAGGTCGATGTGACGACGCAACAGTGCAGATGCCATGTTGACAACTATTGTTCTGTATCTTTTACATGTGCATTTGCTCAGTATGGCGCCACTTCCGTCCTCTGCTACATCTCGCTACCTCGCCTGTCGCATCAGAGAACGATGCGCTGGGCCGGGCCAATGGGAACGAATGGGCTACATAAGCCCCGCGCGCTTCAAGCGCCTAATCCATGCGGTACGTGAGCCGCAGGCATTTCTGCAGGAGGGTTTTCGTATCATTGCGGTATTATGGTTCTCTGCTTGATTGGAATCACCATGCAGTGTGCGTACCATAAAGGCTCCGGGGATAAGGTGGTTAAAATCTCTACATCGCATGTCACTATTTCGTAAATTTTTTCGTACTGATTTTCTGGTGTTCTTATTTCCCAGCTTTTATCAACCAATTCCGGGTGCAAAGTAATGATTTCATATACGAAGGACGCTCTTGCCTCGAGGGAGACTGGTGCTGAGGATACTCGGCTTCGGTGGCATACATCTGTTATTTTCCCTATGGCCATATCTGCATTTTGACTGACGCAGCGATCATTTATTGTACTCATTTTTTGCTTGGCTTTCAGAGCACAACAACCGATGTGCGCAACAATGTCCTCTCTGCCTGTACAGCAGCCATCCTCAATCTGTTATTGTTCTCAATATGCACACAAACAATAGACAGCTCGTAATCTCCACGCTAAACTTTGATCACCAACCTTAGAGCCATCTTTGATCTCAGTAACAATAGTCAGCTTGATCGAGGCTAGCAAGACCAGTCAATTAATGAATAGTGACAATTTTTGCAAAGGAGCCCGTAAGATCCAACCCTAGGAAGTTCAAGAACATGAAACGACCAAGAGACCTCATTCTCAAAATCGTACTATCGACTCAACGTTGAGAGCATCGAGATCCATGAAGAACAATCACAAAATGAGTCTTATGCTTAAAACCCCTGTTTGAGCAACGAGAAAAAAAATAGAAAAACTCGTATTCTGTCTCCTACATCAGATGCAGCGGCTGGCCGAGCTGCTCCTGGAGAACATTTGGTGACAGAGTCTCTGGCACCTTCCGTTACTGAAGAAAATCACTCCGTTCCAGAGCCACCCTATCCAAGGAGACCTTCTGGAATCTCTGTCCACTTCGTCTGAGGAGATGCCCATCCAGAACAGGACTTCGAAATGGACCCTTCACCTTGTTACGCCAGCAGTTCGCCGATGGCTTCGTTGGGTCCAGAAGCAAACGTGTGAGCAGATTGAGAATATCCAGCACTGCCTAGCGTGCCTTGTAGCGTCAGCGCATCACTGTTGGTGGTAGGTAAACCTCCAACATAGTCGCTGTAACTCCAACCCGTTGGAACCGTGGCGCTACTGTCGAGCAACTGAGCCTGGGTTTGGATCTGGAGCTGTGGGGCATGATGTAGGTGTTGGGGCTGGAAGTAGCTCTGCGCAGGAGGATACAGACTGGATGAGTAGCGTTTCCCGTCGTCGACATCGTTCAGCATGCTCAGTAGCGTCTCGTAGCCAGGCAGAATGTCCAGCCAGAACGATGTGGTGCTCATGGTGCTCAAGGAGCTCAGCGTCAGCTGCCGCAGGTAGATGTCTGGAGCACTGGCCCGACCGTGCGTATTGTGCCATGCACCAAGCGTCATCTCCGGATATCTGGCGTCCCTCATGTACGACCCTGAGTCACCGTGGCCGAGGTTCGCCTGGCTCACGCTGCCGAGGCCCAGAAGCCCCAGATCTTGGAGCCCGGAGTTACCCTGAAGAACCGTAGGGGCCAGAGCCATGGCGCCATACCAGTTGCCTCCACCCAACATGGGACTGGAGCTGGCGCCAGCGCCAACGCCCGAACTCAAAACAAAACCAGTGCCCGCTAGAGGCGACGCATCAGAATTCTGCCAGCCACGCGCTATCTCGTTGTACAGCACCTGGCCGCTAAGGGGGAGGAAGGTATCCAGAAGGCCGGAGGGAGTGGCCGAGTTGTCGTGGGCCGTTGTCAGCGACATCAACAGAACATAGGTGTCACCCGAGTCCAGACCCGAGGGCAGATCGGCCTCGTTAGACAGCTTGCGTCCACGGTTGCTGCGCGACTCTCCGTTCTTGCGGTTGCGACGCTTGAGTGGGCCCTCCAAGAACGTACACACTCCCTTGTTGAACTGGGCACATGCCATGCATGGAATCAGGTTTTCGATGATGCAGCATGTTTTGCGTCGCCTGCAAAAGTCACACGGTCTCTTGGAGCGAGACTTGTAAGGACGGACCGAATTGACACGGCTGGCCAATAGTTTTTTCGCTAACTTCATGCCGAGATGAGACAGTGCACCAACTGAAGTCGATGGGACAGGAGAGAATAAGTAGCCGTAGGAGCTGAGTGTGGGATAGTCACTGGGAAGTTGAAGAATGGTTGGTAGAATGGTTGGAATGAAAAACAGAAAACGTTGAGCTCGCCAGGAATAGCTGGGCGTTATATAGTGCATGGTGGGTCTAGAGACCCTAGTGTTATCCATACAGTGATGCTGTGCATCTTGATAAACCGCATGCATCATGCATACTCATGCGTGTGCACCGGGGGGGGAAATGGGCTTCTGGACTGCAGGCAGTTCCGGCCGACTCTGTGCAGGCCGCATCCTCTGTCCCCCATGCTTCGCTTGCCTTTGCGATAACGACCGTGCACCGAACACCCACCTTGACTCGGAAGCTGCTACCATTCAAGTGGAATCGCCTAACTTGTTAGGAGCAAGCCATTCTCTTTCGACTCCGTAATTGCTCAACTTTTCCTCTCCGTCGACTGATCGGCCCGCTCCACTGCGGAATTCGTCGACTAACTGACATAACGCCGTATCCACCCTTGATTCCTTTAGCCATAACCCCTATCGCATTCCCCTTGGATCCACCATCAAATGGTCCGGTCCTATCACTGAAATCAGCCTAACCTCCGCCTCTTCGTCATCGGCATCTATTTTTTGTATGTTTTGGTCCTGGTTTGGAACTTTATTTTGGCGGACTGTTTAGCAGCCTTTTTTGGTTTCTTTTTTTCTTTTGGAATCCTGCTTGTCATTCATGGTTTCCAGTCATACGGGGTATTCAAGTGCAGGCTAATAATCACTGAGAAAAAAAACTCGTTCTCGTAAACCGCCGCTACAGGATGTTCCCCATGGTCAACCACATCCACATTGCTGCGGCTTGTCTACGTGCCGCCCTCATGCATAGTAAATCTTTCTGTCTTTAGTTGATATGCGAATCAGCTAACTTCTCCCACTGAATTTAGTGACCCCCATGTCATTCTTGTCTGGCCCTGCGCCGCGCCAATATACAGCCCTCCACAAATTATGCCCCCATCATTAGACCCCCGCCAAATCGGCCCTGCCACTGGCTCATAATTATTCGTGGCTGGACTCTCACTCCATCGTAAACATCGGATCATGCCGAGTCTCTCGACAGGACTAGCGAACAGGCCATTTCCAGCAATTTGTGACTTGCTATTGGGGAACCATCAGAGGTGACCATGGTATCGTTGCCGTTGTTCGATGCCTGTTCGGAAGTGAACAATACTTCGCATTATTGTAAGTCAGCCTTGCCGCTGCTAAGATGATGGCCCGCATTATCTGTGTAGAGAGTTCGGCGTCGCTTGTGCCGTAGCTACAATGGGATGCTGCTAGGAGCCGTTCCAGTGTCTCGTTCAGGCATGCTCCACCGCACATTTCGGTCTCAGGGATGGCCCTCGGATCAGATTAGCTGCCGTGAAGCTGTAGGGATCCCTGCGCGAGGGCTAATTAATCTTTGATAGCCGTGCAAGCTGTAAGCCCAGAAATCTGGTTGTAAGGTGGTGACGGCGTACTTGACCGTATCCGGACGCCATTTACGAGCTTCCAAAGGAGGCTTTTTACAAGGATGGTGACCACGAGCTGAAATTAGACTTTGAAGCACGAATCTCGAACTCTTTATTTTGTTTGTTTGTTTGTTTCGCACGCTTGCGTGGACCACTTGCAGAGGTGATGAAGATGTTAATATATTTCCTCTGAAAATAGATCCAGCTTCTACTAAAAAAATTGTCGCTTGTTTGTTGTGGCTCACTGCTGGCAACTGGGTTGCGTCATTTTGCATCTTCGTTAGCCAGCTGGTACTCTGCCGAAATGTAACTTGCATTGTTACTTATAGTAGCACATGAGCCTTATGGCCGTTCCCATCGTTTCTTTGCTCTTCCCCTCTATCTCTGTGCCCAAGAATGCCGTTCACTGATTCAATTGCACATAGTTTCCTGGAAACAGGCCCGATTGCCCATTGTAGGTGCCAGTCCACCATCCGTTGGCATCTCCTCTCTCGACAATCTGAATCACAGCACCCGTTGGGAACGTCAAGTCTCCTTGCGCCTGTGCGGTGTAGTCGTAGAGAGCAGTGCAGGTTTCACCTCCAGTAGAGTATGCTGGTGGGGCAGCGGCTGAAGATGCGGCTGCCGGAGCCTGATATCCAGCTGCCGGAGGCGATTGGTAACTGGCAGCTACTGGTGATTGATAGCCCGGCGATTGATAACCGGTGGCAGCTGGAGTCTGATATCCACCGGGAGCTTGGTACTGGCCATATGCACCCGGTTGTCCGTACTGCTGCTTCTCGTTTCCAACGCCGTATTGGCCATACTGTCCTTGTCCTGCCGTGTACGCTGGAAGCTGGCCTCCCTCACCCGGAGTAGGAGAACCACCAGTCATCATCTGGTGTCTACGCTTAGTAGCCTCCAACTTGCTCTTGGCATGCCCCACCTTGAAGTGGGTGATTCCAATGGCGTCGGCCTGCTCCTCTACAGTGCCCTTCTTGGCGTGGTAGGCCTCCACAATGTCCAGCTGCAAATCGAAGTAGGGAATCTTCAACTCCTCCATCCGCGTGTACAACGTGTAGAAGATGTTCAACTGCATGTAATAGAAGGACACAAAGAGAGGCTTGATGAAGTCCAGCTGCATCTGGAACAACACGGGAAGCTCACTCTTCAACATCTCGTTGTAGTAATCGTACTCCTGCTGGGCGACGGCAACCTCCGCCTCGGCGTTGTACATCTTTTCCTCATCCTTCGATGTGCGCTCCTTCTTCTCCTCGTACTTTTTGTACGTTCTCTTACGGCGATCCAAATCCACCTGCTTGTGGTCTCTTTTGGTGGCCATTTTACGGATCAGGGCAATAACCTTCAACAATTCCTGTGCGGGCGACACAATGCGCTTCTCAATCAACTCCAAATCGGGTTTCAACGTCTCCTTCAACTCCTTGACAACCTCCCGGTACTGTTCGGAAGCTTTGATTCCCTCGGGATTATCCTCCGCCACCGTGGCGTTGGGGTCGGATAGCCGCCCACTGATAGGCTTGTAGATTTCTTCAATTCCTTTGGAGAAGTCTATCTGGTAGTCTAGCATGCCATTGACTGAGGCAAAGTATCGTTTCGACTCGTCACTCAACTTTTTGGTTTCTGTTTCCAATTCCTTGAACCGCCGCTCGGCGTCGGCGTAGACGGCGTCCTGGGTGATTTCGCCCATATTCATTTTCTGGCGAAAGTTCTGTGGAACCCGCACAATCGACTTCTTGAGGCCCTTGAACGACATTTTTACTTGTTTGAAGTAATTGGTCCTGGTCACTTCTATTTAATTTGAATGGGGCGCAACATCTGAGTGGGGAGGTACGGGTGCGTGCTCGGTCCGTGTGCTCTCTTTGTGGGTCTGGGGTGTATTTTGTTAGAGCGTTCACTTTTGCACCCAACTTCGAATAGAACAAACATGGGAAAAACAGACCAAATCGACGGATTGAGAAATATAAAAATCGACTATGTCCACCCCGTTGTATTTGCCACATTCTTCTCCGTAATTCTGCTCCAGCTCGTGGCGCTTTTTCTTCTTGATGTTGTGCGAATCACCGCTACCACGTACTTTTCGGCGATTGAGTGTTTTCTAAGGCCACAGAGAACTGTCAGGGGAGCAAAATTGGCCCTTGAGGAGATCAGAGCCTTGGGATGGCAGCAGGTTGAAGTTGTGAAAAAGCTGCGCCGGTGGGTGCTGCTGTGGAGGTGTAACTTCCGAGGAATTGTGCGCAGAACGAAATCAGCGTCTAGCTTTTTATTTCAGTTCATTCAGATTAGGAAAAGCGGAGAGGCGACTCGTGCGGATGGATATGCCTTCGAAGTAAATGATGGAATTTTGATTGGAAATAAAAACGGTGTTTTGGCCGAAAACGCTACAACGTTCACTAGTGAGAAATGGTCCCAACTACCACTATCAACCGGAAACATCAGCCACGATCCACAACCGATTTTTCCTCGAACATATTGGCGTCATGTACGTTCCACAGTCCCGATCAGTAGTCAAAATTCCCACCGGTGGCGATATTGGCTTGGTCTCCCCACTACAATAGCCACTACTGAGTTCCTGTTGGGATACCAGCCACTTGCCACAACAAGACCGCATCTAACACCCAGCGAGTTAATTGCAGATGACATGGAAATGGCCAATAGAAATTTTCTTGGAGAGAAGAATCGGCTGGCGGGAGATAGAATAAAATGGGGTGGAGCAATACAGAAAAACACAAGTGAAAGCGGAATTCATTTATTGCCATGCGAAATGGGAAGCAGGTTGGAAACGCAGAATAGCGGTGAAAACGACTCTTCTAATCTCGAAACAACTCTAAGCGACACGCCAACTCTGAGAAGTAGATTCTTGGTGGGCAGCAAGTTGTTCAGACGAGGGGAACGAGCAAAACCTGGGCACAATTAATAAAATTTCGACGTGGACGATTGTAGGAGACTATAAACGACAGTCAAAAGTGCTGCATTGCAGGAATTGAAGCAACCGAGGGGCCGATGAAAATGTATTGACTCTTGAGTTGTTCTGGAAGTATTCTCACCAAGGCATTCTATGAGAACTTCTACCTTCAAATCTTGTCCAGCACTTTTAACCAATGTTGGTTACAAAATTCCTGGAGGTAGATGAAACAGTCTATATTGTAAACAGCGGATGAAGGCATAGATTGAATGGATTTAAAGGAGCGGAATATTGAAATAAATGATTGGACGGAATGTGATGATGTATTGAGCGAATTCTTGAAAGGTTCGATGAAGAAAAGAATCGACCAACGAGTTCTCTTCTAGCAACAGTATTCGGCACGCTTTCAGGATATTCCCTACCCGGTAACTTCGCTTTTAGCCAGGTGGCAGTAGAATGCCATAGTGTAGCTGGTCGGCCACCCACCAGTCATTCATGCCGAGCATTCCAAAAAAAAAATGCCGAACGAAATCCTCAATTCCCATTCCCCGATCCCCAATTTAATGTTACGAATGCCTATCAAGCTGTTGAATTTCAAAACGCCGCAGAACAAAATGGGCACCATTTGATAGTAGCCAAAAGTCATGAAAATAATGGGCTAAGCACGGCTGCCAAATCGGCCATGACGCATATACAAGCTAAAGGGCCAAATTATAGGCACTTCACCTGGAAGATAATTATCAGATTTCTCTTGGCAGTGTTGTAGGGCCCGGACTGTGAGATGCGAGAGCTGCCTAGTGTCTTCATGTGTAGATCGCCCAGAACAAGGGATCTGTACTGCCTAGCGGAACTACGGTGCATAGATGATAAAATGATAAGAAAGTATGGGAGGATAGAGATTGCAGGTGAGAAGAATGTAGTTAGAGAAGAATGCGGAGGAACACAGCAGAAAATGGAATTCCGTTGAAGAATGTGCAGGGTAGGATAGATGTTAGATCAGATGATTAGACATTAGAGTTAACGTTAGAGTATTGGAGTGCTAATTGTTGATGTTTAGACTCTAATGCGAGACCCTGGAAGCCGGAAATGACAACCATCCGTAGGTAAGAGGAAACCGCGGGGAAGAAATTCCGCCCGCGCATGAAGGTCTCTCTCCACTAAGGCGATCTGGAGATCTGGCAGTGTGGAACGATCCAGATGTCTTGTCAAATATTCTAACAATAGGTTTTTTGGAGTTAGGGTTTTTAGACTGATTCCTTTCTTGATCATATCGCAATCATGGTTGCTCAACCTACTCCTCGGTTCTCACCTGCCTCTCGAACATGCATGGGCCGGTGCAAGGTGCAGATCGGAAAGTGTCCCGTAATGGCAATTCAGTCCTTCTTTGGGCCTCCGCATGGGGCATACAAGGCGGCGTTTTATGAGGCCACATTTGTGGGGAATCGATAACGAACCTCAGTTTCTGGAACATGCAAAGTCTACATGCCACCATGCTCGCGCCTGCGCTGGTTAGGCGCATCTGTCTGCACATGCACTTGGTCATGCATCTACGCCAGGGCTCGCTGACCCGGGTGAGACTATCCACAGTGGTTCCAACAATGCCTAAAGGCAAACATCGTAACGAGTCACCAATCCAAACATAGTGTTAATAACAATGGCGTGAGGAAGGGCTGAACCAGATGGTGGTGATGGCTGGCTATGTATCATTTCATGTCTGGTCTGCATTCGTGTGCGTTGACGCCGGTGTGCACTTGCCCCCTCTCCTTTGAATTAGTTACTGCAATGCAGTGACCGACCGCCAACCTTGCTTGGGCTGGGTCGTATTTTGGAATCTGGCCCTCATATCTTTCAAAAGTGGCGTTTTACGTTTCTTGTTTTCTGGAGCGCCTAATTGTTTATCTTGTGTCAGTGACTTTTCATAATTTGGACGTATCGCTCCAAAATTTCCCCTCTTGTTCGGCGTTCTCCGGTCCAAGTGTGACCCTGGGCAGGTTGATTATCTTGATTTGTTCATTTTCTTTTGAGATTCTCAGACTTGAGTACTTCACACTCATTAGCCGCCACAACTCGCAATGCTCAAGGCCCCTATTCACAGCGAACGATTCCAACCAATTAATGATTCGAACTAGTTCCAACGAATGATTCCATTTGTTTCCAACTAATTCCCAAAACGATTCCAAATACCTAACTTTCCAGAGATTAGATTTTCTATTTTTCCAAATTTCCTTTTGTCCCATTCTTCCAAACTTTCCTCCCAGATTTTCCGCCCAAAATCCTCCATTTCCTGCTCACCACTATGCCCGCCATGATTAAGATCATCGCACGTGACCTGGCCCCGATTTTTCTTCGGTCGCATCACCGTAGTCTCAAAAAGACTCCAACAGATCATACAAATTTCACAGGTTTGGTCTTGTCAGCTATTTTGGTACTTCATATAACATAGTCGCCATCTACTCGTTGGATCGCCACCCTAACCTCCATCACCTTCCACCTCCCGCTGCTCCCGGTTCTTTCCGAGTCTCGGGCTTAAACATCACCTGACATCACCATTTTTCACTACCACCATCTCGTGAACTACAAATTTCTTTACCCCAGATCATGTTGGATTTGCAGGACTTCGACGTCAGCGCCACCTCCGGCTTCCTCCCCTCCCTGTTCCCCGTGGAGCGGTTGTCGCTGCCTTACTACCAGCCGTGGGAACAACTAGTGGCCAATCTCCCGGCATTGCTCTTGTCCCGCCGCATCCGTGCATTGGTGGACAAGTTGCCGGTTCTCGCCACCGACCAACTCTCGTCTATCGCCGAGGTGCAGCGCGCCTACCAGGTTTTGGGGTTCTTGGCTCATGCTTACGTTTGGGGTGTCCACATCCCAACCGATAGAATTCCCGAGTGCGTGGCCCGGCCACTCGTGGAGACCGCCGACATTTTGGGGCTCCCTCCATTGGCCACCTACGCGGGGTTGTGTCTCTGGAACTTCAAGGAGATCATCCCCACGGGAAACTCCATCAAGGAGCTTGACTTGGACAACCTCACCACCATCAACACCTTCACGGGGTCCATCGACGAGTCGTGGTTCTACCTCGTGAGTGTGTTTTTCGAGTATAAGGGCGCCGGAACCATTCGCACCGGTGTGGCGTCCATGACCCATGCCCACAATGGCGACTGCGACAAGTTGGTTGCGTCGCTCCAGAAGTTGGCCCAGGCCATCGATGAGTTGGGGTCGGTTTTGATGCGCATGGAAGAGATGTGCGACCCGCATGTGTTCTACTTCCGGATCCGGCCCTATTTGGCGGGTTGGAAGAACATGGCTGACGTGGGCTTGACCAAAAATGGGGTGTTGTACGGTAACGATCCTGTTCCCAGAGCTTACGCTGGAGGCTCCAACGCACAGAGCTCGTTGATTCAATTCTTGGACTCCTTGCTTAGCGTGAAACACTTCTCTACTGGCGAAAGACCCGTACCGAACCAGACTGGTGCTCCTGGTGCTCCTGCTTCTTCCTCTGGTCCAGCTAACGACTATCTCATGGATATGCGCGAGTACATGCCCCGCAAACATCGCGAGTTTCTCGTCGCAGTCGACTCCGATAGCTGTATCAGAGATTACGTCATGAAGAACAACGACAATGCTGAACTTGTGCTCGCCTACGACGCCTGTTTGGCGATGCTCAAGCTGTTCCGGGACAAGCACATCCAGATTGTCACCAGGTATGTTGTTTTGCAGGCCAAGAAGGCCCCCAAGATGGGGTCGCTGCTGACATTACGTTCTGGTTTGGCCAAGAAGAAGCTGGGAGAAGAAAAGGGCACGGGCGGCACGTCATTGTTGCCCTTCTTGAAGCAGTGCAGAGACGAGACCGGCGACCCGGCTGCTGGTACTTGGGGTAAGCGGATTCTCAGCGACGGCGTCATGCGGTTGAGGTACTCCAAGTCTAACGGGATCAATGAAGATTGAATGGGATAGGATATTAAAAGAATAAACATGGAATGAGCATCTGGAGGTGGACAAGTTGGGTGAATGGTGATTTTGAGAAGCAACCATCGACACAAGTGTAAAGGGACATGTAATCGCGAGACCATTGAAGCTTTAGCAAGAGTAGCATAGGGCCACGGCGGAAAGGTGCCCAGACTCCAAATGAGGTTGAAGGATTACGCGCAGTTGAGTGGATATGAGAGTTGAGGAAGTTGAGAGAATAGAGGAACTAGAGATTTGGTTCTTGGGAGTTTGAAGAATTTGGATTGTTGAGAATTTCGTAGCTTACATTTTCAGGTTGAAATAATTGTTAATGATCGAAGATGATAATAGGTTGGAGATTAAGGAACTACCATGCGAAGAATATTCCTTGAGAAGTTTCAAAGGTTTAAAGCTATGTATGAGCTTAGCTGTACGACCTTTCCAGAGGAGATTAGCTAAACAAGGAGAGTAGGATGTGACGTTGACCCATGAGATGTTCTAGAATTTGAGGGTCCCAAATGAAGTAGCACTAGAATTTCATTGATTACGCCATGAATTTTTGAATCCTCCGCAGTCTTTCAGATCTAATTCTAATAGATTGGTTAATTTCAGAAACTCCGATACCAAAGCCCGCATCTAGATAGTTCTCAGGTTATCATACAGATGAATATGTCGCTGATTTTCTGCTTAGACAGATCATCACTTTTAACGTATCGGTGACAATCTCACAGTACAGTGTCGTCTGATAAGGCTACAGGGGGCCACTATCTCCAAGTATGGTCCAGTAGTGCTCACCTTCAATCTTTCAGTACAGAATAAATTTGTAGATAGTCTCGTTAAGGAAACACGTCTAGTCGCATGGGAAATCATCTTTTTGGGAATTTTATCCCCTTAACTAACGAAGCACATTCAGCCAATACATATATACCGCTGATAAATCCTCTATTTCAATTCAATAGCTGAGAACAAACCTCCCATGTCGATTTTGCAACCATTATGGCAGACTCACACCCGTGCACCACGCATTCTAGACATGCTCACCATCAAAATTTTCTGATTATGTTCAATCGGATTTGTCGACTTCCATTAAATATCGCCAGAACCGCAAGAACATATACAATGTCCACCGAAGCATCTGCTGCTGCTGCTGCTGCTGCTGCCTCTGTGGTTGCGCCTGCCGAGGCCGCCCCTCCCCAGAAACAGGGAAAGAAATCGAAACAAAATGACCAGTTCATCTTAAAGACCCCAAAAGGTACCAAAGATTGGGCCGACAAGGACATGGTGTTGCGCGAAGCCATTTTCTCCACATTGAGCTCGTTGTTTAAAAGACACGGCGCCGTCACCATCGATACCCCAGTGTTTGAGCTCAGAGAAATCTTAACAGGAAAGTACGGAGAAGACGCCAAATTGATCTACAACTTGGAAGATCAGGGAGGCGAGTTGACGTCGTTGAGATACGATTTGACGGTTCCGTTCGCCCGGTTTGTCGCCTGCAACTCCATTGCCGCCATCAAGAGATTCCACATCGCCAAAGTTTACCGTAGAGATCAACCAGCCATGACCAAGGGTAGAATGAGAGAATTCTACCAATGCGACTACGATGTGGCCGGCAACTACGATACCATGGTTCCGGATTCCGAGGTTTTGGCCGTTTTGTGCGAAGGTTTGACCGGGTTGGGCATCTTCGACTTTAAAGTGAAGTTGAACCACAGAAAGATTTTGGATGGAATCTTTCAGGCGTGCGGAGTCGCCGAAAAAGACGTAAGAAAGATCTCGTCTGCAGTAGATAAGTTGGATAAGTTGCCGTGGGAAGCAGTTAAGAAGGAAATGACGGTGGATAAGGGCCAAACGGTCGAGGTTGCTGACCGAATTGGCGAATTCGTCAAGGTGAGTGGCTCCATCAGAGAAACATTGAAGTTCTTGCAAGAGGCGCCGCTTTTGGCCTCCAACGACTCGGCCCAGCAAGGAATTGCCGAGATGGCCGTTTTAGCTGATTATGTCGAGGCATTGGGAATCGAAAACTACTTATCGTTTGACTTGTCTCTTGCTAGAGGTTTGGACTACTACACTGGTCTTATCTATGAGGCTGTCACCGAAGCATCTGCTCCTCCTACCAATGCCGCGGAATTGAAGGAAAAGGCTACCAAGAATAAGAAAAAGGCCAAAAGCGCCGACGATGATGCCTCCGAATACGTTGGTGTGGGATCGATTGCTGCCGGTGGCCGTTACGACAATTTGGTGGGAATGTTCTCCAACGGAAAGTCCATTCCCTGCGTGGGAATCTCTTTTGGTGTGGAAAGAATCTTTTCCATCATAAAGGCTAGAGCTTCCAAGGAATGGGATTCGCTCTCGTCATCTCACACTGATGTGTTTGTGATGGCTTTTGGTGGAGGTGCCGACTGGACCGGGTTCTTGAAGGAAAGAATGACGGTGGCGAAGCAATTGTGGGCCGCAGGAATCAACGTCGAATACGTGTACAAGGCCAAGGCCAACCCTCGGAAACAGTTTGATGCTGCTGATAAGTGTGGAGCCAAGTTGGCGGTGATTTTGGGTAAGGAGGAATATCCCGAGGGAAAAATCAGAGTGAAGGTGTTAGGCCAGGGTGACGACTCCACAGATGGCGATGTTGTGGATGCCTCGGACCTTGTTATGGTTGTTCAGGACAAATTGGCTTCCTACCACGAGAACGGTTTGGATTTGGTGACGCGGATGGTGAAGAACTTGTAGATAGCGAGATCTGGTTGGGGCGGAATGATTTAGAGGTGATTTGTGTAGACGGAGAGGACATTGGTTTTAGAGCGTCTCCAGGGACATTCGGCAAATAGGGCAGTGGCCCAACATGGGACTCTATGGGTTAACTCTATCTATTGATCCTTTCTATTGGTTAACTTTTATTGTGGCCAAATAGATTCCTAATACATTCAATCTAATGCTAACGTCCTTCGTACATCATCAACTCCTCCCCTAATTCTCGTCCAAGCCCCCAATCTTCAGTCCCAGCTTTTCTTTGCCCGTACGCTTCACACGACACCAGAGCGAGTTCACATCGTTAAAAACGAAATAGAACAACACTCCGCACCACGAGTTGATCTGTGGTAACGGATCGTAGAACTCAGAAGCAAGCTTGCGGAGCTCTGGCAACTTGGTCCAAGCAATGTATGGGAAGTCATGGTGCTCGTTGTGGTACCCGACATTCCACGTCACAAGATTCAAACTTCCATAGTACGAGTACGTCTCTGGAGGCACAAGACCCCCCGGCACGTTCCCTTTCGTTTTCGGCCCGTCGCTTCTAGGTACGTTATTCTCGTTGAGAACGTAATGTTCAGCAATGAAGTGACCCGCACATGGGTGCAACGATCCGGCCAAGAACGATGACATGATAAAGTAAATAAATGAGTTCCATCCCCAGTACTTCACCAACACCATGTCGACCAAAAGCTGCACGACAATATTGAGAAGGTGGGTGTAAGTGAACTTGATCTGGGTGATGAACATGGGACGCAAAGCATAGAAGAAGATTTGGAACGTAGCGAAAAACACCTTTCCCAACAAATTCAGCAACACAATACCCTCGAACTTGGTGGGTAAGTCGGTGTCCAAATACTCATCGCCCATGAACTTGTGATGTAACTGGTGGTATGGCTGGAACGAGGCCGAGTAGGGGATGCCAATAGGCAAGTTAGTGAAAATTGCAAATAACTTGTTATGAATGGGCTTCTTGAAAAGCAAGTTGTGTGACAACTCATGGATCGCAAGGAACACTGCCTGGTTAGCGGTCGCTCCCACGACGTAGGCAAGAATGAAAAATTTCCACGACAAGGGCGACGTGTCTCTCAAATAGTACGCCACCGAAAACTGGAGCAACACCACCATCATCGTGAGCCATTTTGTCTTTGGTTCATATCCTGTAAGCTTCGACACCTGAGGATACTTCGCCATGATGGCTTTTCTTCTCGACACGTGTGGTTCCGCGTCCTTCGTCCAGTAAAACTCGTTCAAAACCTCGATAGGCGAGTCTGCCGGAGGCGTGTCGAAATGATATGTTTCTTTTGAAACACGATGAGTGATAGCGCTCATTGTGCTGTGGGAAGAAAGAACGATTCCTAGTCGATGAAATAAATCCATTCGACTCGAATTGCCTGCAGGAGTCAATGGAGTGGGGTGAGCCATCATGATGCCATTAAACTAAAGCCTGCGCGCATTTGGCTTAGTACTGGTACTGAGAGGCGAAGTAACCTTGCTGGGAGTTTGGCTGAGACTGCAAATGTACTTGGACTTGCGAAAATTGGGAAGTGGCTGGAGATTCTGCAAACGATGCAGAAGTAGCTGGTGGTTGCGAATTGCCATTTGGTCCGTTCTGTCAATTGTAGCTTTGTCCATTGGTTCCATTATTGCCTTGTACATTGTAGGTTCCATTGCTGCCTTGTAAATTGTAGCCATTCCACATGCCAAACATCTGGTTCTGGAAGTTTATCCCGGGAACCGGCTGTGCGTACACCTCGTATGGTAGATTATTGTTTGGGACTTGAGGCATGGACATCTGGACGTGGCTCAGCATCTGACCCATTGGCCCCATTTGACCAACTTGTCCCATTTGTCCCATTTGGGGCATCTGGGCCATCTGGGGCTGTCCCATCTGTACATTCTGAGGCATTTGGCCCTGCATCGGATATCCAAAGTTCTGCTGTGGGAACATTGGCATGCTCGATGGAAATTGAAGGTAGAAACTACTCATCTGGTTGACTGGTTGAGCTCCGTTAGGTTGCATTCCATCCATTGGCTGCAACGGTTGCAGAACTTGCAGGCTGGTCAATAATTCTGAAGGCTGGCTGGATGATACAATGCGCTGAGCTGATTGGACTGTCGAGTGAATGTTCGGACTGGAATGGATGTTCCGGTCAGACTGAACATGCTGCGAGTCGCTCTTGTCAGACAGTTGAGTCGCAACCACCTGAGGCTCCACGGGCTTCCTCTTCGCGATTTTCACCTTTTGAACCAACGCTGGCTCCTGTGGGTCCTCGTGCGGTTGAGAACCATCCACACCAGAGCTCGCCGTGCCAGCAATTTGGCTCTCGGAAACAACGCTTGAATCGTGCTTGTCGAAGCCAGAAGCATGGCCTAAAATAATCAGCTCAATTTCTTCAAGCGATGAGGGAATTCCCTTTGCTACTGTTTGATATGGATTCACATGAGATGTCTCGGCAACTTTTTTGCTTGGTTTGGTTTGATTAAGTGCTGGCTTCTTTCCAGCCTTGGCAGGCTCCGCAGGCTTGCCTTGATTTTGCTTTTTCAATGCGCTCTTTGCGTGTCCGTTGGGCTTTTGAGTAGACTTTGCCTTAATAGGTTTCTTTTCAACCTGTGTCGCTGGAACATCGACCTTGACAAGCACAAACTCTTGCTTCTCTGCGTCTGCAAGGATTTGCGATCCGAAAACTTTCAAAGCCATTACCGAAACAGCTTGAAGTCTCAATTCATTCTCGTATCGTTCACACTCAACCTTCACTGCTTTCAAGCGGCCAGACTCGTCACCCCCATCGAGCTCTGCCTCCTTCATGATCCTTTGTGCTGCCTCGTTGTCGAGGAACTCAGGAATATCCTTCTTCCGAGTATAAAAGTCTGATCCAAAGAGAAGATTCACGTTTCCACTGCTAAATAAAAAGCTGTCATCGAAGTCCTTGAACTGATAGCCGATAGGCAGAAAATCCTTGAAATGAACATCCTCCTCAAAGTAGTAACTCCGCGTTGGGGCCTCAACTCCAGTCTCGAAAATTTTAGCCCTTATGCTATCGTCGAATCTTGCAGTCAACGAGTTCAATGCACCCACGAGACTTTCGGCAAAGGTGCACATATTCCGATTCTTTCTGACAAATGCCAAAATCAATCTCAAATTCTCGAGTGCTCCAGATACGCCATTTTCGTCCAAGTTCTCAACACTTTGGAGGTACCTAGAGAAATAAGCAACCACAAAATGACGGAATTGCTTATAAGGAGCTGTCCGGGAGTCCGTTTGTAAGATGGTGTAGAAGCAAATCAACACCGTGAGCTGATTCTGGACATCATCTCCGTGTTGATCAAAACCTGATTGGCCGGAGGGGAATAAATAGTTGAGCAAATCATGCTGTGCCTTCTCAACATTGAATGAGCTCAGACGAGAGTCCCTGTAGTGATAGTACTTGATGATCTTGAGCGTCATTATTTCAAAGTCTTTCTTTCCGAGGTCTGTGGGCTTTTTCTGAGCTGTTGCATGAAAAGCGGCTTCCAACCATGGTTTGGTGAAGATAGTGTCCAAGTTGTGTTTTCCAATTGGATAGCTTGGGATTCTCGTAAACTGTGATCTCAAGAAGAGCAAAGTGGCATTAAACTTCAACTTGAGGTTGTTGTAGATAACTCCCTGACCGTTATATGGTTCGTTGAGGGTTGGTAGCAATCCCAGGCATAGAGCATAGTAGTGCATGGCAGTGCTGTACTTGACCATTGCCTCCTCATTAGTGGTTTTCTGCTGCTTCATGCATTTATAGTACTCCGCAGCTGACTTGCATGGCTGTGCATAATTAAGATGAATCTGGGTTGAGTGACGAGCCAAGTTTCCAAGCCCCAACAAACAGTGATACACAATATAGGTCAAATTGGCATCAAAGTCTGCGTTTGTGGACTTGAGCCCGTCCTCCGTCATGCTGATATTGATATCGCTGAGCCAGTTTTCTGGAATGAGCAGTACAGTGTACTTTCTCATGATCTTCTGTAAGAGGTTGAAGTAGAAATCAATGGCGGATTTGATGAACTTGGAGAACAATTCGTTCAACTTTCTCATTTCCACAGCTTTGAATGCGGGCTTCTCCGTCTTCAACGTAGCAATCAGTGCATTATAGAGCTCAGCATGCTGGAACTGGTAGAACTTGATAATGGGATAGTGGAACTGTCCCCAAACTGTTTCAAATAATTGAATCAGCGCAAAGCTGACAGGATTAGGCTGACCATTCTGGTTTACCAGAAGCTGTTCGTAATAAGATTCGATGTCCTTGTCGATCCAGTTGGAAAATTTGCTTTGCAAAACGGCAGTGAACCCCAATAGAAGTGACTGGTCGACGTATTTTCGGGATAAGAATTCGTCGAGTTGCGACTTGTATCCGGAGATATCGGACCTGATTGAGAGCGAGGACATTGTTAAAGATGAAAGTCGATAATGATGGACATACTCTTGGTCCTCTGGTTTAATGGAATTTTTTCTCTGTCGTATTTTCAATGATTCGTGTGATTGTCCTGCACGTTACAGCAGATGCCAATTTGTTTAGCCTGGGAGTGAGAACAACGGCAACAATAGAAGCTGAAATTGTGACCTTGATACTGGTTAGAAACTTTTGCAAGTCCTGTGATCCTGTAAACATTATCATTTTGGACCGCTGCAAATGAAAGGAGAAGGAAACAATTGGGTAGACGAACAGAAATCACGAATGAAATCCATGACAAATCGAACTTTCATCCGTGCCAGCGTAATGGAATCAATTCTGAATTCATCTTGGTAATGCAAAATCGAAGGAGTTTCCATCTGTGTACTTCAATCTCCCTTGGTATGTTTCTAACATCAATGCTCAGTTTGCAACTGTCCACCAAACTGGGTGCAGAGAAGAACATTCGCCACAACCAGGAACGGAAATTTATCAGACCCGAACCCGATAGCTTTCATTCTTGAAATATCATGATCTCCATAGTCTCGTAATTCAGACCATCAACTTTTGGCCCATTTTCCATCATTTGCCTCCAACTTCACGTGCTGGTGGCAACTTCAAGTATATATAGTCGCAGTGTGCATTTCGAACATCAATACTAATGTCCGACGACCCTCTCCCAGTT
The DNA here is from genome assembly GCA_030569115.1 of Sungouiella ezoensis. NCBI lineage: Eukaryota > Fungi > Ascomycota > Pichiomycetes > Serinales > Metschnikowiaceae > Sungouiella > Sungouiella ezoensis. The sequence continues at coordinate 761,702 of JAJMJY010000002.1, forward strand.
AAAGTTTATGTGTACGACCTCTCTCATGGTCTCGCCGCCATATACTCGCCGATGATTCTTGGAAGGGCCATAGAAGGCATTTTCCACACGTCGGTGGTGTACAACAACAAAGAATATTATATCGACCAAGGCATCAAAGTCTGCCGGGCTCCGGGAACGACAAAGTACGGACTTCCCAAGGAGATGCTAAGTGTAGGAGACACATATGTTCTGCAAGAAATCTTGGACGAGTTCATTGACGAGCTCCGAACCCATGACGACCAGAAGTACCATGCGCTGAAGTATGATTTGTTTGACAACAACTGCAACCATTTCACCGATGTGGTGATTGAGTTTTTGGTGGGGAAGAACCTTGAGGACCGTATTCTCAAGCTCCCGCAGCAGGTTCTTGATACCCCCAATGGGCAGATGCTTCGGCAGATGATTGGAGGTGGGAGCGGAGGGGCACTTGGGAATGCCCGGTTTGGGTTTTGAGGTGTTCCGCTCAGTCGTTTCAAGTCATAAATTTCCAAGTTCTTCCCCTCATTTATTGGACGATTCTCCTCAATCCCAGACTAGGAGAACTCCTCACTATATAGACTATAGATATAAAACTACAACTATGTTGGCAGCGGTATCGAAGAAAGAGAGTAGCAAGTATGATAAGAAATGGAAAATCAAGATGACAGGCTTTCTCCTCGTTTACTACCCTTCGTGTCTCATCCAACCATTCATTTCTGGTTTAATTATTTGTCTCATTCAATTTTTATTGCTGCGATTCTTGTGCGAGTGGCCCCCAATTTATACTTCGCGAACTGCAAAAATGGCTGCAAATATGAAACCAGCTGGTGAGGTATAAATACCCCGGGTTCTCTCCATGTTCTTTTTCCCATCTTTTTTTTTAAATTTTTCCCCTTCTTCTTCATATCTCACCTCTCTCTTCTCTCAATGGACAGAATATCTGCTAGCGACTCCAACGACTTCCAGCTGACTTTCGATACCATGAGTTCCGGAAGTATTGCCGCCACTTCAAGCGGCTATAATGGCGTCAACACCGACGAAACAGATCCAGATCTCACCTTCCTGTCCAACTTGTTTCCTGTTGGCTACTCTAACATCAACTACCACACCCAGGAGTCTAGTGCTTTGCAGTCGCCACTCTGGCAGTCCGACCGATTCCAGGGTAATCATGCCAATGGTAAACTTGATATTGACGCTACCATCAAGGGTCACAAGTATTCAGGGGTGTCTTACCTTGGCCAGTACCCGATGCAGTTGACCAAGGCTGAACCGTTTGTCCCGTTAAACAATTACACGTACGCACACGCCGCTGCTACTGACCAGTCAGTGTTGTCTAGAAAACGGCAGTACCTGACCAACTTTGCTACTCCCACCTATACCCCGGTCGTGAAGGATTTTAAGGATGCTGCTCAGGTAACTCTGGCCAACCGCTTGAGCTTCAAACCCGACAAAGGTGTTGATAAGTCGCCGTTGGATCCACCGGGTGGTGATCAGGTTGAGATGTTGCGCATGGAGCTCAACTTCAAGAATCTGGTGAACAAAACCTTGACCGAAAAACTCAAGTCACTAACCGTCAACGATGATGGTGCTCCTTCCTCCACTAGTCCTGGTGACAGACGCATCACCATGCCTAATAATTACTATCAGTTGTTTAGAGACCTCACGCGTACGTTGAATGAGAGAACACAGGAGCTAGAGGAAACTAAGGACAGAATGGAAGCTATCTTGGTAGGATTAGTTATGAACAAAGATAGCTCAGTGTCCACGGATGGCACGTTTGACGCACAGGAGATGGCTCATCGCATCACCACCAAGCTCTCGATGTTGCAAAAAGAGAACGAAACGCTCTTGAAAATGGTGAGTCACGGTAACAAGCAGAGTCTTCTTGTGGAGTTGGGGTTGTTGAAGAACGAAAATAAGCTGTTGCGCAAGAAGCTTGCAACCTACGACAAAGGCGCATAGTTTAGCAGATTTTATACTTGCGCAATTGCGAAATTCTATAATCTCAAGTAGGACCTATAATGAGCCACGACATATCGGCCGCCATTGACCAGGAGAAAATCATTCAGACATACTTGACGGAGCTCATCTACAGGTACTCAAATCAAATTGATACATTGCGAGCAGCGCTCGCCAACAGTGGGGTAACTCTACAAGATTTGGCAACAGCCACGGCACGAGTACAAGTGGAGCAAATAAGGGGCCAGAAGCTTCGGAACAGAATACAGCAGCGACTCCAGGTCATTGCTATTACTGCCGGATGCGAACAAACAGCCACCGGTGGCCCTCCCACCAATCGACCCAATAACACATTCGAAAAGGTGAACACTATCGAAAAGGTGAACACTATCGAAAAAGTGCTCTCTATCTTGTATAAAAAGGAAACTCGCATGGTCAAGAAGTTGAAGCACATGTCCACCCAGCAATCTAGACCCGGCTAGAATCCAATGAACTCCCTCCATGTGGCCCAACTGTCCATTTCCACATCATATATGTAGGCCATGGAGTGTCTCAAGGACGACTGCAAGTACTGAGGCTGGTAGTCGTAGATAAACATCACCATGGCCCACGTGAGCACCGCAAAGTACTTCCACAGCATGTTATAGATGTTGGCCCGGAGTCTGCGCGACTGCGAGTCGGTCAAATCGCTGAACTTTACCCTCTCTCCCCTCACATTCAAGATCGGCTGGCGGCACTGCAAATAGAGATCGAGAAGGATCTTACCCACCGCAAGAAGCACTCTCAGAAAACAGTACAATGTGATCTGGTGGGTGATTCCGGGGTTGAATGTATGGAAATGCTGTGAGTACACTACCCATCCGGCAAATCCACCAGCAACAAACTTGACCAACCCCGGGTTTGGCCCCAACACCTGGTCCAGCTTCAACAAGTTCAATGCAGTTTTATAAATTATCGCGAACGCTGCCAACACCGTGGAGTGCTGACGGGTCGCTTTCAACACCAGCTTCATGCGAGGCATGACAGGGCCAGACCGATACAACAAGTTGATGACGAGCGCATGGGAGAACCGGAGTTTTCCGCCGTACACAATACCGTTCCGCGACGACCGGATGATCTCGAGAAGCGGCCGATAGAGAGGGTTTGTTAGCACCGACATGAGAAGAAAGTAGTTTGTAGTGTGGAGTAGCGGGCCTGTATGGCGAAGTAACGGGCCGCACGAGCGTGAAAAGGGACGAGAAGAAAATATTCAGGGTCGATGGAGGGCGAAGTCGCCTTAGAGAATTGGCATTGAATTGGCATTTTTGTTTTGTTTCTTTCCTACTTTGCTTTTCTACTTCTTCTTTGACTTCTGCTCGCACTTCTCTGTGACTTTTTCCTTCAGATCATTTCTCAGCTACCGCGCGCGAATTCAGAAAAACTAATAATTCTGGCCCCAATGCGAAAAGCCTTACAATCCATTTCAGACCAAACAAATCAACCTTGTGTTCTTTCGCAAGAAATTGTTGCACATCCAAAATGGCCCAATCACGACGGTCTTCTCCTGTCACTTTTTCCCCCACCATTTCCCCTCCTGCCCTATTTTCCCCTGTCGGCTCGAATGGTTCATTACTCTTCTGCAGAGGTGCAGGCCTTTGCTCGTTTTTTCTTTGGTCGGTGCGAGCGGTGAATTTTTTCTTCATTACTCTTTTCACACCCAAAGCGTATTACTTTCATCTCCGGTTGTTGCCGCCTGGTTCCGTGTGCTGGTGATTATAAAGAGTATTGTTGCTGCTGCATCCTGTCGAACTACTGTGTCCGTCTAATTTTTTGATCTTTCAGTTTCGTCTGTCGTCGCTGATATTTCAAGAAGTCTACTCTACGTCTGACTTCAGTGCCCTATCTGGCAGAACAATCGGTCTTCCAGTGTTCTAATCTCGCCGATCTCGCTATTGTTTCGGTCCTTGGTAGCTCACAATCATGGCTTCCACCATTTCCTACGCTAACGCTGCCGCCACTGGCACGTCCAAGTCCGATTCCATCCTGGATGTCGTGGATGTGATCTCTGACGTTTCATCCAATGAAGTTGCTTCAGCTTCTGAGGCTGTGGCCCAGACATCGGACAAATCAGAACCTTCTGAACTGACGCAGTCTCCCGCTTCTGGTGCTCAACCCCAAAAGAAGGAGAAAAAGGTATTGGCGCCTGCTCCCGTACCTACGAAATCAGTGTGGGGAGCTGCTCCTGTGGAGAAAAGTGCCGGTGACGCTAACGTGGATGAGCACAAGTGGCCAACTCCTGATAAAGTGATCGAGCAAAATGCGCCTTCCAAGGCTGCCAAATTCATCAAGCCCAACAAGTGGGTGCCTATCAACGCCAAGGTGGTCTTGCCGAGCCCCAGAAACCACCCAACTGGCAACCAGCAGAAGAACAAGAGAAAAAATAAGACTCAGAAGAAGAAGGCCAGCGCCATCTCTGAAGACTCCATAATAAAGAAGGAAGACAAGGAAAAGTCTGACAACGAGGTCACTGGCGAAGCGGCAAACGGAGAACTCGAGGCTGATGCCACGGAAGGCGAGCAAGCCAACGGTCAACTGCATAACTACAACTTCCAGAACGATGGCTTCCAAAGACAGCGGTTAAACATCCAGAATGCATCGCAGAAGAACTACAAGAGGTTTGCCCAGAACGGCCATGCTCAGAATGGAAAACCCGTCCAGCTTCAGCAACCTCGTGCTGGCTACTATCCGCACTTTGTGCCTCCCCAATACCAGAATTACAATGGTGGCAGGCAATTCAAACAGAATGGCGCCAATGGCGGCCAATATAGTAGAAATGGCACCAATTCCAACATTCCAGGATACCCCGAGGGCTACAACGTCATTGGTGGCGCGTACTTGCCGCACATTCCCCACCCTGCGATGATGGGTATGCCATTTGGCAACCCTGTGCCCGTTCAGATTCCTCCACCAATCAGCCCTAAGCAGAACCCACAGCAAGCGTTGACGCAGCAGATCGACTACTACTTCTCTTTGGACAACTTGATCAGAGATGTATTCTTGAGAAAAAACATGGGCACCGAAGGATGGGTGGAGTTGGACTTGATCTTGAACTTTAAGAGAATCAAAATTATCGTCAATGGCATTTACAACGCTATTGAGGAGACAGATCCAGAGAAGAGAGCCAAGGAGTTGGACTCTGGTATTTTGCATGCGGTGCAACAGTGTCAGAACGTGGAGATTGGATACTTGAACGGCAAGGAGCACGACAACGCAACAGCAACTGAGGTTCAGTTGAGAGTGAAGAACAGCTTCGAGCAGTGGTTGTTGCCAGACAACTAGTACCTTAAAGTTTAATTTTTCAGGGACTGCTTGTTGATGTTGACGTTGCTTTGCATGTATATATCTTCACCTATGCGGCGTTAGCTCTGGCGATACAGGTCGCTTCAGCTGGTGATTGATGATGTGAGGAAACCACCAGGGATACTGTCTAAGAATTTTTAAAATTATCCGAAAAAAAGTTACTTCTGCGGCATATTCGATTATCGCTGTTATTCGTTATTCACTTATCTTTATTAGTTACCATTACACCAGACCAGTTCCCAAATCTTCGCTCTCCACGCGTGTACTCAGCTTCTCCGACCTTGCCAGTGATCCAACATCCAAACTCTTGATGATGAAGTCCTCAGCCACCGGGGTGTCAAGATACTCTAAATCTTCCCTTGGAATGAAGCGCGGCCACACCCACTTGGCGCACATGGCGAAGAACAATAGCACTCCAGGGAATCCCACTGCTCCTTTAGTCAAGGTTATAGCAAACTCAGCCGCCCCTGCCACCACCTGCAACACCAAATAGATGTAGAACCACTTTTTCTTTTCCTTTGGGATCGAATGCAACTCTTTCCACAACTCGGGGCATGTAGGGTCGAGGGAAACGTATTCCTCATCGGCAAATAGAAATTTGATCTTGTTCATCACGGGCCCCTCATGGAGACCACTCATTCCCATTATGAAGAAGAGCCCCGCCAAAACCGCCTGTGGAATCAATCCAAGAAGCGTCAAAAATGGCCCCGACATCATTACAAACGCCATTGCTCCCTGCAAAGTATTTGTGACTCTTTGCTCAACAACAGAAAGAGGCCGGCCAGTCTTTTGGTCATACACCACTAACGAAGCAGTATGTAACGGAGCCTGGGGAATCAAGCCATTGGGAGCAGGAATTCCGATGATGCCTGACACCCCCGTGACGAGCCCCAACAACATGAAATCCCAGTGGAACGACGCCGGTTTCTTCAATGGATACTCCTTCAGTTGACACATCAATGACGACACGTTGTGGTCGAAGTAGAACAAAAACGTCAACAAAATCGCATATGGAATCGCCAAGAAGACGTCTCCAACGCGAATATTTTCACCGGGCCAAAAATGGATGAACCATCCGTGGGCTCGACCTAAATGAGTCGTAGGTGCAAAAGCCTTCGTTGTGGGGAGGGTGGCCAAGTGGACATCGTTCAAGTAGCCGCCGAAGTGAACAAAACCCGTGAAGAACACAACGGCTAACGGCACACCGTAGTCCACAAATAGTTTCCTAGTCCAAGGTCTGAAGTAGTGGAGCTCGGAGCCAAACACCGCAGATCCGAGACCGAAGATCATCATAAGCAAGGTAACCATGACGGAGCAAAAGCCAGAAGCTGGGCCATATTCAACAAACTGTTTATCCAAAATCTTGACCGCCTTCTCGCAGTAGACAATACAGATAAAGAAACCAAACACCTCGCACGAGAAGTTGGAAATGATCTTGAGATACGACACCCAATTGCACAAGGCAATGGCAAAGTGCATGACCATCAGCCACAAGTAGATCCAACACATGAAGGGAAAAAAGGGAGTTTCTGGCCCTATCAACTCGAAAACGGTATAAGAGAAGATAGCGATGGGACCAGTAACTCCCACAATACATAAGGGCTGGCCAGAAAATAGCCCGAATACCACACCACCGATGGCAGAACTCATGAGCACCTCATTTACTCCGTAAGAATTATCAGTCCGGTCAAACATATCCTGGGCAAACGCTATAGCAGGTAGTAAGTTGGTGAAGAAGATGAATATCACTGATGGCACCACTCTGTAGTTGTAAGCGCCGGAAAAATCCGATGAGTAGTAGGGCAAGCGGGCCCGTATATCGTTGTAGACGCCTCTTCCAATCATTCTGAGAAGAATACAAAGAAAATAAAGAAGGGGGAGTAGGGACCTCGAGCAATGAAAGGAAGAGTTGGCATTGCAGTGATGTGCTGGTGTGCAGTATTGGCTTGTAATGAGGCTTGGAGATTTAATGTAGTTGAGGGATATGGCAAGAAAAAGTTGGCAAATTTCTTGGCCATTTTATGGGAAGGGAGGTTTGCGGGAATGGAGTAGCAGGTACCGAAGGACAGGGGGTTTGATATAGCAGTGGAAAACTGGCCCCAAAATAGAGGCGCATAAGCGAGTGGCCCTATTTTGGAACATCCTTCCTACTACTGTGGCACACGTGCAACAGTAGAAAGCAATGGGTGACCTTACACTAGTATTCAAGCATCTGAAATTAAGAACTGAATGATAGTATTATTATTTTCAGAACATATACGGGATTGTAGAATTAAAATCAGGCACGGTATGGAACGAGAACACCAGGGTGAAGAACTGAGGGCCAGTAGCTGATTCAGGTACTATTTCATGCATTCGCCTCCTTTTCCCCTTTTCTTGTATTGACAGGCAATACATGATATAGTAGGAATTCTTGCTCTCATAATTTTCTAGATACTTTTTGTTTGGTTCCACTATTTGTTGTCTTCTGTGTCTACTAGTGTCTCATATTGAACTGCTGAATTTATCTGGTCACTGCTGAAGAACCATCTGTTTGCTATTGATAGTGTAGCAGGTATGGGATTCACCAGCTCTCAGCAATCGAGCTTCTCCCTCTAGTAACATATGACACGTTACTTCTACGACGAGCATTTCAACCACAGTTCAAAGCACCATCTTTCTGCACTCCACCACTCGAATCTCTGGTATATGTTAGATGTAACATTTGCACGAGTTGATTTAAATTCGATTGGTTCTACAGCCTGATCATCACGAAGCCTTGATTTGGTTAGTAGTTAGCGCAACTCACAAAATGCTCCGAATATTGACCACAGGCTGAGCATGTGGAAGAGTCCAGCAAGATGAAATTGAAGGTGCGTTTCAGCAATTTGCAGATCACCCTGGCTTGACAACTAATATGTTCTTAGCAGTCCTTCTACTAATAGCAGGAGAAATCATGATTCTTAGCAATGGCTCTTCCTTTTTAAATCAAGATCATCTCCTAACAGGTGACAACAGCGCAACTATGACCAGGCGAAGCATAATTAGTTTCAGTCTTCTTTTTGCTAATTTCAACCGATCCAATACACATCTGGTTCACAGCACCCAATGTTGAGCATGCACCCTCTTCGTAGGGTGATATGCATTCCTATGAGCAGAGCACTACTGTTGAAGGTGTGAATGGCCCTACCTTGGCCGTGAGTGACCTTGCAATGGTGGAGATAGGCTGGGACTATCTATTATTTAGATGACGAAGGTTTCTATCAAGTATATGAATACAACGGAAACTGACGCCATGGTCTTTGGTATTTCAATATACAGATATGTACGTGAAGTCATCACTATGCGTTATTCTAGATAACTGTATAATTAGGGTTTTATGTCAGTCTTCGACCATTATCCAAATTTACTCAAGAGACTATAAAGCTTTCCCTAACTGAGGGGTATTATGCGTTTCTAGTCTTCTCTCATGACGCTGTAATCCTGTATGAGGTACCTCGTATCTTTACACCCAAATCGTCCTGCACGTTCTCCATGGTGTCCCCAGATTTCGGCTCTTCACCACTTCCACAGATAAACATCATTTTTCGATAATACCATCTCCTAATGCTACTAATACACATCGGAGCCGGTCGTCACTCACAGCTGCTAGATTTCAAATATAAAAAGCTTCTTCGCAATGCTCTTCTGGAGAGCTTCACCTCAGCCTCACTGATAATCGAGAAATCTCCATTGACAAACACAGGCTACGGGTCCTCACTAGATTATGAAGGAAAAGCATCTTGTGACTGTACGTATACGACTATTCGGTCGGGCAAAGTAGAAGAATTGCTCTCGTTGACAAGCATTGGTGACTGTACTACTCCAACTTTGGCAACAGAAAAGGTAGCAGAACGACTAAATGTGATGTACAGCCGAAATATGACCAAAGGGTCGGCCAAAGGTATTCTAGGACTTCTGAAGCCATCTTCTATTGAGTTCAAGACGGCTCGGGAAATTTGTCTGGACATTGCTGTGGACGACATGGTTCTGAGTCACAGTCAACTGCTCTATAGAAAGTATATGGACCATGAGAGTCGACTTCAGAAGTTGATCGAGAAAGAATTGATAGAGAGAGAATTGAAAGAATTCGGAGAAAATGCTATTGATGTGGATATTCGACAATCTATGGATCTCCATGTACAAGATACTATCGGTATTATCGAAACAGATAGCATGGACGCAAAAATAACTACATCTTCAGGAGGTTCATTTCTTCGACCTCCAGGAAGAATTAGCTGCGCAGGAATCTACGGTGCTGGAAGTGGATACTCTCGAGTTGGAGATGTTCTGGTGATATGTCTCTGCAGTGGAAACGGAGATGATATTGTTAGAATGGCACTTGCAGCACATGTCAGTGAGCGATTGGCACGAATAGTGAATGATGAAGAGCCTGATCTAGGACCTACATTGGTCAACATTGTTGAGGAACGAGCTTCTACGGTTCAGTTACAAGCAGTAGACGATAATCTCAACAGTGTTATCTACGTGGGGGTGATTGCTCTAGTGCAACAAGGCGGTAGGGAAACAATTGCATTTTGCCACAGCACAGAATCATTCTACTTTGGGTTCCGAGGAAAGTTTGGCGTAGAGGTTGTGCTTAGTAACCACAATAAGGTGGGACACTTTGTGTGTGGAGAGTACCGGGCATAGCCATAGAATATAGAAATCATAGAGTCAAACCCTAAGGAATGAAAGCATAGAGAATAGTAGTAATTGATAGCATAGAGAAGACAAGCATTAAGATTATCGATGGAAAGGAAAAGAGAGTCACGGAGAACAAGCAATAGAGAAGAATACTAAAGCCACGGAGAAGAGAGCGATAGAGAGTATTACCATAGCCATATAATCGGGCATGAATATTGAAAATAAACCGTCGTCGACAGAATCTGACACATACAAAGAAACAACCCCTATCCAAAATCAGCTAATTAGAACCTGTATTAACTACATGTGACTACCGCTTAACGGGAGGTGGCGTGGACCTTCTGGAAAGCACCCTTCTGCTGGAGCTTAGACACGGAGTCCTTTCCACCGGCAGCAGCGATCTTGGCCTTCTCAGCCTTTCTCTCAGCCTTCTTGGCCTTAGCAGCCTCCTTGGCCTTGGCCAATCTCTGCTCTCTAGTAGCCTTTCTCTCAGCTGGCTTCTGGTTTCTTTTCTCCTTGATGAACTCCAAAGAAGCACCAACAATTGGTCTCTGGTGCTTGACGGTCTTTCTGGATCTCTTCTTGGTGGACTCCTCGGAGATACCCTTCTTGTGGTGTCTTCTGTACAAGACGGTCCACGAGACTCTTCTTGGGTTCTTTCTCTGGTGGAACAAAGAAGCAGACTTGGAGGACTGGAATCTGAACACCTTGGAGTCACCTCTCACGAACAAGGTGCCTCTTCCTGGGTAAATCTTAGATCCGGAGAACGAGTCGATTTCGATCTTCATTGTGCTTAGATGTTAGTAATTTGTTGGGAATAGGTGATTTGGGCGTTGGAGGAGTGGAATTCGGGGATATGGGTGGATATCGGGGGAGATATTTGGATATAGAATGGATATAGTTTCCGAAGTTTGTGGCGACCCTAGCGATATAGGCTAATTCAACATACCAAGTATGGCTAACTAAGAAGAGAGTAAAAGTAGATTACCAGGCGAAAATTTTTACCAGTTGCGAGTCGGAGCGGTGTGCAGGAGGGAGGGAGGGATCCGCGGGCTCAGGTCACGTGAATGTCGCATGTCCCGAAGCATCTCGGAGAATTAGGGCTACGGGAAACGGAGTGTTTTGGGAGATTCGGGGCGTTTGGGAGCGGGGTTAGATTAGTGATACAATGAGCAATTTGGTGCAGTTCGTTGTTTCCAGGAAAATCCTCTGGCGGGTCAATTGGAGTGCTTATAGTGCTAGAGATTTGTACTGCACACAACAAATCACCGTTCAGAGTAGATGTTTCTCCCATTTGGCCACATCAGCTTAGTAATCTGTAACGTAGCCAAATGAATCCGTTTTAATGTCTTCTACAATGAAATTCCACCTCTGCAAACCCCATCCCAGTTCCTTGCTTCTCCCACCAGGATATGCGACATTTCTGCTAGAAGCGCTTTTGCGAGTCACGTGACACAGAGTGACTGCTCTCTCCACCACCTACTCTTCGCATTAAATTTTCGCTGATAATTTTCTTCTTCTTCTTCATCTTCCGACCGGAGTGTAAAACAAATAAATCACAGAGATGGTCCGTATACTTCGTTAACGCAGGAACCACCGAAGAATGAGCGAATGAGCGAATCCGCTCCATTCTCCCGGCTTCTGTCGCCATAGAACTTCCTCCCCATACTAACTTCCCAGGCCCCAAAGAATAAGAACACCGAAAACGTCAACGCCAAGTTGGGTTTGGTTATGAAGTCTGGTAAGTACAGCTTGGGCTACAAGTCCACTGTCAAGGCCTTGAGAGCCGGTAAGGCCAAGTTGATCATCATTGCTGGTAACACCCCAGTCTTGAGAAAGTCTGAGTTGGAGTACTACGCTATGTTGTCAAAGACCCAGGTTTACTACTTCAACGGTGGCAACAACGAGTTGGGTACTGTTTGCGGTAAGTTGTTCAGAGTCGGAACCATGGCTATCTTGGATGCTGGTGACTCTGACATTTTGTCCACCCTCTAATCGTGTATACTAATATATGGTAGACAAATAGCTGTAGCTGGTAAATTTCATAGCGACGCCTTGAAGAACTGAGGAAAGCCATCAACATTAGAGCCCGAATGCGGACGATATTTCTATTTGGGGTACACTTGATCGGAAGAAGCGAGCAGAGGATCTCAAGATGCACTCAACTGGTCAATAAAGAGCACTGCATCAATACTTCTCTGGCCCTCAGGGAACGTAGGCAGATTCTGACTCAGCGAAGTATTTTATTCAAGTTTGACGGAAGAAGAAACAGAAGTCAACACCAGGTAACAAAGACCAAGTTGATTTTGGGACCGATCTCTGGGAAAGACTTGATGAATTGAAGAACCTTGTTAAACCTGGTGTTATCTCACTGCTACAAAACTCGGTGTTGGATATGGAGAATATTCCCGTCTTCATGTAACTGGATAAGTAAAGTAAAGTTGAGTTGATGGGATTTGACGTTCCTTGATGCCTGTTATTTGCTTCCCACACCATCTCCGCCTTCTCACCACCACTTCTCGCCTATCTCCTTGACCTGCAACATACCTCTTTGAGTATAAACTTGCTGACGTTAGCATCTAGCTGAATTGAAATTTTTCCAATTCAGAAGTTTTCATACTTTCCAACTACAGCATTCCCCATCGCTCATTCACTCACCATTATCGCTGTCTCTCTATGAGCTCTCCCTCCAATTCTGCAATCTCCCTCTCCTCCCGTGCAATCAATTCTTCGATATCCATATCACTGTCGGAATGGCCCCGGCGCGGCAGTTCATTGATGGAATCCTTATATATCTCCAACTGAACCCTTTGATCTTCCACTTTCTGTTCTAACCCTGTGGTTTCCGCCACGAGCTCGACATACTCGCGCTGCAACTCCGCCAATCGTTCTCTCACGTTGTTTCCTCTGTTGATGGTGGGATACTGCTCCACCACCGCCCCGACTGCCTTGCAGATTTCATTGACATCGTCACTTTCAGTCACTGAAGTGGGAATCAACTTGTATTGGCTGGCTAAACGCTTTTTTGTCGGGGAAGAGAGCTGTTCCACGGCCTCGGGGGTCCCCCGTGGTGTCAACTCAGGCACACGCACTGCGGGCATCTGACTGTCTGAAATGAATGTATCTCTGTAAATTGACTTTCCATCGATTCTTTCTGGTCGGAGCCCAGCGTAGATTTCTTCTTCGGAGCCGCCAAAACGTGCTCCTCGGGGGCCATTCTGTGTGATGCGATAGAGACTCAGCTCTGGCGGCAAGGCATCTCTGATTAGTGAAGTGACTTCTGGTTTAGAGATTATTGCGTTGGTGAAAATGCCCGGGCCGGGGAAGTCTAGGGCGGCGATGGTGGTACATGAAGTCCTTATTGCCGAGAGTAGGTCTGACGACATGGTGAAAATGGGTCGAATTGGTAATTTTGTGTAGTTGGTAGGGTTATATTGATGTTGGTTATTGTGATTATTAAGATGGTTAATGTTTATGATTCCGGGTGCAGTACGCGAATTAGCTCAACGTGCAGTTGGGATGAGTGATATGGCCAGGGAAGCGGATTGATGCCATTGAATTTTGAAAGTAATTTTTTCCGTTGGAAATACTTGTTGATGATTTTGGTTGCGCTGTTGCTTTTTTTTGAAAAGGGTGGTAGTTTGTGGCTAGGTCAGTTCTGAGAATAATTGCGAATTGATGGTTACCTAATCTGGATTGTTGTGAAGAGAACACTGATTGTTGAGATTAAAAATCAAAAATAGCGATTCTTGGATATAGAGTGAAGAAAACTTTCTATTGGGTGTTTTTTTTTCTTCCTGTTCTCGTACCATCTCTGAATATTGGTGTTTCGCTGCGTCTTTCCTCCTATGTTCTCACAATGTATTCTTCCACCTCACGAACTACTCTTCTACCACCTGAACTTCTTCACCCGCCATGATCGAATACTGAAATAATGTTGAAGAGCAGCGCCAAATATTCGACTTTTTCTACCTTCTATAACGATCTCATTTTGAGTGTCTATTTTGAGCTTTAGTATCCACCTCAACATCATGATTAATTGTCCAAAAATGAGCTGTTAGTGGTCTAAAATTGCCGAACATCAGTAGCTTGGATGAAATAGATGAGTTTCACAAACAACCTGGCTCACGATGGAATCCAGAGATATTCATTACTTGGCGAATTGATCGACGATCCAAAGTGATTGTTTGATGGAGGAGATGTTGCTCATCATGGGGTAGACAAGAACCGTTTTAAATTCCGAAATGACAAATTTCCTAGGTAGCCTTGGTTAACATCCATCACATTACGTATCCGCGTATCATCATTTGAGCACCCCCACTGGCTGCGAAATATGGAATGAATGTAATGAGGATCCATGGAACCACATACCAAAACCTTCTCCAATCACCTCTCACCATTGTCCTCATTCATACCAAGTCTTCACCATTCCACAATTCCAGTTTTTCCACTATTTCCGTGATTTCCTTGATTTCTATCATTTCCACCACCATCATCATGTTCTCCTCTTTCTCATCTTTGCCTGCACATTTACATCACTACTTCTTCACCATGACAGTAAACTTGGACAAATACATCCGTCCAGGCAGGTCCTACTACCTTGCGCTAGGCCTAGAAGGTTCAGCCAACAAACTCGGTGTGGGAGTTATCAAACACAACGTTGGCGCCCTCACTCCGGAAAACCGTGCTGAAGTGCTTTCAAATGTTAGAGACACTTATATTTCTCCACCAGGAGAAGGTTTCTTGCCTCGAGATACCGCCCGACACCACAGAAATTGGGCAGTACGTATCATAAAAAGAGCATTGGCTGACGCAAAAGTCACAGGAAGCGACCTTGACTGTATTTGCTTCACACAGGGCCCGGGCATGGGTGCTCCTCTACAATCTGTTGTGATGGCAGCCCGTACCTTGGCGCAAATGTGGAATTTGCCACTTGTAGGCGTAAATCACTGTGTTGGCCACATCGAGATGGGTCGCGAGATTACTGGTGCCCAGAACCCGGTGGTTCTATACGTTAGTGGAGGAAATACCCAGGTGATTGCCTATCTGAAGCAACGATACCGAATTTTCGGCGAAACGTTGGATATAGCGATCGGTAACTGCTTGGATAGATTTGCACGGACTTTGAAGATCCCCAACGACCCAGCACCGGGCTACAACATCGAGCAGATGGCCAAAAAAGGGAAACACTTGGTGCCTCTCCCATACACTGTGAAGGGTATGGATATGTCGATGTCGGGAATCTTGGGCTACATCGACGGTGTGGCGAAAGACATGTTTGGGTCCGGAGAGCCCATGAAGGATCTGGAAACTGGCGAGTCAATCACACCAGAGGATTTGTGTTTCTCTCTACAAGAAACTCTTTTCTCGATGTTGGTGGAGATTACGGAGAGAGCCATGGCCCACGTGCAGAGCAACCAGGTGCTTATAGTGGGAGGAGTCGGGTCCAACGAGAGGTTGCAGGAGATGATGGCTCTCATGGTGAAGGATCGGAAGAATGGGTCTGTCTATGCTACTGACGAGAGGTTTTGCATTGACAACGGAATCATGATTGCCCACGCTGGACTTCTTGCCTATCGAATGGGCCAGACAATTGAATTGAACGACACGGTGTGTACGCAGAGATTCCGTACCGACGAGGTTTTCGTCGAGTGGAGAGACGATTAATTTATGGTGAGTATAGAGCATGGGGTGTAGAGCAGAATATATCTGTTGTTCTTTACAAATCTTCGTGATTTTTTTTATTTTACGACTCGGGCATGGATGCGACAGTGTCTTGGCCTTAGTGAGGTCGGATATTATTGACTTTTAAAGGCTTCTTTCTTGAAGGTAGACTGGAGTCAGATACGGGTCAAAAATCTCTTTTCACAGGGCTATTGCTTTCATTTTTGGCTCAATTTTGTTGAAACTCTTTCTTGAAGGTAGTATGATAATTAAGATTTGTATTGAGTCCAATTTCAAGTGAGAAAGGCCGAAATAAGATCCAATTTATTAGCTCATATATATTTCTGACAATTCTCTTGCACAGAACGGTTTCGTGGTCTAGTTGGTCATGGCATCTGCTTAACACGCAGAACGTCCCCAGTTCGATCCTGGGCGAAATCATTCTTTCTTTTTTGTAGAAGCTGTCCTGGACTATATAATCTGCTCTAATCTGCTATTTCAATTCCTAATTTATTAATGGCTGTATTCATTAATGGGTTTGTTCTTGAATATATTCTTCTACTTCTTTCCAATCACAAGCAACCTCCCCACATCGTCCTCATATTGGAACCCTTTTCTCGTCAACATACGCATAACCAGACCTCGGATCTTCGGACCTCCTTGTGAATGAATGCCTCGTCCCGTGACGATACTGAGAGGCTCCATAAAATGGCATTTGCGTCCATATTTTCCAAAATGCCCTTCCTCTTCTCGTAGTCTCATTTCCTCATGCCACCATGAGTCCACAGCCTCCTCAGCCGCTTCCACAGCCTCCGAAACTAAGTATCCGTGTAAATCTATCGTTGAACTCACAGC
This sequence comes from Sungouiella ezoensis, assembly GCA_030569115.1. NCBI lineage: Eukaryota > Fungi > Ascomycota > Pichiomycetes > Serinales > Metschnikowiaceae > Sungouiella > Sungouiella ezoensis. The sequence goes on from JAJMJY010000002.1 coordinate 778,184, forward strand.
TGGATGTGTTTTAGTGACATTTGTGGGAGTTTTCGTGGACATGTTCGTATTCCTTTTAGTAGGTATCAGAAACGTCTGAATGTCAATCGTCTTGGATGGGCCAGCCCGTATTACCTCAGAAATTGATGGCTTGTCAGCAGCAAATGATTCTGAACTGAGTCCAAGGGAGGAATCAAACGTCAATCGCTCCCTCTGTGCACCCACTATAGCCACCGCAGCTGCTAGAACCTTATCAACGTTACCATGGAAAAACACTAACAGCCGCTTCAAAAACAGATAGTTGAGTTTCTGCAACTGCTTATTTTGCAAAATGCACCAGTCTAACTCCGTAGCTTCCTGGCTAGAGCTTTTGAAGACGTACAATGGCACATACTTCTGGCCACTAGAATCACCGTTTGTTTTCAGCGTCCGCAAGTTGTTTCGGTTAGAAAAGGTGGCCAAGATGACTATTAGGGCTTGAATTTCATCTCCTCGGTATCTTTCCACATATGGGTCTGTCGTTTGTGGAGTTAGACCACAGAGATCGACCAAACTGGGTCTCTGAGGCTGATTGGGTTCCATGAGAGCATTGGCAGCATCCTGGAAGTTGTTATTATTCTGCTTCAAAGATTCGGCAATTTTACTTTGGTCTATATGAGGAAACATGAACTGGAGTTCATTTCGGTGAATATTCTGAGGAACAGTTGGGACATCATTATTGGTGGACAGTAGGTGGGATTCAGTGAGAAGCAGGTCCACCAAGTTGTCGAAATTGTCGCATGAAGAGAGTCTGGCCACGAGCTCAGATCTGGGCACTGCAGGAAAAAGGTCGACCAAGAGTTCTAGTCGAGTGTCATCGGACATGTAGAAGCAATGGTGATGATGGAGTGCACAAATGTTTGGTGATAAGATATTCGAGTATGGGGTGGAGGAACTCGATGGATCAGGATAGGATAAGGTTTACAGATCGCTTGTTTTGTAATTATTAAATTCCATTTCTTTTTTCTTTTATTGTGAAAGTTGAACAGATAAAGGCATTGCCTGAACCTGCTCCACATTTCAACTATCATGTACAACTTAGTAACCAGTGTACTCCGAAATTCACCACTCAATCCAACCGACAAACCCAATAAACCAAATACACCTAGTAGTATCAATACAACCAATACACCCAAACGCAGTTCCCACCACCACCATCACAATGCAGTCAAAATCACCATGTTTTGCCAGCAATTTCACGATTCCACTCCAAATTGTCTACTGATGACCCCTGTTCTTTATCATCACCGCTTTGAGTGCCAGAAAAAACGCCGTCATCTCCTGTTCCGTTGAAGCGCTCAAATATCGCGGTCCCTTGATCTCTATAAGCATTAGACACCACTTTTTTCCCTTCGTTGTGTCCACCTCCACCACTTCCAAACAATTTTCTATTTGGATAGTTTTCTCCGGTCGTTGCGTCCTGTCCTCGGACTTGTACATGTAGACGTTCTTATTGGTGACGACTACATAGTGCTTCTTCCACTGGCTGTACAGACTCTTGTACACTGATAATGGGCCCTTTTCCACCAAAAACTCCTTGTTTTCTTTCGCAGTGGAGAGCTCCAGCATACTAGATAGGTTCTGCTTGGGCAAAATCTCTGTGGTCTGCTCCGGCGAAATCTCTGTGGTGTCATCAAAGGAATCTTCGTGATGTTCTGTAATGATCACCGATTTCAACCCAGACATCCACTGATCGAACATCTCCTGCGACTCCACACGTAGGTGGTAGGTTTTCTTGCTGGAATAGATAGCAAAGCGGTAATTATGGCCGCTGGGAATGGCGGCAGCCACCAATATGTTGGCTCTATTGACCACGGAACTGGGTTTATGTTCTGACGAGCTTTTGTAGTAGGAAAACTGGCAGTTTCGAAGCACCGCCCACCGTTTCTTCCATTGATGTGTCTTTACGGATTTCTTGAGTACCCATGACAGCACTAGCACTTTGTTTTCGTCCAATTCGTCTGGCATTGGAGAAAATTGGAGTTGGTTCTTGTTAATATCTCAGAATGGCATACAGGCACAATATTAGGTCATTAATGACTAGTCCTAGAAATGACTTCTGAGAAATAAGGAAAAGAAAAAAGATAATTCGCTTATAGAAAAAGATATAAGATTTGACTTGGGTGTCAGTAGATAATGTGGATTGATTAATTTTGCATTTCTTAGTGTAACAGCAACTCTCATTAGTTGTAGGGGGAATGTATGTAGAAGGAGTTATCTGAAGATGATGGAGAGATTGATATTAAACTTGATGAGGCGATCAATATGGGACGACCAGAGTGTGGGTAACAAAATTTGCAAAAGATGAGGCTTGTTCAGATTGCTGTAGCTGCATAGTTTGATTCTGAGAACATTGAAGCCAGACTGATTATCATAATCTGAGACATACAGAGACCGAGACAAACACGATTCAATTCTTCCAGCGTGTTCTGCTAACAATACAGCCCTCTTCTCTAATTCTACAGTCTCATTTTCTCTTCTCCAATTCTACAGTCTCATTTTCTCTTCTCCACATCCTCTTCTTCTTTCCACCTCCCGTTCTCCCATTATGCTTGCATTTCCATTGCAGACTTGATCACTCCAATCACCGCGCTCGTCTGAATTTTGTCGTTACCTCCCTTCGACACCCCGTACTCAATATCGGCTAAACCCTTCAAGATTTTCACTCGTGTAGCTGCCTTCAAGTCGTAATGCGACAAAATATCCACAAACCCTTCCACCAAATCCACAAGCGCCAACCCCTTTCTTCTCTTGAACTTCTCAAACGTCAAGTACGTCGTCGTCCAATCATCTTTCAACACCAGATCGAGAATCGTCTCGATATCCCGAGGATGGGGAGCTCCCACACAATCGTAGATCATATCGATATCTACCTCATCATCCGGCCCCTCTAAAGTTGCTTTGCACGCCTGCAACACATTAAGGGCTCTTCTCATGTCTCCCTTCGACAAGCTGAGAAGGGCATTTTCGGCGTCACTAGAAATGGATAGATTTTCTTGCTGAATGACATTCTGAACGCGTTCGCGGATAGCCTCCTCAGAAATGGGATTGAATCGGAACCTCGTGCATCTAGAGAGCAACGCCGGGTTCAACTTATGGGAGTAGTTTGCCAAAATGCAAAATCGAGTGTTCTTGGTGTATCTCTCGATGATTCGTCTCAACGAGTTCTGTGCGGCGGCAGTCATAGCATCAGCTTCATCCAAAATAATGAGTTTGAATCCACGGCTGAAAATCTGCATCGTAGATGCAAAATCCTTAATCTGGTTCCTCACCACATCAATACCTCTATCATCAGAAGCATTCAACTCCAACACCATGTTCTTATAGTTCGGGCCGTAGATTTCCTTGGCCAATGCGACGATTGTGGATGTTTTTCCTGTGCCCGGGGGGCCGTAAAAGAGGAGATGGGGCAATTTTCCGCTGTGAACAAACTTTCGTACTGTGGTGACGATTTCCTCCTGGCCATAAATTTCGTCAAGTGACGACGGACGATATTTCTCGACCCTGGGTGTTAGTGCAATGTGGGGGATGTGGGGGAATATTGACTATGCGTACCATGGTAAATTGTCTCTGTTTGACATGATTGGCGAATATAGAGATCACTGGACGGAGATTGAGTAGGAGTACGCGTGGAGATGGAGTGCAGGTTCATGATTAAGCAGAGGATGGGGAAATATAGTTTTCATTGAGTGTCGGGGGCCAATAGCGTTTGATGGACATACCCATCGATTTCTACTAATTCTTATCATTCGTACTGATTTCTAATGATTTTCATCTGTTTTCATATATCTTTTTTGTTCATCAAGGGTATCATTCATATCAGTAGTCACCATCCAGGATCGAACAGCAGATACATAGAAGGTCCAGATATTGAAGAATGGCAATTGATTTATCCTGAAAAGATATTGAGGCATGACAGTTCGTTGTGTTTGTTCATGTAGTACTACTGTTTTTGAAAACCTAAAAAAATGGTAAATCTCTTTGTATAGCGTGTCATCTTTATGCAAGGACAATGCTAATCTTCTCTGTATTGTTAAAATTGACAGATGTACTACCGCGAACGATAGTACGACAAATAGGAAAAAATGTGGTATATACGCAACCAAGGACGGCATATAAATCCATGTGGTGTCTGGATGTTTAGTGCACTTTACTAGATATGATTTGCATGTCGGAACGGAGAGAAGATTCAATGATTTTCGAAATAATCTTGATTCAAAAAAAATAGGAGCTCTATAAACAGGTTCGTGGCTTGATTTCTTCTTGAGAATTGAACAGTTCATTCAAAGTTTCGAATAATATTTGGGCAACATGCGGACTTTCGGATAGCATCCCAAACTGATCGTGCGAAATCAAGACTCCAATATAAAGATACTTATCAACCGACGGTAATTATTGCAACTAGGAAGCATCGGAATATAGCTATCAACCACCTGATTCTTTGAGCAAATCAACATTGTATCATCAAGCTACCTTTGTCCAAAAAGGGGATATTATGAAGTCCGACTTGAATAAAAAATGCAGACAACAATATCCTCTATATTCTCGCATGGAGCAATAGAGATACTGGTGGTTGGAGTAGTCCTGAGTGGTTCGCTTTGTTGGAGTATGCGCACAATTCATTTTTCTCTTAATTTTCTCAGAAACCGCGCATCTGATACCACTTTTGAAGTCAGGTTTCAATTCAGAGATGCAAAAACACCTGTTTAAATACCCTCAAACCTCAAAAATAGCGATATTCATTGAGTTGTAATAGTAGACGTCATATAGAAATAAGACACCACTTTCATCTGTTAGCGATCGGGTGGATGATTGTCAGAAGGAAGGAGATTGGAACTAAACTTAATTATAATTACTTAAGAGTAAAGACTAAGCTAAGAGGATCTCCTGGCCTCTGACAACGAGCCAGACCTCTAACTTATATATCCCCGATTTGTGGAACAAATCTCAGATAGAACTGATCTCTGTTTCACTAGGTGGGGTATACCACATAGATGTTTCAGATTAATGCTTAATCGGGATCGCACTTACACGCGGATCTCGATTAGCTCATTAGATCAGAGATCTGATTCTAGATCAGGTCTAATCTCGTAACTAAGACTATCCGTAGTCCTCCAATCACGGATAAGGTGTAGACCGTGAGGATACGTTGACCTAACATCATCACAACAAGGCAACTTGTCCGAGTGGTTAAGGAGAAAGATTAGAAATCTTTTGGGCTTTGCCCGCGCAGGTTCGAATCCTGCAGTTGTCGTTAATTTTTCTGTGATACAAGAACATCACTGACTTTTTGCATCCAAATCCACAACTCACTTACAATATCCCTAAAACATGCACCCTCTTAAACTTATACATTCCTGTGGTAACCTGATCCATTATCGTGCCCTGTCTAACACAATCAATTCCTTGATTCGTAAAAAAAAAATAGACTTTCTCAAATGAATCAAATCTACACTATCATCATCGACCCAACTGATGCTAGCAAAACCATCCACGTCATCACCAGCAAAATCACACCATTACTCTCCACAACCGCAAAGTTTCCAACAAAGTTGCAAGATTTATACTTCGAGCTAGTGTCCCAATAATACGACAACTTGATGAAATCATTCTTCTGAGGACAAACAAACCCAAAAACAGCAGGACAGTCACGTACAGCCGCCTGGCATACATTCACACAGGGTAAAACTTCAAAGTAGTTGAGCGGCGGCACCACTTCCTCGTCTATGAACGTGTTTCGAGATTTGTTCGCCTCCCGGTAGAGATATCCAGTAATATTTCTAGACGAACAACGCGGAATAGTCACCGAGCAAAGCCAGTTTTTGTACAGCTGCTTGCAATCTTCGCAGGTACGGATTGGTGAAAATATTGCGTCGTTGGTGGTGTTGCATGCGATCTGGTCGATAGCCTTGGAAAAGTTGCCATAGAGTGCCAACGCCTGATTGTCATATAACTCCCTAAGGCTCTCCTTGGTGGCATATTGTTCGAGCGACAGTGCGGGCACCGAATAGGCCACCTGATCGCAAAATTCGAGATCGTACACTAATGCACAAGCGTCGGTGCTCATGGTGTCGAACTCAAACTGCAGATACACGGCACCACCGTACTGGGAAGCAGAGTGAACACCGCCAAACCCCGAAACCAAGTATCCCACATACTTTGTACTGGCATTGAGCCCCGTGACCAAGAATTGCTGGTGAAACCCACCTCCTCGGGTGGTGTACGACGTGAGGAAGTTTGTCGAAGTAAAAAGTGCCGGACCATTACGAATGGCACACCACGAACAATTCGTATCGGCAAAAATATTTCGGTCTTCATACGCATACACGTAGAGCTGATATATGGACATGGTGGCGTTGTAACTCCCCGGGTCGGAAGTTCCGGCTGGAGCAGTAAGATTTCCAGTAACAATAAGTGCACTTTCGTGATCTGTATCGACCACCTCCACAAACGCACGGTTATCGTACTGGAACACCAAATCGTTCTGGGAAACTCCAAGCATATACGTCCATGTGGCACTGGTGTTGGTACTTTGAGGTGCTCGAACAGCAATATATAACACCGCAGTACCGGTTGCCAGAAGAGCAACATCCGTGAGCCCCTGAAAATAGCCATTTTCAAAATGGGACATGTAGGCCACCTCCAAGTTGGTGAGCATCAGCGAGTTAAATGAGTAGTAGACCGTCAAACTCTGGTTTGCACTTGCAGCGATGTTGGAGTCTTCGTAGCAGATATTTCCCGTAATAAACACTAAATACTGGTAGGCTTCACCCAAACCGGTGGATGCATTGACACTGAACGAGTAGTACTGGAGCCCGCTCTGTTCTATGGTATTTGTGATGGGCTTGAATTCGTGCAAATAGTTTGAAGTGCTTGATTTGTCACGAGGTACATTATGGAGAACTTCAATATCAGGCTCGAGATCGAACTGGTCGCCAAGAAAATGTCGTGAACCGTCAATAAATGCTGAGCATTGTGCAATTAACAGTAGGAGTATCCACAACATTTAGGGGAATGGGTGGGTATTTGAAGAAATGTAGTTGTGGTACTTCTGGCATGTGCAGACCAACTATACTCCATTGAGTTTACGAACAATACTTATTTATAGCAACTTGGACATACAACTATATGAAACAAAGACCCCAGACAAGACAGAAAAGAGGATTCGGGAAATGTGAAAATAGTTGTGAAAAAGGGTTCGTCATAGCTAGTGACTATTGGGCAGCATGTAGTGAGTATTCAATTTCAACTCAATTCAGGAGACTCTCCAGATAAGACCAGGGAATTGTTGATCCCAAGAGATTTAAGCGTGCTGCCGCTACTCAACTAGGAAACATTGTTGTGAAATTAGTTTGGCACTTTCATCTCTCCTACAAGCATCCTGCTAGTCTTGCTCTAGCTATTATAAATAAAACGGGCTCGAGCACTCTAAATATCTATCAAAACGCCTCTACACCTTGAACAAACCCCAGAACTTCTTCTTCTTCTTCTTCTTCTCCGAATCCGTGGTCATCACCATCCGAATATCTGGATGCGATTTGGACGGCTCAATATTCACCTTGTTGCCCGAGGTTTCTTCGTAAGACAAGTACTTCTTCAACGGAACAGTACTCTTTCTTCTCGCAGGTTTCTCCTGTTCAGAAAACGTTAATGCAGTAGGTTTGGGAGTAGAAGTGGGCGAAACAGTTGCTGATGGAGGATCCACAGTGATGCTTGGGCCGGTGGTCCCTTCGTCGTGCTTCATGGCGTTGAGTTTCAAACTCCGCTTCAATTCGGAAATGGAGATTCCTGGCTGATTGCTGGCTCGCAGGGTAGAAGTCTCCACGGGTGCCAACAACGACTTTGTCTTAAAAGGAACGGCACCAAAGGAGTTGGATCCAGTGATGACTCGGGCAAGCTTTGCACCCTGGCCACGGAAGTCAGGATCCACGCCTCGGAGATCCTCACAGAACAGAAGCGAATGGTCCGAGATCGCCCGGACAAAGTTGGCAAAGTATTGCTCGTCACACGATTCTTTGGTCAACTTACGGATATCCCGGCAGACATTGTGGCGGTACTCATTGTAGAGGTCAGCGATTTCCTCGAAGGAGTCGAACGATGCAGACGAGGTGTCACTTTCCATGGCCTCACTGTGCAACGAGTCTTCCGTGTGGGAGTCGTCCGAGTGGGATTCGACCGAGTCTTCGTCATCACTGTGGTCAGTATCTTGTGAATGGACAACCTTCATAATGGACAGCAGACTGGTTTCAGCCAGCTCATTGGATTTGTCTGAGGTCTTAGATGTGGATTCCGACATAGTGGTCAGCATTGCTGGCAGTGACCTCTCGATGTCATTCTTGACGAAATTCTCATAGTGTCCCATGTTCAGTGCCGGCACCACAATCACCGGAAGCGGGAAGTTCTTGACCAATCGGTCACTCAAACGAGACGAATTCCACGACTTCAACGGCGCACTCTTCCGTGCATTAACCTTCGATGCCGTAGCAACAAGATTGGGTTCGTACAAGGAGCACATGTCCTTGAGAACGCCTTTGGTGGGTCCCTCACAAATCTCCACCGTGATCTTGGCGATGATCTTTGGATTGACCATTTTCATGGCGTACCTCATCACATTGGCTGCCACCTGCTTGACGTATTCGGGACGACATCTCTCACGAATTCTCTTTTTCACAGGATCTTGCTGCACATGAGACGGAGACAATGGCCTCATTATCATTCTGGTTTTGGCATCGAGCGAGTAATTGATGGCACTAACAATGATCACAGTATCACCATGCTCAATGAAAGACCGCAAGATCCAGTCCATGGCAACCCACGTATGCTTCCTTCCACTGATGTACACCAAAATCACTCTTCCGGGCAATACTGGACAGAGTCCTTTGTGTAATAGCTTTCCGAGGTACAAGTCCTCGAACTGGTTGTGCATTTTCGTGAATGTGCATCCTCTTCTGGTGATGATCGGGGTGGTGGGATATTTGATGGCGTTCTGGAAAAGCCGCACCATATCCATTCCACAGATGGGAGAGAGCATTCGGGTGGGACTGGTTGCTGGCGATGTCCCTGGCGATCTCATGGGCAAGAGATCATTTTCTCTGCCACGCCCACGGATATCCAATTCGTTCAGCAATCTTCGAAGATCCATATCGTTCAGCATTCTACGGGGAGGCGAATAATAGTCTTCGTCGGAGAAATCCAGCAACGGATCCTCACCAAGTTGCGTTTCCACAGTATCGAAGGAAACACGATTTTGGTAGTCAGGGTTGGACTTGGCAGATGTTCTGAACACAACCGTTTTGTATTCATCGTTGGAGCGCTCATTCAACGCTTCAAGAAGGTCTTTGGCGCTCGACCTATGGCCCGTAAGAGTCCTGTCGTCGTACTGCGAGTCGGAGGGAGAGTGAACGCTCAACTCAGGCGCCGTAGCCATGTGGGCGAAGTTTGGCCTCATCGCCGAAGGCGCGAGTGGCAAATTGAAGGTTTGGGCCATTGTAGGAGCTGTTCTTTCGTTATGTGATAGTTGAGAAACTCAAGATTCCACTACCAGACGATGTGGAACGATACGTAGATTCGAAGAACGAAACAACTATCGGCTGGCTTGGGGATAGATGCTCGATCAATAAGATGGCGATATTTAGAAGAATAGTTTCGGATACTCTTAGGTGATCCGCAGACTAGTTGGCAAAAAAAGATGTCCACGTAGAAGATCCCAAAGATAGAGATAGCTGGGCAGCTCGGGTTTTCTGCAGGAAATTTGTTCTTTATCAAGCGCAATGTGGTACAGGAACAGGGCTCGGAGCAAGAACCATGCGGAGAATACAGAAGGGAGAAAGGTTATGGTTGTAGGAGCTCAAGAACCATCAGCTGCCCGAAGAGACTGCTTCGAGAAGCTGATAATGTACTTCCATGAAGCTCGATGTAAGGTAACGGCGCGAGCACCTTCGATAGGAGGCGGCGCACATGCAGACATGCATCCATGGCCAAGGAGGTGAGATGGTTTCTGCAACAGAGTCAATGTGAAAGGAGAGGAAAGTATTAACGGCTATTCAAAGGTGCTTCAACGTTCACATATATGATTCCTGGAATTGTTCCTCGAGATCGCTCCCGGGAAAAGCAGTGATTCCTAGTGCATGGCATCGAAGTGTGCACACGGCTGCTTTGTGCCGAATCAACCCTTCTAGAAACACATGATTGGCTTGAAATCAGGCACACCCAGCCACCGCTTATTAAAATGTCTCTTTTCACGACTCCTTCGACTCCTCTGGAGGGGGGGCTCCTGGAAAATATCTCGTAGGTAGTGACTGCAGTGGCATTCCTGGAATGGAAAAGGCTCCAGTTCCCCATTGAAGTGGTGGGAGTCTGATTCCGGCCGAATTACCTTGCGAAGGGACAAATCCCGGAGGAGCGTGGGGCATTGCAAAGGATCCAGTCATCGCATCTACTCGAGGTAGAGGATTTCTGGAGTCAGCTGCAAAATGTGGAATCAGGCGCTCAGACATACTGGGAGCTATTCTCATGGTTGGAAGCGCGCTGGAGTGGAGTAATCCTGGACCACCAAGGTTTGGGGAGAGATTAGTAATGTTTTGCGTAGTCAAGTATGGCGTAGAATGATTGGGGATGTTAGGTGTCGAGCGACTGGTGGAAGTAGTTGGCGTTGCAATATTTGGCACGGAAAGATTGGGTGTGCTTGATGCAGTGGAGACGATGGGGACAGCGTTGGGGACTTTCGCTGAGGAAAGCGTAGGTGTGAGTGCCATAGCACTTGTGTGACTTGGAACTCTGGAATGATTTGGACTGTTGGAATAATTTGGAGCACCGGTATGAGTTGGAGCACTGGATGCATAAACGGGCGGTGGAGCCGACCCCGAAGAAGAGTTCGCTATCATGGAAGATGAAAGATTCCCAAAGTATGGTGTAGCGCTTTTCTGTATTGATAACGTCGGCAACGGAGGACTTCCTTGGGTGTTTGGTGAAAGGGAAGCCGTTCTAGCCTGTGGTGCATTTGCAGGAATTGATGCATTGACTTGGCTGGTTGGAAGCTGTGGAGGTTGTACTTGAGAAATTACACTCGGAATGTAGGGAATCATACCGTAGGTTGGTTGCTGGCCATGATAAAGTGGCAATCTCTGGCTAGGAAGAATTGGAGGCAGATGCAAGATTGTCTGTGTGGACGACGCTTCGGGAGGTGACGAGTAACCCAAATTACGATCATCTTCCTCTTCGCCAGTAGCTGGCTTGGAGACTACAGTTTGCTCTTGCAGTAAGGACAGCAGAACCGGGTCTTGGACTCTTCTGGAAGCACGAGTCCTCGTAGTTGGTGCATCAGCGGTTTCCCGGCGTAGCCCAGGTTTTCTTCCACGCATTTGTTTTCTTCTGGGACGTCCTCTCCTATTGGGAGGAGGTGGAGGAGGAAGTTCCGGTGCACTAGATGCATTAGTTTCGTCTTCATCTTCAGTTCTGGAATGACCATCATCATCCAGAACAAGGGGAGAACCCGTGTGAGAAGTACGGAATTCATGGAGCATCTTGAAGTCTGCTCGTTCGCCCATCATTCTCTTTTTGCGCACCAGTTGGATCACCTTGAAAGTTTCTCTGAGTAATCTGAGGCGCTGGCCAACGTTGGTGAGGTCGTGGTACCACGCTCTCTCCTCCACTTGTACATCTGCATCAGGATTCTTTCCGTAGTTAGCAAGACGCTCTAACGACTCGGATATAGGACGCACAAAATATTCTGTCGACGTCGAATTGGCCTGCTGGATGTGTTTTCTCATCCGAGGTGTAGAATTCTGTTCCCGGCTAGGAGACGGCGTAGACAGCATGTGATCTCTAGGATGGTAAGATAAAGTGACGAAACGGGAAGGAGACGCCGACCCCAGTCTTTCCTGGGCTTCGATCCATTTTTCTGGAGTGTAGCGCAACACCACCTCACTGGGATCTGTCATTATTGCGAAATAGTTTTTCCGGACGAGATTGTAAGTGCTGCAGTGGGGGAAATTACTTATTAGCCGGCTTGCTGAATAGATAGTTGGGTGTGTTGGTCACAAGCAAAGAGAAATAAGTGAGTATGCAAGGAATACTTTCAGACGCTAGTCATAAGTAATATCTGTGAAGTTACGCATGAAGTCAGCGCTCGAGAAGTGCCTTGTGCACCTGCATGCACATGCTACTTAACTGAGCATGTAGGATGTTGAGGTTTGGATGCACCACCTAGTGGAATGATCAAGAACAAGGGAGCGTTTTTTGACTGGAAGTATGAGGGGTTTGGGATGTCGTTGGTCATGAAACTGAAGTGGACAGATCAGGGTCCAGCATACTTATGCAAATGAAATTGGCCGTGGTGTTATTCATGTCGTGAATGTCCATGAGATTACATTAAGATTTCGTTAACAATCGCTACCCTTTCTTGTACAGTTCACTTAACGTAACACAATCCAAAACATGGTACATTCGACTAAGCAAGATGAATCACGACCTCCTTGGAAAAGCTATTAATTCATTCAGAGTCATGTACATTTCAGTCACAGGATCCATGACTGATAGCTACTTTCTTACATTGCTTTCTCACTCTTTTTGTCTCACTCCTTTTCCCTCATATTCCCAACCCTCAGCTCTTCCAAGCCGTGAATTGCCTTCTTTCCGCCTGCACGTGATCGCACACCTACATGCAAACTACCAAGTCAACGAACAAACTTCTGAAAACTCTTTCAGATTCCAAACTTATCATGACCACCTCGGAAATCTCCCAAACCCCCGAAAATGAGCCACTAATCGCCACCGCATCCCAGCTCCAAGCACTCGTAGAGTCTTTCATCGAATTGGGTGTGCTTGTGCACGACAACCAAGGCACCCATCAGTCTCACACTGCATTGACTCACAAAACTAACCAGGTAGTCAGCCAGCTCTCGGGGCTCACCAATAGTCCATTTACACAGCAATATCCTATTCCTATCGACGTTATCAGCTACATCGAGGACGGAAGAAACCCAGACGTTTATACTAGAGAGTTTGTAGAGGTGACGGCCAAGTCGAATGCCAGGCTCAAAGGCAAGATGCTAGGATTTGCCGCGCTCCGAGATGTGCTTGGAGAAAAGTTGGTGGAGGAGTTTCCTCATTTGGCAGATGCTGTTACAAACATCAAGACTAGAACTAGTAGCGCAGGCGCTGATTAGAGGAGAAGGAAGGATTACAGTTTGGACACTGAGAAGGTGGATTGCATAGTACAATATAAGAGTAAGAAGTCTTTTGTTAGTCGAAGAAGTTTATGTAGAGTGAGAAAGGCATGCAAGTTGAAAGTGTTAGAGTGAGTTCCATGCTTGTTAAGAAACAGGAAATCGGGAGCACCTAGTTGGGGTAGAAAGTTCTCATAACTCAATTAGAGAAACTCCCGATTTTGGTGCTGGCACCTCATATAACGTCTCATCCAGCCCGGAATCAACGCACTAGAGCCGCCAATGTGTCGTAATAATGCAAACCTCGAGTCATACGATAACCACAGTGCTGGGTTTAGCCGTTTTTGGTTAATAGTGTATGAATTCGGATCATGCAGGATACCAAAAACATGCACAAGCTGGATCATGCTGGCTGAGCCGCATGCAATTCCGAAAGAACAATTTGGGAAGTAGAAGGAATCCAGCCATGAGAATTTGTTCTGGTAGCCAAACACCAGAGTCTTTGAGAGTAGTTGGGCCGATGGCATGTAGATGCCCACTTTTGAGATGTTTCCCGATTGTCTCACAACTAAAGGTTTTCCCTTGTATGTTGTCAACAATCTGTAATACTGACAATCCTTCGACTTCTATTCTTTCCAACTTATTCTCCGCCATTGAACCCCGAGGGTAGTTCCAGTCTTGACTGCTTAATGTGGAGCTTTGATAGCATGCGCGAACACGAGGTGTGCTGCGTCGCGCTTGTTTCTGCAATAGTGCATTAGTACCCAATGAAAAATAGAACAATTCCATCATAAGTTTGTGCTACGTGAAATGATATGTTGAATATTACTAAAAGAGCTTCTATAGCTCAAGGTGGGAGCAAGGTTAAGCCTGTACTTTATCCGGAAAGAAAACGGTCAAGCATGTACAGTCTGTCTCCATTCTACGCCAATTTCATCAGGTTAACGTCATTCATGAAACGATCAGGCAAGAAGAAGCGTACTTGCATATTGCGTTATGTGGTGCATGTGGATCTTGCAGCATACAGCCAGCAAGCATCCCTCTTCTCGGAGCCAAGTTTTTCGTTTTCAAGCTTGACATAATCATTTTGTAAAAGCTAGCTCTCAGATTGATTGGTCCAGTATGCGCTCGAACACAGAGAGCCGCATTATTACGGGACACCAAACCTAAGCTGCCAACGCCATCATGCCGCTCATGCAGAAGATTTGCTGGACATCCAGATAGATGTAGCTTGTGCAGGTGATCTCCGAGTCACACAGGAAACGCTGGAATCCTACGGTAGCAAATGAATTGATATTTAAGATATCCACACCCCAAAATTCCTGCTCGGTATACACTTTCTCAAGTTTTCTTATGCGTGGTCTCAATATCTTGCCCTTGCTTGCGGTCGCCCGCTTGTTGCAACCGGTATTTGCCGAAGATACTGTTACCGTAACTACCACTGTCGATGCTACTTATGTGGCCACCATCACCGAATATATCTATACCAACTCGGCCGGATTTTTGACCACTGACTTTGTCACGGGTGCCGGACACTACGTACTCGCGGCCGGATCATCAGTGGTTTCAGGGTCATCTTTGGAGGCGGAGACTACGTTCGACTCGAATTCAGGCTCTGCATCTGCCACCGGTGCAGCCCAGTCTTCCTCCGCAGAAATTGCTTCGAGTACCTACAGCAGTTCCAGTACCCTGACGGTATCTTCCTCATCGGAGGCTGTTTCTTCTTCGTCTGCATCTTCGTCTGCTGGCTCGTCTTCTTCCGTTGGCTCTTTGTCAGGTTCTTCTTCTTCTTCTTCTTCCGATACTGCCGTTGGAGCTGCTGGAGCATTCCCTAGTGGTTCTTTCTCGGGTGTTGCAGGATCTTCTTCTGAATCTTCTGCACTGTCTGGTACATCGTCTGTTGCGGCTTCCAGTTCTTCTGAAATTGGATCCTCTTCTTCTGGAGCAATTTCTTCTAGCGCTGCATCCTCTGAAGCTTCATGGTCTCCTTCTGCAGCATTTTCTGAAGGCGCATCGTCTGCGGCATCTTCATCTTCTGCAGCTTCATCCGAAGGTTCGCCTTCTTCTGCAGCAACTTCGTCCTCTGCAGCATCCTCAGAAACTTCATCATCGTCCTCTGCAGCATCGTCCGAAGCTTCATGGTCTCCTTCTGCAGCATCTTCTGCAGCATCTTCTGAAGTTGCATCATCATCGTCTACTGCAGCATCGTCGTCTTCTGAATTGGCATCCTCTTCTTCTGCCGTTTCATCTTCTACTGCATTTTCCGCTGTATCTTCCTCTGCAGCCTCCTCCGGAGTTTCCCTGCCATCTTCCTCCGCTACCAGCGCTACCAACACGGCTGGCGCTTCAAACACTTCCAGCAGTGCAAGCGTAACCACCACCGATTCCTCCAAATCCTCGTCTGCCACTTCCTCTGCCTCAGCAGCTATTACCGTGTCAGCCTCCTCCGTTGCGTCGTCCTCAAATGTCAGCGTCGATACTTCTATACCAGCAGGTGTCTACAGCCGTTCTACTTCCGCAAGTACCACCATTATGGCCGACGGCAAAACTGCCATTTACGAATTTGTTGTTTTGTATACCAACGCATGTTAGGAGAGCATACCCCAACTCTTCTTTCATTTCATTTCTTACGATAGGCTATTCTGGTTGAGCCGCAGAACGATTTATTATTGATTATTGTTATATAGACCCCACTCCCCCAATATTTACGCGATATTTTGAATCTAATTGTGGCCGGCCACGTAGATCAGCTGTAGGCTTATTCGATGAGCTATTTGCTTTGGTTTAGCTTTCGCCCACTGCATCATGCCACTTAGTGCTCAGTGCTGGAGTTGTCAGGGTATAGTGCTGTGCAGGACGATCGTGGATTGCGCTATTTTCCGACATACAGGCAATGGTTAATGCATGGCGCATAAAGTATGCATTACCAAAAAAAACCTGACAAGGCCAATTTCATCTGTGAGATCTTGGATGCACGGGTTTGTGTTAGATCAGATAGTTCATCAATTATGACCTTTGGTTTCAAAACTTAAGCTTTCTTATGTTATTCTGTTGCTGTTGACTTCTCAGTTATGGTCCTAGTCAAACTACCGATAGAGCTCTAACCTTCAGATTTACTATCAGGCTCTTTTTACTTCTGTCCATTCAGAATGACCTCACACTATGGTAATATACGAGCATTAGTAATTAAGCTACTACAATGCAGCTCATTACATGCCAATAGTTTGCTGTTTCGAAACTGGCCCCCGATAAGGAAGACGTGCGAGAAGGTGAGAATTGTTGAAAGCAAACAACGGTAAGTCAAAGTGGGAAAGTGCGACAGTGCAGAAATCACTTCTTTGCTGTGAATCTCCTATTTTAGGCTGGATTTTAATAATCTACCATTCGTGGATCCTTGTCCGTTTCTTTTTCAATGCAATTACTGCTTATCAGGTGGATCTGCTGAAGTTATCAGTGATCTTCATTCTAAGAAGTATCTGCAACTTCACCGGGCGGTAGCTTCTCATGCTTTTCAATTAGGAAACGGAATTGACATGATTCTCATAAATGTCATTATTCCAAGCATAGTCATGGCAATAGGGTCGACCTTCGCGTTGTTAAGAAGCACAACGAATATGAATAATTATGTAAGGTTATGCCCTAGCAGGATCTAGTTGAGCTACAAATATGACAGACCGTCAAAAATGTAAAGTAAGTACCAGATGAGGATCATGGTAAGCACGCAGTTGACTCATTGACCTTAAATCATGATATAAACCATAACTTAAGAAATTGAATGCAATCTCCTGCTTCAGTGGAATGTATACGCCAGTATTTCGACACTGCTTCTATTGTCTTCCCTTGGGTAGAACAGGATTTAACAAGTAGAATCCAAGATAGAGGACAGCAAAATAGATAAGATCTCTACGTTGCGTTTCCAGTGTGAAGCCGCATATGATACACAATTACTCTTAAGTAGGAGCGGAAACAATACATGGAGCCTCTATATGAGAAGTGTTGGCCGCTGGAAATCTTCTCCTTCTTAGCTAGGCGAAACTACCAACAGCATAACACCCTATGGTTACGTAAACGGTTGAAAGCTAACACAAATATCTTTAAAACCGGTCAGAATGATTATGGACAGGCATGGAACCGATACTCAAGATCAAAATTCCTAGCCTTAAAAATCCAAAATCAGCAGATACTATGGTGATCATGAATATGATATATGAAAACTATGTCAGGTGAGCAATTAACCTATGTATAGTTGAGTCAACTGCGAGAAGCCTCAATGCTCCAGAGCGGCCAGTCACAGTAGAACTCAGAGTCGCAAATATTCCTTACAGTTTGGAGAAGCATAGAATTGAAACACAGAGAATCCATTTTGCCATTTGGACATTATGGGATATGTCCGTCAGCAGCTGGGCACTGACTCTTTCATGCCCATCCGTGCTGCACCGGGGTCTGGCGATAAATTTAGTCTCCGGCATATTGCCCCAAATTCAAAAGGCACCACGCGTTGGCACATGTGCCCTGCTTTAGAGAACATGATCGGGCTACGAGGTCTTAACCTCGGAAGTCGCATCAGATATCTGCGGGCAGTACCATTTTCGGTGGTACTTAAGTCGGAATGATTAGGCCAATTCCTCTAAGTCCGAGGAAACAAGCACTCAGAAACATGATGGAACCCAATGGGCCATCCTTTTAGTGGATTTGATTCGTGTTTGAATGATAGTAGTTTGATTTAAGAGATAGTTTGAATTAGATGGGCTCGCTCTATGTGGCTCGCTTTGTCTGCAACGAAGATTGCCTTTGTTTAATGAAGATTTCTCTTAATGTATTTCCACCAACTTTGTTAGTACCTACTCGGCTGTACCCTTACCCAGATGTTATCCTCATCTTCTTCTACACTGCTTGTATAACTTCTTGATTCACTAGACCAGTTTGCCCTCTAGTATGGCTTCTAGAACCCACTACTGCTGCTTGCACTCAGGTGGATTCTCCTTAGGGCCTTTCTCGTTAATGCCATCATCATCTTCCTCATCCTCCTCGTCCACTTCTTCGCTGTCGGACTCCTCCTCGTCGTCGTCCTCAAAGTCCTCGGGGAAGTCGTATCCCACTGCATCTCCAGTGAACCAGTCGATGGCACGTGGAATCAAACGGTCCTTGATCTCCTCTCCCAACTGGTAGTCCAACTCCAATCTCGCCTCCAAGTCGGCGTCTTCCTCGTCCTCGTCCTCGTCATCTTCGTCCTCATCAGCCTGAGGAGCCTTTGGCGGATCGAAAAAGTTGAAGAACGATTCGGTGGGGGTCAACTTCTCGATGGTACGTGTCTGCTTGGTGGTCTTGTTTCTCTGCTTACGTCTCTCGATGTTGATGGTGACGTTCTGCTCCTTGGACTTCCAGTTGATTTCGCATCCGTTGGCGTGGTCGTACACAAAGTCGCCAGAGTAGCCCAATTCCGCCTGGTAGTGGTAGGTCTTGGTCAACACCTGGTTGGAGAAGAACTCATTCTGATTGAACTCAAAGATCAACTCGAATCCGGGCGTCTCCAAGTACTCCATGCGGATATCCTTCAACTCCTGCAAGATCTCGCTGTCTCTCTCGGTGATGGTCTCGCTGATGGTAGGCAAGTTCTCCAATGCAGTCAACCAGAACCCTGGAATACCCTTGACGCCCGAGGCATCGTCTTCTTCAGCATCTTCTTCTTCTTCATCTTCCTCTTCTTCATTTTCGTCCAACTCCTCGCCTACCTCGATCTCTTCTGCAGTAGGCTCCTGGTCGCCGATGACAATGGCCTTTCTTCTTTCATACAAAGGCTCGTATTTCTTGAAGTACTTCTTCTCCAACTCCAACAACTCCTTCTGGAAATCGGCTTCCAACTGCATCTGCTGCTGCTGAACAGCCTTCAACCCCAACACACGCTTCTTGACCTGGCGCGACAACTGATCGATATATCCACTCTGCTGACCTACAAGCGTACTTAATTTGCCCTGGATCATCAGCAAAAGGGCCGGGTTATTGGCCAACTGCTTCGTCAAGTTGTTCTCGTCCTCTTCCGAGATGGTAGACACCGATGGTGGCTGCTGCTTGAGGTACAGGTTTGCCACCGACGACGGAGTGTTCTGGGGCGTTGGAGCCTTCGAAATATCGCCGAGTTTTCTAATGGGTTCAGACATGAATTAGGTAATTTGTTGGAGATGGGTGGAGCGAGAAAAAGAAACTGAGGACCCTTGTGGGCACGTGACCGCCAGGTTTGGATTGTTGGAAACTGGTGGTTTTCGGGTGATTTGGGGGGTGGAGGTTGGTCAAATGTGGTTTTGGATGTTCATGAATAGTTTGGACCCTCGAATATTCTTTTTTTGCAGAGGGAATGTATCTTTTCGTGGGTAGCTTATCTCCTGGGTATCATGGCCAGACGCGCAATTATCTCAGATTGTGTTGCGAAATCAGATGATGGCCGCTTAGTGAGAGATTGGCACTTGGGCTTAATGTTGGAACTTTTTAGTTGACTCTTTTTTTCTTGCCTCTGATATTCTGGCTGCTTCTCTCCTTCCCTCTTCGTGCATTGCTACACCTCGGTACCCGTCACACATTATAATTCAAACAAGACAGACTCTGACATCTCCACGTTGTCGGAAATATCGTCATACTGCCCATCTAAATACCGCTCAATATCATCCTTTCTCTTCTCCCACTGCTCCACCTTTGCCAACTTCTGTTCAATCTCCCTGATCTCGTTGTCGATGGACTTCAAGTTCTCCTCCGACGTCAAATCGTGGAAAATCCAGTTGCTTGGATCGCCCTTCTCATTCTTGATCTCCAAAATGAAGTCATGGTACTTCATAAGAAGTGGTCTGTGAGACAACGTGATGAAGGTGATAGCTTTCTTCTGCAACAACTCAAACAAATAGTCCTCAACGTCAGTACTCACGGCATTGGTGGACTCGTCCAAAACAACAAACTTGGGATTCTTGAAAAGAACACGCGCAATACTCATTCTCTGCTTCTCTCCTCCACTAAACACATCTTTCCAGTCCTTCTTGACGTTAAAATTGCCTTCTCTTGTCAACAAATACTCCAACTTTACCTCGCGCAAAATGTGGTACAAGTGGTCATCATTGTATCCCATTTCAAGCATTTCCTCGTATGAGGACGGATATATGATCTGGTCTCGCAAGTTACCATTGGTAAAGTATGTTTTCTGGGGCAAGTAGAAGATATCCTCATCGCTGGGCTTGGACAATAATCCATAGTAAAGTGGCCACAAACCAGCCATAATTCGGGCAATTGACGTCTTTCCACACCCGTTAGTTCCCAAAATCAAAAGGTTTTTCTTTTCGGCGATGCGGAAGTTCAACTTATCGATCAACTTCTCCCCACTTGACCCTTCGGGACCAGGAATGATCACTGGGATGTTCTCGAAACGAATACCATTGATGAAATTTCTCTGGATCGTGCCGTGAAGATCTGTTGGGCCGAACTTGGAACCGTAACTGAAAGTGGGTGAATGGCACATGTGCAAGTTGGTGAGTAACGTGAATACTCGGTCGGTATAACCTGTGAGCTCAGAGACATCCTTGATCGAGTACATCAACCTAGAGCCGGCATCTGCCAAAGACAACATCAATCGCTTGTTGATGATGAACTGTCTCATGTTCTGCTGCTCACCCATAGGGTCTTTTCTGGCACTTGCTGGAGGAATCTCTCCTTCGTCGACATTGACACGGCTTTCAACTGTTGGCCACAATTCTTCCATGAATACCGGCAATCCCGCAAACACATAGCCCCACGCAGACCAGGTATACTTCAAGACATAATCTTCAAGTGTCGAGTACGAAAACGAGATGTTTATCTCGTTGTTAACGTGTCCCATCAATTCATTGAATGTTTCACGCAATTTGGACTTCTCAATAACTGAGCCTTTGTAGAATCCGATTTCCTCAGAGTTGGTGATAAGGTTCAAGTGCTGGTTGTAGTACTGGCCCTCCAAGTGAGTTCTGCGAGCAGTTAACTTTCCAAAAGAGGGTGTGAATTGCTTGAGAAGGAAAGCTGTGGCAAAGTAATTGGCAAAAATGCCCACGATGGCTGATGTACCCAAGTTGTCTCTCAAGTACACAGAAAAGAACACCAAGTCAATCAAGGGCTTTCCCATACTTGAGAAAAGGCTGCAGATGGAATCACTAAACTTGGCAACATCGTTGGTGATGTACTGGTCGATGTTCTGGATATCCGCCAGATTGAACAGGATCTTGTAGAAAGTCAAGGCCTTATCCAAGTAGAGATCGTGGATGTAACGAATCAAGTTTGTTCTGAAACTCAACGCAAGCCTATTCGTCAAGTATTTGATGGCAGCATTTGTATAGGAGGCGGGGAACGCAATCAAGATCCAATAAATCAAGTCCCGAACGAATTTCTTGCCGTTGGCCGAGATTAAATTCTTGACAATCTGACCGTCAAGCTTAGCGATAAGTAATGACAACCACGTTCTCAAAATCAAGAAGAAGCACTGCGATAGCAACAAATAGGTGTTCTTGCAAGAGAATTTAGGAATGAGAATGCGCCAGATGATCACTAGCTGATTCAAAAACTTCAGGTTGAGAACATTGTTCTGCTTCAACTTCTGATCAATATAGAAGGTCTTGTACAAGTACTTGTCGGCGGCATACTGATCCAAGTTTGGCTTAGGAATGATGATTCGCGTGGTCCCCTTCTTTCCCTTTGGAATAAAGATTTCTCGAGCACCATTCTTCAAAATGCTAGAAGACTGGCGGATCAAAGCGGGACGATTGAGGGTGCGCTTGTATTGGTAGTCATTGTAGGAGTAAATCAACAGGCGGATGGCGAAAACGGCACCTATTCCAAAAGTTGAGATCACCGTACCGAAAAATAAAACCACCGGGCGACTCTGGTAGTTGATGGTGACGTTATTGTCTCTATAGACTAGAACGAGTTCTTTAAAAATCAGCATGAGCCGGCGCAAGTCCTCACGGGTGTAGGTTGTGAGGCGGGAGATGTGCACCATCTTGAAGTGACTTACTTAAAGAATTTTAGGATTGTGAAAGAAAAGGTAAGAGTAGTCAGAAATTGTGGTGGTAGAATCTGGAGAAGTTGGAGTGTAGATAGTACCCCACTCTGGGGAAGGCCCCGGAGAGCAAAATGAGGATTATGGAGATTTTTGTATTGGGTTTGGTGGTATTGTGATGAATGGGTAATTTGTAGATTTAGATTTTGGATTTTGGGTTTTCTTGAGGTCTTGTTTTTTGGTGGTGAATGGCATGAGATTGTTTCTCGGAGCATTTCACATGGCGGTGGTGAAGGTTAGCGATGACAGCAACATACAGGAACAGCAGCTGACAATGACGAAAGGCAAGAAAGGGAACAGGAACGACGTATAGGGAAAGGGAAGACTTGGATTTAGGGGAGATTCGATGAGTTGCATTGTCTACATTTTCGACTGAAGGTGTTAGTTTGCCATTTATTTACTAATCTTCGGATGGGACAGCAACGTGAAAAGGAGAATGATGACCAAGAATGTTGCTTGATGCTTTGCCACAAAGTAAAGAAGAAGGACTGTAATCACAACTTAAATTCGATCAACTGGATCCACTATCTAGCCATAAGTGTTGATGAAAAGGCGCATGTGGAAATGTAATTAACAATATAGATCACCAACAAGTATTGTTTTGCACCATTTATAATGGATCGGATATAAGATGGCCGTTAATTTCCCAATTGACCAAGAGAAGATCTGGTACAATGCTTGATAATCAAACAAGTGATAAAATAATAGACGATAGCAAGAAGGTCAACGCAACAATATCTTAGATAACACAACATGGTCAATATGGCCAACGTGGCCAAAATATCATCATCTCATTCGTTACCTTCATTAATTGCTATCTCTTTCGCTTCCATTATTAATGACCAGCTCATGCTTGGCTCCACTGTGTCCGATTCCGTGCCTCATCGGAGTCCAATTAAGACATCTTCATTTAGCCCTCCGGCCCCATCGCCGAATCAACCAATCTACTCATCCCTCATTATATAGTTGCATCCGTCTATCCGTCTACTCTCCCCTCGCTAACTTTCTACTTGAATCTCACTTCTTGAATGCTTTCGTCACACAAGTCTTGAAGGCTAGAAACTCCTTCTCACAAGCATCTTTCGACATGTTGCTGTAGGTCTTGAGTACACATTGACCGTATGCTGCGCCAAGTTCCAGACACTGGGCACTGGCTTGCATAAGGCGAGCTGCTGGTCTCACTTTGGTCATTTTGGAGAAAAGGGAATAATGAGAATAAGATCGAATTAGGATGTAGGACGATGGATGTAGGACAATGGGACAAGACACTCATGAAGTAGGCACATAAGTCAGCAACATAATCTCCTGGTTCTATTTATCGAAATAAGAGAAAATCCTACGCTTCTTTTTCTGTTGCACCACTTTTGTTCTTCTATTCGTCTTCTCTTTCTTCTCTTCCTCATAACCTTCTCTCTCACCTCGGACCTACTACTTCAATCAATGGCTATTCTCATCATAATGTCTCCCTAATTCTATCTATATGTCTATTATAATTTCTTCTCCACCAGATACACCAACTTCATCGACTGTTCCATAAACATCAACGTCAAAATAGAGTGAGGTCCCACTCTCAACAACTGCGCCAAAAATCCCTTGTACAACGCCGTGGGTCCCTCTGTCTTGATGGTTTTGGCAAAACAATCAATGGGCCCCTTGTACAAGTCTCCCTTCTGGTTATACAATCTAGTCAACACAACGTCCCATGGATTCATCACAATAGCCACACCCAATCCCGCCGCAGACGAGGAAACAAAGTGCAACCCAATCGATCCATCCTGAAACATGTTGTGCTTCAACAAGTAATTTTTGGTCAAGTTGTACACTGGCAACTGGGCCGAAGAGCCAGCACCAGTTCTCAACACCGCAGCATCAGTTCCCCGAAACAAGCCCTTGACTCCCTCGGCTCCATAGATCTGCTTGAGCCCGTCCCAGACGCTCTTGTAGTAGGTCTGCTGGCCCACATTAATCGACAACGAGGCACTAGCTTTGTTGTACGACTGCATTCTGGTTTTAATCAAAAAGAACGGATTAGAAATAATAGCACCAGCAGAACCTGACATGCAACCTGCCAAAACGTTGATAAGCAAGTTCTGGGGAATCTTGGACACGTCGTCGTTGTAGTATGCCGGGCGTAACAACTTTGTCAACACCTTTCTGCTGGGCTCATAGAATCCGATTCTGCATCCATTGAGTCCAATTTGGTAAATGTAGCCACAGAACAACCCTTGCTGCAACCCGCGCAAACCTTCGTTTCTGAAAATCACCACCAGTGCCTGCAAAGGGTTTTTGTATAGTTTCGGAGCGTTTGTGTTGGCGGAAAGCTCGCCTTGTAACTGCATTCTAGTTTTGATGAGTTCGATGGGGTTGGTGAAGGTGACGGCGCCGCATGCGGCAATTCCGCCGGCAATAAATCCTCCGAGAGTAGATACCTCCTGCGAGAGCGGCTTGCTTTTCTGTTTTGTCATGAAGAGTGACTATAGATTAGGATGGAAATTGTTGATGGAAATTGTAGATGTAGTAGGCAAGACCGGCGCGAAATCGGCGAAAATTTTGGGCCGGAGACGGAAGATGGAGATAAGCGACGAATGCAGAGAATGTCAAAAAATATGGAGAAACCAGAGGAGTGGAGGGGCAAATTGTTCTGGAATTGATTGGGGTTCGGGAGTTGCGGTCTTTGTGGAAATTGGGGATGTTGGGGATGTTGGAGAGTAAATATGTCAATGCGACAGACATTGATAGCATACACTCATAAGTGATGGTGAACTGATAGGAATGTAGTGGGGAACCGCAATAGGATCTTCAATTATTGTTGGAATCTTATAGACATCTTGGTCGTTGATCCTAGATGTTACTTTTTTATTATATTTCGATTGTAACTCACCACTTTTTCTATTCCTATGCTCCATCGTTATATCTACAGGGTTTCCATTTTCTGGGTATGCCGCCATATTTGATGAACAACCACTTAGCCATAACAAAATACGAAAAATATACGGCTGACCCGCCTCCCATCATTCTCTTCCGTACTCTGCCCAATAGTAATTTTTTTAAGCTAGATTTTTTCTTAAATTAGTATTTTTATTTTTAAGTTGGTGTTCCTTTTTTAGTACCCATGTCCATTATCGTAGACCCTTTCAAACCTTATCCACTCAGTGCAGGCCCCAAATTCAGGTCATTATCACTTACACCCACCTACTCAATGGGCTACCCCTCTCCCCTCAAAGCTTCTATTCGTAAAATCGCCGACAACGTAGTAACGGTGTCGTGTCCGTTCTCCATTCTCGATCGTCTCGATGTCGGGGCCAGAATGTCGTTGGTCAACTGCCATGGATCCATCGTGGCTTATTCGCCAATTCCATACGGCGACTACGTGGAAGAAGCACTCAAGCTCTTGACCGACGACAAAGATGCAACCATCACTCACGTGGTGGTTGTCAATTGCGAGCATAATCTCGCTGCCAAAACCTACAAGCCCGTTTATCCCGATATTAAGTTCATTGCCAGCTACAACGTCAAGTTGGGTGAAGAATGTCCGGTGGACTACGTTTTAACCGAAGATTTGGGAAATAAGGTTTTGGACGGTGGCGATTTTGCCACGTTGGGCTGGTCTGGGACCTGGATGAATGAAGTGAATATCATCTTCTTGTTGCACCATAAGAACAAGGATGTTGTGTTGTACGATAAGGCGTCGAAGATTCTATTTGAGGGCGACGTCCTCTTCAATATTGGTGCATGTGACGAAAATGGATGTGTGGAGCAGTACTCGCCAGCCACGGGCCACGCTGAGAATCACTTTCCATTCACCGGATGGTCGTATTTGTTGAGGTTTCTCAACCCCAACTATTTCTTGGGAACATGGTTCAGCTCTAAAGTCAGCAAGTCCAAGGACCCAAAGTCTGTGGAGGGCCTCCAGTTGCTCTTGGGGTTGGACTTTGATGTGATTGTTCCTTGTCATGGAAACGTTATCACCAAGGATGCTAAGGCAATTTTGAGAGATACCTTGGGATTGACTAATGCCGAGACGAAGAGCGTGCTTTAGGACCTTTAAGGTGCTTGAAGGTGACATGTAGCTAAATTGGGAGTAGTCTCCGAATTAGCGCAGAGTATATCAACACAAAGATAGCTTTATAGGAGTTGTGTCGTTTTTTCTACTACATTGTATATTCTATTCAATGTTTGTTCTATTTGATTGTGTGTTCCATTGTGTGTTCCATTGTCTGTTCTATACCATTGGTTGCCCTATTCCATTGTATGCTCTTTTCCGTCATTTGTTCAAATTATTCATATATTTCATCGTATGCTCAATTAAATCATACATTCCACCGTATGTTCTATTTCATCTTATGTTCCACTGTATGATCTGATCCATTGGGGCAAAGGAGTTGTAAACCTGCCTCATGTGACCCAGAACAACACTTCATCATGAAAAATCAAGAAGTACCGCCTATTAAAAAATAGAAACCTCATTAAAACTATCCTTACAATTACCTCAACGCACCTTCATCTCGAAATTCTAGCTTTTCCGACTTCTCGGTATATTTTTCCCTCCACATCTTCAACTACTCTTCAGACCTTCACAGTGCGAAACTTCTTCAACAACTCAATGCTAAAATCTAGCCCGAGAAACGGACTCTATCGCCTGTTGCACCGTCGCTTCTTGGCAACTTCGGCTTCTTCTCAGGCAAATCTTTTGGCCAAATACCCCATTGGTCTACAAGTGCATGGTTTCTCCATCGAGAATGTTCAGCCAATTCCAGAGTTTTCACTTGTGGCTGTCAAGTTGAAACATCCCAGAACAGGGCTGGAACACATGCATTTGGACTCTCCTTCCGACAAAAACAACGTCTTTTCCGTTGCTTTGAAGACAAACCCCCCGGACTGTTCCGGAGTTCCTCACATCTTGGAGCACACCACTTTGTGTGGCTCCTACAAGTACCCGGTTAGAGATCCGTTCTTCAAGATGTTGAATCGTTCGCTTAGTAACTTCATGAATGCTATGACTGGTCACGACTACACTTTCTACCCGTTTGCTACCACCAACAGAAAGGACTTCGACAATTTGATGGATGTGTACTTGTCTTCAGTCTTTGAGCCACTATTGACCTACGAGGACTTTCTGCAAGAGGGCTGGCGGTTGGAGCAGAGTGACTTGTCCGATAAAGACAGTCCGCTCGAATTCAAGGGCGTGGTGTATAACGAGATGAAGGGCCAGTACTCGAATTCGAGCTATCTCTACTGGATTAAGTTCCAAGAGGCCGTATATCCATCGCTACAGAACTCGGGCGGAGATCCAGCAAAGATTACCAACTTGCGCTATGAAGATTTGGTAGATTTCCACTCGTTCAACTACCATCCATCGAATGCTCGAACATTCACCTACGGTTCATTTCCATTGAACGAGCACTTGGAAAAGTTGAATGAATTTTACAAGAACTTTGGAAGCCGGTCGTCAAAAAGAGACGTAAAGAAGTCCATTTTCCAGACCATGCCTGATGTGAATGCCCACAATGTTGAAGTTTCAGGCCCTGTGGATACCATGACTTCTAAACCCATTGAAGAACAGTACAAATCTTCCATCACTTGGTTCTTGGGCAACCCGTTGGAGGAAGATAGTCAGTATGACATCTTTAAGTGGAAGATATTGAACTCATTGCTTTGCGATGGCCACAACGCGCCATTCTATCAAGAATTGATCGAAACTGGATACGGAGAGGACTTCTCGCCAAACTCCGGTTTGGATCAGACCACCGCGTTGTTGGGATTTACCATTGGTCTCAATAACTTGTCCGAGCAGAAAGTCAAGGACCTCGAAAGTAAGATCACCGCTATTTTGATCGAGAAGGTGCTTCCAGAACTCGCCAAGAATGAGAAATCGGTGTTTCACAACAGAATTGAGGCTATTCTCCACCAGTTGGAGTTGGGCTTCAAGAAACACAGACCCGAATTTGGTTTGGGTCTCTTGAACTCGATCGTCCCCTCTTGGGTGAATGGGCTCGAGCCCATTAAGAACTTGCAAGTGCAGAGTATCTTAAACAGATTCAAAGAGGAATACGACCAGAACGGGTTGGAAATGTTCGAGCAAATTTTGAAGGATACTCTTCTCAATGAAAAGACCCCAAAGTTCACATTCACCATGAAGCCAGAAGCAGACTATAACGAGAAACTTGCAGAGGCAGAGGCAGAGAACCTTCGGAGCAAATTGGATATTCTCAATCAGGAAGACAAAGAAGTTATACATCAGAGGGGCCAGGAACTTTTAGCTAAACAGCAGCAGCCAGCTGATGTTTCTGTTTTGCCAACGTTGACTATGAGCGACATTCCGAGAGAAGGCGATTCATACCCATTATCTTTCAGCGATCTAGCTGGAACAGCTGGAAAGATCCAGAAGAGAGTTGTGGATACGAATGGCTTGGTGTATGTCAGCGCCGTCAAGGATCTCTCCTTCGTACCTCACCGTCTCTATAAGTATTTGCCGTTGTTCAACACTTGTTTGACTAATTTGGCTGGAACAGAATCGACTCATATCACAGATTTAGAGAACAAAATCCAGCAAACCACTGGAGGAATATCGTTTTCTGCAACGGTGAAAGCAGACCCATACAACATTGGCAATGCCCAGATCAAGTTCGTGATGTCTGGTATGGCGCTCAGAGAAAAGTCCGACAACATCTACAAGCTTTGGGAAGAAATCTTAAACCATACAAAATTCACGGAAGAGGGTGCTGTTCTCGATAAGCTCAACACGTTGGTGAAAAACTTGGGCCAGAATCAACTCAATATGATCGCAGACAGGGGCCACTCGTATGCCAATGCATATGGAAATGCTCAGTTGACACCTGTAAAGCAGATTAATGACATGCTCGGCGGTGTTGAACAAGTGCATCTTATCAGCGAATTGAACAAGAAGTTGGACGAGCACGGCAAGGAATACTTGAAGCAGGACGTGTTGCCGATTTTGCAAGAGCTTCAGCAGTTGATTTCGAGGGGATTTACCGAGTCTAAAGCTCACGGATTCAACTACAGCATCGTTGCAGATAAAGAAGGGGCTAAGGAAAATGAAATTCTTATTGAGACATTTGATAAGAAAATGAGTGGTATGCTCCAGTCATACAACGACAAATTACCTGAGTTTATCGCAAACTTCCCAGGCCCTACGCCAAACAAGACCATTTTGAACTTACCCTTCCAGGTTGGATATGCTTCCATGGCCAAATTGGGTTCTTCTTACACATCCAAGGATGGAGCTGCGCTTCAGGTGTTGTCTCAGATGTTGACGTTCAAGCACCTACACTCTGTCATTAGAGAAGCCAACGGGGCCTACGGCGGAGGACTCAACTACGATGGCTTGGGAGGAACTCTCAATTTCTACTCTTATCGGGACCCCAACGCAATTAAGTCCACCCAGGCGTTTGCAAACTCTTATAGTGCTGCCAAGAAGAATCTTGATGGAAAGTGGGACTACAATGACTTGCAGGAGGCCAAGTTGGCGATCTTCCAGAGCGTTGACGCTCCGAGCCATATTTCAAGCCAAGGTTCAGCTCTTTTCTTGGAGGGAATCTCGGATGAGATGAGACAAGAGAGAAGAGAGAACTTCTTGGATGTCACCCTCCACGATCTTCAGAATGTCAACGATAAGTACTTGGGCAAAAGTGACCATGACATCTACACTGTGATCGGAGACGCTGCAATCTTGGGGGCTGGAGAGGAGTGGAAGGTGAAGGATTTCTGATTTGTATCAGTTACTTACCATGTATATACCAAATGAGCCCATTTCTATTGAATCCTATGTACATGAAGTGAACCGTGAGCTCACACGCGGTGGCTTCTATTGTAGTCCTTGGCCACCAAGTCGGGAACTTTTCTCTTTTTATCCTCAGTGAAAAGACAGTGTCTCTTTGCTCTAGGATCATAGAGAATCAAGTTGAGTCTCTGCGAGTGTCTGGGGATCTTGAACCATTTCTCGTAGCCTGTTCTAGCCGCCGAGACGAGTTTGACCATCGTGTGGGTAGTTTTTGCTTTGGCAGCCATGATGTGGGATATGTGGGAGATTTGGAGTAGTTGGAGAAGTTAACTGTGAGAAAATTTGTGTAGTGAAACCCGTACACACTGAGTTTTGGAGTTGGTTGAGTATGGAGATGAATTTTGGGATTGAACTGGGGAGGAGACGATTCCATGGAGTTAGAAAGTGGGATCGTTTCCACGAGCCAAGTATGAACTATTTTTTTCTATTGTTTTTCCCGATTCTCTACTTCATTTGTTAGGTGTCTATAAGCTACACACTTCACTACACAGGCCAGGGCCACCACTCGAAAATAGCCCTACAACAAAACGAAGAAATCACAATTAAGAAAAATTCTTCAATAATAATCAGAAGTATCCATCAACAATCAACCGACCATATCCACGAAATCCCACACTTCACCTCTCTTCACAAATCACCTATGAAATCGTCCGCACCCCAACCTTTCCTCCATGAAGTATCGACGCGCGACAAACACGAATCCACATCGATCTTTTCACTTCATAACCAGCCATGTTTTACAGTTTGTGGCTAGTTCTAGCATTTTTCTCCAGTGTCATTTCGGCATTGCAAGTGGAATTGATTGCACGTGAACACCCTGAGCCCGTATGTATCCGAGACTTTGTCGGACTGAACCAACTAGTGATTGTCAATGTCAAGAGTGATGGATACCAAGGAGATGGACAAAAGTTGCAAATGACGGTGTACGACACACTCGGCAACCAGTTTCACAAAAAGAACGACATCAGCAACGATGTTAGAGTGTCGTTCACCACACACGAGGCCGCCGCCATCGATATCTGTCTCTCCAACTTCTTGGATAGAAACAGGAACCAGAGAACGTATTTGAGCAGACACGTGGAGTTGGAAGTGGAGAGCGGTGCCTCTGCCAGGGATTGGAACATCTTGCAGACCGAGGAGAAGTTGCGTCCTGCCGAGTTGGAGTTGAGGAAAATCGAGCAAATGACCAGAGAGATTGCCGATGAGTTGAAGTACTTGAAAACTCGTGAGGAGAGAATGAGAGACACCAATGAGAGCACCAACTCGAGGGTAAAGTGGTTTTCGGTATTGATCGTGCTTGTGTTGGTTGGTTTGGGCGTTTGGCAGATCCAGTACTTGAGACACTACTTCAAGGTCAAACACATCATCTAAATGGTTGAAATATGAATACACGCCGTTAAATGCGACACAATTCCATCTGAGCCATCTGGTGGAACCTGGGCTTGTGTTCTCGCTTGTAGCTGTTGATTTCCTGGGTCGAAAGCTCGAAGTTGATGTCTTCGTCTCGGAGATCTGCGTCTTCGGATCGACTCTCGAGGAATTCGCGGTAGAATCGGGTAGAATTGCGGTCTGCCTGGGCCGCTGCGTCCAAAATATGTTGTAGCTCTGAGTGTAGCTCGGCGCCTGATGTCTCCATGAGCATTTTGTTGAGCATCAAAGAAACGAGATATTCCACCTTCGTCCATTTATCCTTAAACTCAGAGAACGATTTATAGCTGAGATCATCAGAAATGCTGGAAAAGACTCGTTCGCTGGCAAGTGTTTCACATACACTTTGCACGTTCGTCGTAGCTTCTTCTCCATGCACCCAGCCATGAAAGTTTACATCGGTGAACTTTGCCAACAATCGAGTAGTAAGTGCACACTCAAACTCCAGGACAATTTGTTGTGGAATCCTGGAGCTTTTGGCTCGGAAGCACTGGAAAAATGTTTTCAAGTACTCAACCTCAATTTCTGCTAGCTTCGTTGTCAAGTTCTCCACCAAATCTTTCACGCTAGAAGACAGCGAATGCGCGTGGAAATATAATAGACAGAGAATTCGCCATCGTAGCTGCATAGACCGATGATTGTCTGTGAATTGAACGACCGTCTTGTTCCTAGAGATCAGAATGGCTGGATCATACTTGATCAATAGTCTTTCTCTATCGTAGCAAGGGTAGTACCTTGCATTTGAAGGGATTCCGAGGCCCGTGAACACATACTCCACCGCACGGTCATACCAATATAATTTCGGGCCCAAAAGTGCAAGAAGACGATCAATAAGGTGCCGAGCACTCTTATTTTCCAGTGCAAAGTATTCGACCGCAACGTAATCCATGAGTACCTTAAAGAATCCCTCGTACGTAACATAGATCCAGTGGACATTGGTGTGAGTCGAATTGAAGAGGAATTTCTGATACTGAGACGCCGAGTCAGCACAGTCAAATGCCCATTGTAGAAGACTCCATATATCGAAAGTTTCTGAATTCTTAAGTTTCTTCACAAGCAAGGGCTCGTCATAAACGTGAATGGTATCCACAGGATTTGCCGAAGCTCGAGATCTCTTTGCGGGCTGCTTCGAAGCTTCCTCTGGTTCTGGAGTGGCATTTGCCAGAAGATGAGGCATGTTCTTAAAGAGCAGTGTGGTATCTCCAAGACCGGAGGTTTTAGTGCCCAAATCCGATAAGGAAGTGATGCTAAGTAGCGGGAGTCCGAACTGGCGATATTTGGACGCAACAGCATCGGGTTGTTCCACCTCAATACTGCTGTCAGAGTCTTCAGAGTCCGAGATGAGTTCTACCACAGCCAGTTTGGGCAGCCCCGCCAAATCGACACGAGAAATAGGAAGTTCTTGTTTCGGAAGAGACTCCTTTTTCATGTTTTCGGATTTTTCGACTTTGCCATTCCCTTTGCCAATCCCTTTGGATCCAGTTTTCTTCGGTGAAAAGAACGACATGAACGATGTAGGTATAAGCGTCAGAATGGCCTTCATTAAATTAGTGTTGAGACCAGAAACCGCAGTCTGGTTGTCGTCTGCAACTAACTGGACGTATTTTTCCAAGATAACTCTGCTCCGTTCCAGCAACAGCTGATTGTGTAACGTATGATCGTAGTCAGCATTGACCTGCTTCATATATTCTGTAGATTCGGCGATTCCTTCAAAGGACAAGAGTCGATGGGTCCAATTTGATGTTGGACATCGACAACATAATGTTATTAGGATGTGTAGAACTTCGATCGACGGAATTACCA
Organism: Sungouiella ezoensis; assembly: GCA_030569115.1. Taxonomy (NCBI): domain Eukaryota; kingdom Fungi; phylum Ascomycota; class Pichiomycetes; order Serinales; family Metschnikowiaceae; genus Sungouiella; species Sungouiella ezoensis. The sequence goes on from JAJMJY010000002.1 coordinate 811,464, forward strand.
CGAACATCGGACTTTGGAGTGAGAGTTCTAGGAATCGTAGTAGCGCATCAAATTGGCGAGTGTTGTTGAAGTTGACATCCAGATTGGGTAGTGTGGCACGGGTCAATTCAGGCAAGAACAGATCGACGAGACTTGTTTGAGCCTCGAGGTACCTCTGGGAGTCCATTGTTCATTCTAAGTATGGAGAGTTGGTGGAGGATTCATGTGGAGGATGAGCATAGTGTGGAGGATGAGCAGAGGGAAAAGCGAATGATAGATAAGAGAAAAAGACGAAGATTACAAGAAGAGAAGCGAAAAACGTAGGATCATCATGGTGATGTCCCTTGATATTTTGTATAGACTCTTGAACTTGGGGAATTTCAGGATACTGACAAAGTTTAACCATCGAGTAGTCCATGCGGAAATTCTGAGGTACTGTTCCAGCCATTTGACAATAAGGGCTCATATTTTCATTATTCTATTTGGTCAATTTCTCTCCAATGACCATGTTCATAGAAGACTCCTGATTCGAAAAAGAAATGCATCCATTACCATCGCTAGCCTATTCCCATTACATCATCCAAATATTATCCTGATCATTTCTCTCCAGCTCTTTTCTCCAGCTCTTTTCTCCAGCTCTTTTCTCCAGCTCTATTTTCCAGTTCCCTAGTCCAACTCCCCCAACTGTCCCATGATCTCTGCAAAGTCCTTGATATTTACACTCAACCCTTCCTGCTGAAATGTATAGTTGTAAATCTCCCCATCCACCGTCGAGGTGCCACAACCCAACATATCAATCAAAACCGTATCGCTAATGTCGTCTAGTTGCAAGAACGACTTCACCTTGCTCAAGTCCTTCATAGAAAGTCTAAAGATGGTGATATCGGCATTTTTGTTTCCCGAGGCTTCAACAAATAAGCTCCACGCCTGTTTGATCATTCGATAGTGGTCTCGAAACCGTAGAAGCCGATTGCAAAACGTAACTAGTTTGTCGATGTCGACAACATCGGAAACTTGCACGATTCCATTCACTTTGGCAGAGATTGTCAAATGGAGGAGCAATTGCTCAATTACTATCCACCGCGGACTTTTGGTGGAAACATTGGCATGGCCAGTATCGTAAAACCATTGAATACACTCGACAATGTCCACGGTAAAACATTTGGGTATGCGTAGTTTGATGAGAATCGATGGAACATTCGATAGTAGGACATCCGGCGAAGATCCAGATTCTAACATGGCCTCATACTGGTCCAAGACCTCAGCCTCGGCCAGATGGGTGATCTGAGAATATTGAGCAGATTTAGCGAATTTGCGAGCCATTTGTTGGAGACGGACCCAAGATTGAGTTTATCCGAAGATCAAATTCGCGTTCTGCGTTATCGCTGCTAATGTACCGGACTGGCTTCTATTTCGTTCAAATGACTCATTGTGCTCCATTGACTATTCTGCTCCTTTGCTACTAGCTGTTTTTTTCGGAGATAGAACGATATTAATTGATTTAATCTATTATTTTTATTTCTGGCTGTCGTTTCTACGGATCACTTCATCAATTATGGTAGCACCTTCGATCAACACAACGTTGGTGGATGTTTCCTCGAAATATCCCGGTCCATGTCGGTTTTTATTCAAAAACGAACTCGAGCAGCCTTCGGGATCGTTCAAACTTCGTGGAATGAGCAAATTGATTGATTCTGCCGTTGAAAAAGCCAAACGCGAAGGTCTGTCTAATGTTCAAATATACACTTCCTCGGGTGGAAACGCCGGAATTGCCGCTGCATACGCCAGTAGATACCATAACCTCCCATGTACGGTTGTTCTTCCTGTGACTGTAAAAAAAGCTGCTTTGGACGTTTTGACCTCGCTTGGTGCTACTTTAGTCATCCATGGTGCTCACTGGGGAGAGGCAGACACCTATTTGAAGGAAGAAGTGATGAAAAAAGATCAGGAGTCTCGGCCAGATTTGATTGCCGTATACTGCCATCCATTCGATAACGAAATCTTGTGGGATGGACATGCAGACATTATAGATGATCTCGAAACCCAATTAAGAGAGTTGGAGGTGAACCCTTCCAACGTGAAGGGGATTGTATGCAGCTGTGGAGGTGGAGGTCTCTACAATGGAATTGTTACTGGATTGAAAAGAAGCGCTAAGTTGTCGAAAGTTCCTGTTTTGGTGGTTGAAACAAACCAAACTCCAGCGTTCTATGAATCTGTAGATGCTGGAAAGCCAATTGTGTTGGAAAAGGTGGTGACATTGTCGTCTTCGTTGGGGTCACCTTACATCAGTGACAAGACATGGGAGTTTTACAAGAGTCACAGCACGTTTGTCGATACTTTGGACGATTTGGATGCTGCTCAAGGCACCATTGATTACTATGACGATTTCGGGGTATATGTGGAGCCCGCCTGTGGAGTGACGGTGGCTGTGGCGCAACGCAAACAGGAATTATTGTCGGTGTTTGGTGAATTAGGACCAGAAGACGTAATTGTATTTATTGTATGTGGAGGGTCTGGAGTTCTGGCCCAGACATTGGCCAGCTACCGCGAGTTGGTGGGACAGAGAGAAATAGATTAGAATAGACGTTTGATTTTCTAAAAATGATTAGTAGTTGAATTATTGGCGAGTCGAATAGTGGCGAGAAAAATATTACTCTAGATGGTTGCTGAGATTAGGAGCTATCGAACATAATAGTGGCATCAATCAACAGAATTCGTCAGGGGCCCAAGTTCCAAAATTCCCATTCACATAAAATAACTAACTTACAATAATCGATCACAACTGTTAAATTACCCATTTCCACTTTTTCCTCCCACTTGATTTGTTTCTGCCATCTCCACCTTATCTACGTGCATATGAATTCGCAATTGAGATTTGACATCTGATCGGTCAAATTCTCTTTATCATGAATGGCAACTGGCTTCCACAATGGGGAACGAAACCAGCCACTAGAGAGGAACAGAAACTTAAACTAACCAATGAAAACGGTGCAGTTCTATTAATTGAAGACCTCAATCTGTTGAACAATCAGAATAATGTTCCTAAAGAGACAGAACTGGAAACCACCAACGTCAACCATGAAACAGAGACTGGTTGGGAACCAAAAGAGGAAATTCCGGCTCCTCGGACCGAGCAGCTGCCACGGCGCAAAGTAAAATTTACCAAAATATCGAAGAAAACATCAACGTCTTCGCTATCTTCCTTAACTACAGCAGGCTGGTTGAGCTGGACTCCCAGAACTCAGGCGGGGGACAAAGAGGATGGCAGAGGTAGTAAGGGTGGCAAAATATCAGCAATTGGCGAAAGTGTGGAGTTCACAGCCAAAGAATTGAGTGGTGAGGGCAGTGGAGGTGACGACGATCAAGGCGATGGCAATGTTGGGGGAAATGAAGGCAATAGGGCCAAGGAAAATGGGAATGACGACATAAATGGAAATGTCGAAAATGGAAATGCTCAAGAAGATGGAAACGGCCACGAGGGTGCAATTAATGGGGAAGTTGATAACGACGATAATGGTGAGAACGATCTCTTACCGGAAAATAACGGCGAAGAAATCGACGACCATGTGGCCAGTTCCAAGAATCGAAAGAAGCTGTGGGGATTTTGGAATGCCGAGGAATCCAAAGAACGAAAGGAGAAAGTGGTGGAGAGGACGCCACTGTTCACCAATACGATTCTCAAAACCACCCCTTCGCTTTTGAGCAAAGACGGGGCCAGAAACGAGGCCAGGACCCTAAGTGACGATGCTCATAGCACCCAACTGGACACAGAAAATGTAGATTCTGACAACGGAGACGATGCTGTGTTGTACAAACCTCATGATACTGCTTCGCAATTCAACAAGATCAACACTCACAAGAACGAGAACTTGAGAGAAAATGATATTGTTCCGGACTGGAATACGTGCCTTCACAACCGAAAGCTGGATTTGGCGCAGACCACATCGCAGGCGGCGGGCACGACGGAGGGCATCCGGAGCCATCCGTTCGATATCAAAAATTGGAGGAACTACTTTTCGCATCTTTCGTCTCGTTTTGGAATAGGTTCGGGGGTCCAACAATCTCTGTCAGGAAGTGAGCAAACGGAGTCTGCGGTTGAAAAGGAGTTCAATTCGACCTACGAGAGAAACTACAGATTGTATGGAAGATCGCTCGCGAAGCTTCCGTACTACAAACGGGCATGCTCTCCAAATTTCAATCTGTTCTATACGAAAGCTAATATTCCTCAGAAAAGACAGAAGACACAGATGGAGGAGGATGCAGAAGATGAGAACTCCATTTCCATCACCAACGATGCCATGGGAAATCTCTTGATCAACCACCGTAACCGAAAGGTGTCAGCTCCCGCAATCACATATTCTGATATTGTCAGCCAGAAAACAGGTTCTTTGCAGAAAATCAAAAAGATCTTGATTGTGGGAGTCCACGGGTTCTTCCCCACAAAAATGATTAGACCTATTATTGGTGCACCCAAAGGTACGTCATTGAAGTTTGCCAGTGAAGCGGAAAAGGCAGTTATTCGTTACTGCGTAGAAAACGATCTTATCGACGAGAGAGAAACCCACAACGTGTCAATCCAGAAGATTGCTTTAGAGAAAGAGGGAAAGATCTTCGATCGGGTGAACTTCTTCTTGGAGATCTTGACCAGGTGGGCTGACGAACTCAATGACGCCGACTTCATTTTCATTGCTGCGCATTCGCAAGGCTGCGTTGTATCGGTCATCTTGTTTGCCAGACTTATCCAATTGGGAATCCTCAAGCATCCACTTCAGAAACGTATCGGACTCTTGGGAATGGCCGGAGTTAACAACGGACCTTTTTATAGCATGGACAAGACTTTTTTTATGAAGGCATACTCGGCCATCGAGCATGACTCGATGGCCGAGCTTTTCGAACTCACAAAGTTCGATAGCGCACAGTCGGTGGCCTACAAGGAGGCCATGCAGATCATCATCAATGCCAATGTGAAGATTTGCTTTATCGGCTCCATCAATGACCAGTTAGTGCCCCTCTACTCGGCGCTCGCATCACACGTTTTTCATCCCAACATATATCGGGCATGCTACATTGACCATTCTTCACGGACCCCGGAATTCATCAAACGGCTTGTTTCCGTGTGCTGCCAGCTTCAGAACCTCGGATACTTTGATAACAACGTCATCAAAGAACTTAGTGCGGTTCTCGCAGGTCCTTTCACTGGAGGTGGCCACTCTAGAATCTATAATGACGGAAAAGTGTATGACCTCGGACTCAAATTTGCCCTCGACACAGACGACTTGGTGATTCCATGCGGTCCTCTGGTACAAGCAACGGCTCCGGTGAAAATGACTGACGCCACTTACGACGAAGTGGTGCGCATGCCAGCCACCAACCAGATCTACATCAAAGGATTTAATATCGGCAAGATCGGCACCAACCCGTTCGTTTTGCCGTGGTGTCTCCGTGGACTCATTTTCAACATCGAGAAAAATTGGCCCGTCGTGGCTCCACGTATTATCTTCGACGGGAACACTCCTAGCTACAAGTCGGCAACCCAGGAGTTGGACGGCCTCTACGATCTGTTTGACAAATGGAAACCGGACTCGAAATTGTTGAGAGAACTCAAGTTCCGGCTCAATGGGATTAGGGCCAGCAAGCTCTGACAATAGAAATCCAGGATGGAGTGACATGCATTCGCTTCGGCCCGAGTGGCTATTGTGTGCATTCTGACTGCGTGGAAACAATACAACGAGAAGCAGACTGGCAATGTGAGCAGATATTTATTTTTCTCTAATTGTCAGGGTTTGTCGACATGACAGAATGTCCAGTCTCCAGATTCCTAGCCACAGCAGGTTTTCTGACAAGTTCGTAGAAGGATTTTCTCATTGCGCACTTGTCTGTCACAGCAAACCCGCAGATATCATCCGCCCCACCCATGACCACAAAAAAGAAGTCACATGTACCATTTAATGCACAGAAAGCCAAGGACTCGATCAAAAACCAGAAATGCGTTTTCGCAACTTAACCTTCTACACCCCGCCCTATTGTTCCCGCCATAGTCCAATGCCCATAATTGGGGTCTCCTTCTTCCTACAGGAATGCTCGCAGCATCTATGCGCGACTTGCGTCTCGATCAACTTCCTCTACATCACCAAACTTTGTGGTATTGCTGGTGCTCTTCCTGCGGAAGATTTTATTCATTTTCGCTGTTTTTGCTACTGTGGTTGGTTGCGCCGCTCGGCCCCGTATTGCTGCATCGTGCCTCCCGGACTTCATTCTTTAAACTATGCACCCACGTCTGGTGTCGAACATCTCTACAACCGACGACCTTTCTCAAAACAAGGGAATGCCTTTGAAATTAGCACATCTTTTGAACATCGAATCCAACGGAGATTCTAGAGCCGCGTCCCCGCTGAAAGAGGGCGATAATGGCCTCATGACTCCGGTTCTGAGTGCGATGTTGTCTCCTCACAGTGTGAAGAGCGAGGTCGATTCTTGGCCAGGGGGGATAGCGGCCCTCGCCCAGGCGGATCTTTTGCGGGCATCGTATGTGCGGAAATTCCCGGATGTGGAGTGGTCAGACGTGATGGAGGTGTTGCGCAAGACGCAAATTGCGCCCGGGTTGACCAGGCCAGAAGTTCAGTTGATTGTCCACGAATGGTTTCTGCTGCTTCCCATCAACTACCAGTTACTCGAGTACGAGTGCTTCATGCGCGATCGCCGCGCTATCCACACGAAAATCGCTAGCTTGGAGGATTTGTACGGCCAGAAAAGGGCCCAACTAGGCGAGGACTATATTGTTGCGTTTGAAACGTGCCACGAGCAGGAAAACTACTTGTATTCCGATGTGGCGTCGTTGTTGCCCGACGCCCGGCCCGGCGACATCCCGTCGATGATCGAAAATCACTTTCCTCACGACCCCAGGTGGCTGACGCGGGAAATTGACTTTATCAACGCATGCGTGAAAGCCAACGAGCCAATCTCGTTTATCCAGCAAAATCTCGTGTTCAGAAAGCCTCGGGAGGTCAAGGCACGGGTGCAAGCGCTGTTGCGGAAGGCCCAGAAAGACGACCTTCCTCCTCCTCCAGTGCCATTGACCGAGGAAGAAATTCTTCGCAAGGGAAGGATCGCTGAGTTCATCAAGTTGGACTTGACCGCGGCTGGCTTGAAGCGTTCCGGTCTATGGCGGGCAGATAAGATCAAGTTTCAAGAAATTAAGGATGCGGTGGCCGAAATGGGTGGCAGCGAAGAGGTTCCGTTTACCAAACTTGAAGTGCAACTTGTAAGGGAGAGTCTCAAGTATGACATGCCCATGGATGAATTGCTTCAACAGCTTCCGTTCCGCACAGAGAAGGAGCTCGAGGAGAAGCAGAAAAAATTGGAGATTGCATGTGTTCGTCAGAAACGGTTCGCTAATGAGGTGGAGAGGTTGATTTACGAAGCCCAATGGTACGCCCTGATGGCCTCGGAAACGGGGGGTCGGCGCAGACGCCACACTCGTGATGAGGTGGAACTTGACGACTTGCGGAAGCAAGCACTTGTCAAAAAGGAGAAGGTGGTTCGTGAATTTACTCCAGAGGAATTGGAGAAGAAGGAGAAGAAGCGTGCATTGAGCAACAAAAGGAGGGCAGAGACTATCCGCAAGAAGGAGGAAGAGAAGGAGTTGCTCAAGCGGCAAAGACTGACGCGTCATGATCATCTTAGACGTCTTAGACGCACAAGAAAGGCTCTCAAAGAGAAAAACTCAAAAGTGTCCGCTTTAATTGAAGAGGCAAGATGGTTCCAGAGTGTTACCGGCGATGGAAAATACATTCAATCAGGTGAGAAGAGGAAGCGTGTTCCAACTTATCACTTGATTCCAGAATTCCAGAACAGACAACAGTTGAAGAGTGCTCAGAAAAGATTGGTGGAAAAGAAACAGAAGCAGGTCAAACGGAGACGTGGAAGAGGAGAATCTTCCGAAAGCGAGTCCGAATCTGATGCTGACGAGTTGGAGGAGCTTCAGGATGCCATCGATAGTGACGAAGACTCTAACACAGTTGAAGTCAGTCCTTTCGACCCTGTTAGTATAATCCACGATACTGCTGTTCCTCTCAATAACAGGCAACTTTTCAACGACGCTGTGGCTTCGGGAAGCTTAAACCCACTTCGAATTCTGTTCAGCGACGACGTACTGGTTATGTTGCAACCTGGAATGGTTTTGCCTGTCAACAATGTTGCGGCAGCGAAGGTGATCAAAGACAACATGAAATCATATAAACGATTGCCTCTGTCGTTTCCTCCCTTTGAAATTACCGACGGAAATGGCAAACCTACTGTGAACTCAAGAAATATCTTGCATGTGCGCTATTTGTTGTATCCCCAACACACGGAGCAGTTTATTCTCGCTACACCAAAGACCAACGAGCTCGATCCCATTTTCGAATTACAGAAGATCATAGAGATCCATTATGCTTTGTATTTCTCACATTCACAGGTACTCAAAGAAGTAATTTACGATGAGTATTGCACCAAACTTGTGGCCGCTGTGGAAGAAGATAACTTTTCTGATTTCATGTACATCATTGACAAGTGGAACGCGTTGATGCTCGAACTATCTCCTTACGCTGTTGAAGTCGATCCTCTGATTGATATTAATGGAAGTTTGAGAAGCTATTTGCCAAAGTCCTACAAGTTTGAACCCACCGTGCTGGAGCTTAAGTTACACACCTTTTACCTCGAGGTTCTCAATGCAGGTGATGCTATGTCACCTCCAGACATGAAGTCTGAGTTCCCTCCTACGATGCACGAACCTCCTCACCTCACACATTCCTTACCTCCTCCAACTTCACCTGCGGAGAGATACCGTACTAGATATCGTCATTTGAGACCAGCGACCTACCCACAGTCATTTATCTCACTGCTCAACAAGATGAAGGAATTCTCTCGGTTTGCAGTTCAGCAGCTTCTTTTAAGAGCTTACACCAGAATTGTGTCGCCTGACTCGAGAAAACTCAGATACTACAAAGCATTCACTGCCGAAGTTTACGGAGAGCTTCTTCCTTCATTTGTGAGTGAGGTGTTAACCAAGGTTGGTATGAAGCCGAGCGATAAATTTTATGATTTAGGTTCTGGTGTGGGAAACACCACCTTCCAGGCAGCTCTAGAGTTTGGGGTCAAAGATAGCGGTGGATGTGAGGTGATGAAGCACGCATCGAAGCTCACAGAATTGCAAGAAAACTTTATGCAAAAACAATTGACTGTTCTTGGATTGAAGCCGTTGCCTCTCTCGTTTGCATTACACCAGAGTTTTGTTGAAAACGAGGAAGTTAGAAAAAAGTGCGTTGACTGTAACATTCTTATCGTCAACAACTATTTATTTGATTTCCCTTTGAATGTTGAAGTAGGCAAGTTGCTCTATGGCTTGAAGCCAGGATCGAAGATTATCTCGTTGAGAAACTTCATTCCGCCAAGGTACAAATCTGGGGCAGACAAGACAATTTTTGACTACTTGAAGGTTGAAAAGCTCGAAATGAGTGACTACCTTTCTGTCAGTTGGACTGCGAACAAGGTCCCCTACTACATATCTACGGTCGGCTCCACGATTCGTCTGGAGTACCTCTAGTTAGTGTAACATGTATTATAGTCCTTTCATCTAATTGCCTTTAATCTTCATCTTTTTTGCTCCTTTGCCCAACCCACTTGATCTTTTTCCTTTTCCGTCCGACTGCCCATTAATGATCGGATCAGGCGTTGCTTCAGTTGTGCTTGGTTCAACAGATCCTGGTCGAGTATTGCTAGCACCATTTGGTTGTCTGCCACGCTTTCTAGTAGTTCCAGTATCGGATTCTTTCGCAAGCGCTAGCATCAACGTGCTGACCCTCCGACTGATCTCCTGCGGAGTTCGTGAGGTAATATACCAATCAAACTTGAAAAGATCACTCTGGGTGATTTCCTGTTTTATCTTTTCACCCAACTTCTCACTGAATATTCCATACTTGTGGACACAGCACATTATAAACCGATCCTCAAGCTTTGAATATATTCTCTTGGAGTTGTTAGGAGGATACTGAATCTTGAGGTCTTCAAGTGGGTCTTGGAGTGCCTCAATTTTGGAAGCCAACAACGCCTGCTGGTTCTCGAGCTTGGCAACTTTTCTCTCACTTGCTTCAATCTGGGCAATGTACTTCTCGTAGCCATCGATCTCCTTATATGATTCCCAGAACTTCTTACTGTATCTTTCCACTTCCAGAACATCTTGACCGAGTGCATTGGCAATCTCCTTGAAAGCATTCCTTCCGAACTTGGCGCTACTGTGGATAAACGTGGTGAAGTCACGCCTCGACCAAGTATGGAAACTTTCGTTGAGCAACTCCTCCTTCAATGTGTATTCCTCTTCCGAAAGGGGAACAACACTCTTAATCTTTTCCTGTTCTAGCTTGAGCTTTTCTTCTCTGGGCATATCTTCCTTGTAATCATCGCTAAGAAACTCCTCGTCGCTGTCTCCGAAATCGTCAAGTGAGTAAGCATACCCGACTTCTTTCTTATAAGCGAGCTGCTCTCTATTGAGCAATTCAATCAATTTTGGCAGGAAAAACTGGTGTTCTTGTACATGATACACCTTTGGTTGTTTTATCTTGACAGGCGCACTCAGTTTTCCTGTTGCCGAAGGAGTCTTTAACATGTCTTTGTAATAATTGTCCACAGAATAAACCTGTTCCTTTCTCTCACGCTTTGAAGGGTGGATCCAAGAAAGACCTAATCCTTCATTCTCACGTTTGGCAAAGTTCTTTCCATTCCACTCGTAGACTGAAGCATCAGAGGTGAAGTTCTGAAGATCATCAAGTCCGAGTTTGTTGAACTTCGAATTCAAAGTCGCTGTTTTCTCTCGGCCCCTTGCAAGAATTGCATCAATATCATCATCAAGCATGGAATTATTGCTCTTGGACTCAAAAACTGCCTTTGCTCCATGCTGGATCATGCCCAACAAGTCATTGGCCGTGTTTCCTATGCTGGCAGTTGACTGCCTTCCTTGCTGGATAACAAGTTGATCCAATCTCAATTTCTGAGCAGCGCGGTCTAAAACTTTTTCTTCGATGGCATTCTCGGTCACAAACCTAAACACCTGAACCTGTTTCTTCTGGCCAATTCTGTGTGCTCTGTCCATTGCCTGCAAGTCCGCCTGGGGGTTCCAATCGGAATCGTAGAGAATAACGATATCTGCCGTGGTCAAGTTGATACCCAATCCTCCAGCTCTGGTTGTCAAAAGGAAAATAAACTTGTCTGAATCTGGAGCATTGTATTCGTCGATAGCCTCAATTCTGTCTTCGTGGGAAGTGGACCCGTCTATACGGCAGTAGTTATAGTCACGGAAGTAGCAATAATCTTCAAGAATGTCCAACAATCTCGACATCTGAGAAAATATCAATACTCGAGAGCCGGCTGCCTTGAACTTCTTGAGCATCTTATCTAGAATGATCATCTTTCCAGAATTGTACACCAAGTGCTCATCTGTGGTGTATGGCGGACCCGGCTCGGCACCGTCAAACAAGTATGGATGATTACAGCATTTTCTCAATTGCATGACAATGTTTAAGAGTCTAGTCTTTCCCTCTCTCTTGCCCACAACTCCGTTGACTGCATCGATGTCTTTCTCCAACAATTTCTTATACCAATCTACCTGCATTTCGGTCATACCGGTGTAGATGTTTGTTTCAATCTTGGGTAACAAAGACGTCTCCACATCCGACTTGACTCTTCTCAAGAGGAATGGACTCAACACCTTGTGGAGCTGCAGAACCACCTGATCTTGGTTTTTGTCTTTATCTGCCTGGCTATCAAACCATTCGTCAAACACATTGGAGTCGCCGAAAACATCAGGCAAGATAAAGTTGAGAAGGGCCCAGAGTTCGTGCAAGTTGTTCTGCAACGGAGTTCCTGTAATAAGAAGCCTATTCTTTGAATAAAACAACCGGATGATCTGCGAAAGCGAACTATCCTCGTTCTTGATGCGGTGCGCCTCGTCTACCACAATGTACTGCCACCGGAACTTCTTCAACTGAGATTTTTCTCGGATCACCATCTCGAATGAAGTAATCAAGACGTCAAAGTTGGCATTGAGCAACCGCGTCCGGATAATCTCCTGTCTGGTCTCTTTATTGCCCTGCAACACCACCACATTCACCTCGGGCGTCCATTTCTGAAACTCCCTCCGCCAGTTATCTAGCGTAGACTTGGGCACAATTACAATGAATGGACCATCGACGTTCTTGATGTACCGCAAGTACCCCAAAAACGAGATGGTCTGCAAGGTCTTTCCCAACCCCATTTCGTCGGCCAAGATGCCACTGAGACGATTCTCGTAGAGCTGGATAAGCCAGTTTAAACCCTGAATCTGGTACTCACGTAATTGGCCTCCTTGGATGTACAGAGGAGACTCCGTCATTACTGTAAGCTGCTGATCTACATCTCCAATATGTTCTTCGTCTTCAAGAAGCTCTGCGTCCTCCTCTTTCTCAGTTTTTCGCCTTCCCCGAGCCAGTTTCTTCGTTGGCTGCTTAAAGCTGATCTGTCCATCAATCAGTCTAATCAACTTCTTGAACTTGGCATCCTTGGACATGTTGATGTCAATAAAGTAGCGGAAGATGTCCGTGAGCCCCAAAAGGTACTTGAACCGGACGGTGGAATCATCGACGTCTTTTTCACGGGCAACTTTGGGATCACAATTCAATAGGAATCTTTCGAGTCGGGCTGGATCTGCTCCAGAGACTTTCTCCTCGACCTCGACATCGGAGGGCTCTTGCTCGGATCCCGAGTCGCTGTAATCCGGAGTTTCTGCTTTCTTTTTTCTTCGATCGGCCATAATGAGAGAAATTTGGTTTGGTTTGAATTGGTTATTGGTATGTATGTCGCGGTGTGATGTAGATCCTGTAGGTGGGAGTGCACAGAGAGAGGAACTATTTCAACGATTATTGCTTTCCTGAATTGAATATTTTTTTTTTTGGAGTTGATTGTGTTATATTGTATCGAATACTATTTATTGAAATGATGATTGCTTTATTGAATTTTATTGTATATCAGATGACATTATGTTTGGAGAATGTAACGTTCACTTCTTCTTCCTTTCGAATTCTCTTGTAGTCTAGACATCTCAATTGTCGGGGCCCTTCTCCAAGTCACCATCAATGTGTACTCCATGATGGTCGACAAGTCTATGCACTCGTCACAATGTTTCCCTCAAGAAGTCCCCAATCAATCGGTGTCTTCCCTTGTTCCTTGAGCCACTCATTACACTTCAAAAACACCTTCAGGTCAAAGAATCCTCGACTGGCCGAGAGTGGAGAAGGATGCACAGTCCGCAACACCAAGAACATCCCGTTGGCGGAATTGAGTTGTGCAGTAAATTGTGCTACTCTCTTTTGTGCTGGGCTCCCCCATGCCATAATGACAAATCCATTTTCATTCTGCTTCGCATGAGTAATGGCTGCCCTGATGACTTGCTCAGTGAATTGTTCCCATCCTTGGTTTGCGTGGCTGTTTGCTTTGTGTGCTTCCACAGTCAAACATGCATTCAACATGAGAACGCCTCTTTTTGCCCATTTGGTCAAGTTACCTCCACCAGGTGTACCTTGCTTCTCAAGCTTCTTATACTCGGGAATCTCAAATGACGGAAAGTCGATTTTCAACGTTTTGTAAATGTTGAGGAGCGATGGCGGTGGTCTTGTGGGCTCGAGCACCAGGAATGCCAACCCATGCGCCTGGTTGAAGTTGTGGTAGGGATCCTGGCCCAAAATAAGACAATTCACGTCTGTAAGAGGTGTGTAATGAGACCACGAATATATGTGACCTGGCGGAGGGAAAACTGTTTTGCCTGATTGAGAATGTAAGAAGCGTTTGAGCTTGAGAAAATATGGCTTGGTCAACTCCTTATGAAGAGCTGCCAACCAAGAGATATGCATGGTACTAATCTCAAGCGCAAGCAACAGCCTTTCTTCAGGTGCAAGCATGCTGATCCATTCATTCTTATTGAAATTGAAGTGGTCACAAATGTGGACATAATCCGCGTCTTCTCCTTTAGTGGAATCCAAACTCTTCGAGACAGTAGAAGGTTTTGGATGTGACGATGAGTCCTGGTTGTCTGAGGTAATCTGTGGGATATTCTTCTTTGCTTCGGATTCACTTAACTGAATCTCTAGCTTTACATTTCCTGTAGACTCTATCTTAGTGTCACTGCCATTCTCTAGTTTTGCAACTTCCAGTGTGGATTCGACCTTCTTTTCGATCTTAGGTGAAACCTTCTTTTTCGAAGGCTTTTGCGCTGCTTGGGCAAAAAATTCAGTGATGAGTTTCGGCCTTTTATTCGCCTGAGTGGCCATAGCAGGTCTCTTCAATTCAGCCATGGAGATGTGATGCAGAATTCTTAGGGGAGATTCATCTAAGACGTGCCCCGGTTTTCTGCAGGAAAGTGACGGGTCCAATAGTCTATAATAGCTTGAGCAATGGGAACGGATAGTCCAGATCTTTTCTCAAAAATATGCTGGTAAGCAAGCTGTAAAGTAGATAAACTACCCCAGCTGCTACAATCTGCACCAACGCCTTTGTGGAGTCAGATCGGATCAAGCTGACCTCAGTCACCTTATAATTACCCAAATGAATCGTGGTGACCAACGCCGCCGCTAGAGAAAAGTAGACAAATGACATTATGGGCATCTCCATGCCGAACTGATAATGAATTCCGCCACTGATGTAGATCGGGACGCCCTCGTCGTTTTTCGCAATAAAAGGCACCTGCTGGATAGTAGTGAAGGAATATCCACCCAAAATGAGAAGCAACAGCAAAAATACAACAAACTGATAGATCTGGCCCTTTGTCACGGTGCCGGTGATAAATCCCGGGCCCTTTTTCTTAATTAACAAGATGGTTCCGAACGTTGCGGCGAATGTGAGTGCAAATTTCTTCATAGGATCCTCCGGGTTGACAATGATCTGCTTCAGGATGCCAACGGCGAGCCAATCGGCAAACTGGAACACCTGATTTTCGAGCGAAGTGTCGGGGATGGAAAACTGGGCGTGTGGCTCGTGCAAGATGTCGAAATTGTCATAGTACTCTATACCTTCGGGATCGTATTTCTTAAGGCGTTGCTCATTATGGACCGCAGCAATGTGAGAAGGCGGAATAAGCCATATTTGCGGAATTGACTTGAGCTTGAGGTACTCGAAGATCTCGACATTGGACCGGTCGACGATATCTACTTCTGCAAAGTACAAGTACTGGGACTCTGGGTAATTCTGGTGCCACACTGTGGCTATCCGCGGGAGGATACGCTTGAGGTCCAAACAAGAGTCGCAATCGTGCTTTTCGTCCGACGACGTGAGCACCAAAAGCGTAAAATAGTCTCTGTTTGGCTGTGAAATGATCAGAAGATTGGAGTTTGACATCTGGATGATGGACGCTGGCAGCTGAGCGGCTTGAATGTCCAATTCTAGCGAGTGGAAAATATCACATTCGACTAGCGAGAGAAGGCCAAAGACGGCTATCAAATTGGTCCAGATGAACATCAGTTGAAGCAGATGGTGGTTGGTGAACTGTTGTATGCACGCATGTAGTTAGTTGGTGGAGTTTGATGAAAGTGAGTAGTAGAAATGTAGGTGAGAAGTGTTCTTAGATATGTTCTTCTAAATTTATAGAGCTCTTTCGCTTATCGATTCAATGGAGTTTTTCATTTAGACTTAGAGGCATTTTTGTTCTTAGATTCGGGGATGGCCGTTTAAGCATTCAGCACACTTTTGAGAAAGAAAGAATTTCTTCTTAGGATAGAGAGTCATTTTTCTTAAGATATACGCATCCATTCTTCTCTTATATTTAGGCAAGTCTTTTATTGTCGATTAGAAATCTATCTATTTATGGTTAGAAATCTATCTTTTTATGTTAGAAATCTATCTTTTTATGGTTAGAAATCTATCTTTTTATGGTTAGAAGTCCTTCTTTTTCGATTAGAGGTCTTCAATTTTCGATTAGTTTTTGTTTACGAAATAGGCGAGTCGATTCTAGAAAAGAAAGTCTTTCTTTATCGTAGCCTTGCAAGAGTGTTCATGGAATATTCCACAAGTTTTTCTTCTATCACATTATGCTCTTCAGTTCATCTATTTATTTCCCTTCATTCCTCCATTGTCTGCTCTCAACCAACCAAATGCTATTCTATCAACTATCCTTTGCCTACTCTTCTCCACTCACAAAATCCTCCTTCTCGTCCTTGTTGATCACCAAAAATCCCATAGTCACTATTGCTGCACCAAACACGTACCAGAAATTCACCAGAAATCCGGTGATGAACCAATCGCCTACCATGGCCAACGGAATCGTAAGCGAAAGCCCCACCGTCACCGTCAATGGACTGGTGAGCAAAACGGCCTTGCACCAACAAAAATCGCTAATAAACGTAATGAATGCGTTCATGGTGAGAAGGGCAAGCACATGAGTGCCCCGAGGAATCTCAAATATCTCGATATTCGTGAAGTGCAAAATGACAATCACCGGCCAGAGAAGCACAAGACAGTAAAGTCCCACGAACCCAAAGAAGAGATGGGTGTCCAAAACACGTTCGGCGGTGGAGTTCTCCTTGGTGATCTTATGTTTTAAGATAATGGTGTAGATTCCGTAGATTAAGGCTCCGGCGAGAGCAAGCGCATTGCCCCAGAGAATATGAAGCGGCTTGGAGCCTGACGGAAGATGTTCTGAGTCAGAAGAGTCGATCTTGGTCACAATGAGCACGCCGCCAAACGAAAGCACGATGCCCACGATCTTATTCGAGTTGATTTTCTCGACTCCGTACAAGTAACCCACCAAAAGCGTGAAAAACGACGAACTCGACGACAAAATTGTCTGCGAAGCCACAGAAGTGTAGGAGAGGGACGAATTGGTGACCAAATTGGCCGAGAACCAGAGCATAACAAATTGAAGCGACAACTTCACCGTTTCGTACACTGGAACTTCCTCATCGGGAGTAACGTCTTCTATTTCCAATTGTAGTTCGGCATTTGAGCCGGCCAAACTGTCTTGAGACGCGCCGTACTCATTAGTAGAATCCGAACCCGATTCCACATCGGCTATGCGCTGATAAGTGCACTTTTCGTAGTCTTTCTTGAGAACATCTAGGAACGCACTTAGCGAAAGACCTTTGTAGCGCAAGCAGGGAATGAAGTACAAGACAAAACACGAGGTGTTGAGCCACGTGATGAAAAATGGTTTCCGATATATATTTGTTTCAAAAAGATCGTTGACAACAAAAGACGACAGAACCCAGAAGATCACTACCGTGGCCAAGTTAACGAGGCCCAATACCCATTTCTGTTTGGACAGTAGCTGGTGCTCGGGTAGAAAGAACGACTGGAAGAATGTGACAATCGCCGTCAGCATACGATGAAGCATGGCGTTGGTGGAAGTGATTAGAGATAGTTGAATATTCAATTGTGTGCTATCTGGGTGTTGTTGTGCATGCACACTCTAGCTATGGTGCAGATTTTGACCAGAGTGCTATCAGCGAAAGGGTGATTTAGTAGATTTAGATACATTGCCAGATTCACGTAGTTTTAGTGAATTTGAGATAAGCTTGTTATGACTTTGCCTTGCAAAATTTATGGAGTAGACAAATCTGGATATATGTGTCTACTGTATATTGGCGGAGAAACTGAAAAGCATGAACTAGGGTTTTATGGAAAGGATGACTAATCAACTAAGTAGAACACTTTGAATCGACTAAGTAGAACTTGCTGCAAAAGACTTTCGATAACTGCGAGATAACATCAGGACTATTATCTTAACAAGTTGTAGATCCTGTATGAGGAACAAGATATGGTAATATTCGTACTATCCGTGTGCATAGGAACGATAAGACGGAAAAAAAGATGAGGTATTCCGTGATATCAAATCCATCTGAATCGGGTCGAATGGTGACTACCAAAATGGGACATGAACTGGGGACAGATCGAAAAGGTGATGTAGACTAAGAGATTTCTCTACTAGCGAAATCGAAATGCAGCGCAATCGCATTCTGATGGAGAAATACATTCTCGTAGTGACGAGAACTCTTTAGGGAATTCTTACCGAAGAGGTAACAGAGGGAAGTCTCAGCGAAGAGAAAACAGAGGGAATTCTCAGCGAAAAGGGAGCATAGTGAGTTCTCAGCGACGATGTAGTTCTTCTTCGCGAAATGTGGTTTACGGCAAGCCGCATGCTGGACTAAGGTTCCAGCGATAACGAAATAACATTCTGGGCAGATTTCCCCCCCACTCAGGTCCTAGAGGACTGCCCATAGTGGTTGTCGTAGATTAATTCAGAAATCCACCGGCACGGCGATCGATTTGTAGAATCAATGTTCGGCAATAGATCTGACAATGGCCAATTTCTGTTCGGATGCCATGTCCAAAGATGGACGATTCTGTCTGAGATGGCTCACGAAGATTTTTCATCGTTTCGCAAGGCGGACTCCGAAAACGCACAAAATGGACCCACGGCAAATGTCAGAATATAAATAGAGTAACCTCACCGCTGTGCTATAATAAAAATAGACTAATAATTACACTGCGCCAGCCAGAGTCCCCTTCCCTCTCAATGTCATTAGATCATTTCAAAGCTATTGTCCTGTGTCTGGCTAGATATACACGGCAATGGTTGGTGGCTCGGCATATAGTGCATAGATAAATACTTTCACTCGCTGATCCGAAAAGTACATTTTTCCTGCAGACTACCACACTCCCCCCATGGTGTTTTCAACTAACTCCATGTAAATGAATGAAACGAGAATTGAGAAGATAATAGAAAGCGTCCCTGGGCTAGGTACTAATAGCCATCTCCAAATCGCCATTCCCATGTTCTTCTCCATTCTCTTTTGCCCATCTCCGTCCCCGTTTCTTCCTCCCATTCTCTTGTGCGGCTCACCTTCTACTTTCGGCTACTGATAGGGCATCCATCAACACCGTCCAACTTCGTAAGTTTTCTTCAATCGCACCTCAGTAGCTTGTTCCCAAGTCGCCGTCTCCCCAGTTCCCACCCCTACCTCTCTGCCATGTCCGACGTCTACGACAGTGGCGAGGAAGCCTCGGAGTCTCGGCATCTTCTCCACAGAAGAATGTCCATTCTCGACCAGCCAATCGGCCTGTTCCGTGGCCCCAACTCGTTGCACAACTTTGCCTCGTCGTTCACCAGAGCCCAGCAGTTTGCTGCGCTGAAGATCGACCCCGATATTCACAAGGAACGGTCGTTTTTTGCCGAACCACTGTCTGACGAGAACTATGTGGATGATGAGTTGTACGATCCAGACTTGATGGTGCCTTCGTCTCATGGCGAGCGGTTAAGTACCCTTTTGCACGACTACAACTCGCCCCGTGGCCCTGGCTACGGTGGAGCCGCCTCGCTCTACAATGAGGTGTTTTACCAGGACGATATCGCCAAGCTGCTCTACACTAGTCGTTCTAGACAAGATTCGTCCGTGGAGGGAATTCCTATTGCGCAAACAAGAGCATATCCGTCCAAGTCGTTTCTGACAATTCGTTCTTCCATCTCCTATGCGAGCACTGCCTCGCACTTTGGCTTGAAGAAAGTAGAAGATAAGAATGGTAATGTAGTCACCGTGGTGGCAGGCCAATCGACTGCTCCCCAGACAATTCTCAATTCCGTCAATGTGTTGATTGGAGTGGGGCTCTTGGCGCTTCCAGTGGGGCTCTTGAACTGTGGCTGGGTGCTCGGTGCTCCGCTCTTGCTTCTTTGCTGCTTGTCTACGTGTTGGACTGCTACTCTCTTGTCAAAAGCAATGGACACTGACAGCACCATCATGACTTATGCTGATTTGGGCCATGCTGCCTATGGGTCCATGGCTAAGTTGGCCATCTCGTTGTTGTTCACTATCGATTTGTTGGGATGTGGAGTGTCGTTGGTGCTTCTCTTTTCCGATTCTCTCTTTTCACTCTTGGGCGATGACGAGGTGTGGACGAAAGCGACATTGAAGATCGTGGCGTTCTTCGTGTTGACGCCTTTCACCTTCATGCCCTTGCCCATTTTGTCCATCTTCTCGTTGTTTGGCATCATGTCCACCATGTCCATCATTCTCTTGGTGTTCAGCTGTGGATTATTGAAGCTGACGTCGCCAGGGTCGCTTCTCGCCGTCATGCCCACTAACTTGTGGCCAGCTGACGTCACCTCGATGTTCATTGGTCTTGGTATCTTGATTGCTCCCTTCGGTGGTCACGCTGTTTTCCCCAACTTGAAGTCCGACATGAGACATCCACAGAAGTTCACCAAAATCGTCTACATCACATACATCATCACCTGTTTTGCTGACTCCTCCATGGCCATCATTGGCTTCCTCATGTTTGGATTCACCTGCAGCAACGAGGTTACCAGTCTTGTGTTGGAGACTGCCGGTTATCCAGGGTGGATCTATCCGTTGATCAGTGGACTCATTTGTATTGTGCCTCTTGCCAAGACTCCATTGAATGCTAAACCCATCATTTCCACTTTGGACGGAGTGTTTTCGCTCGACGCTGTCGTTGAAGGCGAAACCAAGTTCAAGAACTTCTCGAAGCAGCTAGGTCGCTTTATTGTTAGAGTAGGAGTCAATGCCGTGTTTGTATGGCTTGCAATCTTGTTCCCAGAGTTCGACAAGATTATCGGGGTGTTGGGTTCTTCCATCTGCTTCCTTATTTGCATCATTTTGCCCTGCCTGTTCTACTTGGTACTTTGCAAGGATGAGGTGGTGCCAGCTGAGAGATTATTTATCAAATTTATTATTTCAGTGGCAGCCTTTCTCTCCGTTGCTTGCACCTACACCACTGTCACTAAATGATTTGATATTGGCATTATAATACATTCTGACTTTTCAGGACACCCGACATTAGTCCACGTCATCCAAGGGACTTCTGGCCCTCATTTTTTAGGAAGCTCAAGAAACACTCTGTCACCTTCATCATCAATGGTTCCAAAAGACTTTTGTCAATCAAGAAGTCGTAGTTGAGCTTCATTAACACAACCTTATTATGTTCCTTCTGTTTCTCCTGCTGCACCTCCCCCATGGCTTTAAAAACAGCTTCAAACAATTTTTTGTACTTCAAGTTCTGGGAGCTCAAGTTCTCCTTCATGGAAAACTTGATCAACAAGCGGCGACCTTTCTCGAATGCATTTCTCTTGTAGGACAAGGAGAACGCAATTTTGTCTCTCAGCACCTTCTTTGGAAAGGCGGGACTCACATAGTTGGTATGGAAGACGAATTGCATCAAGTTCAAGTTTTGGAACTTCACATCGAACTGCAATCGCTGTAAGTTATTGGAAAGTCGATCTGTATCGTTTGATTTGATAACGCTCTTAACTGCCCTCACGGATTTGAATATGGGAACGTACTCCTTGAGGTACTTGATGGAGCCGGCGAGCGCTTCTTGCGACTCGCTGATTTGTTGGTTGATGAATCCAACTAATAATGGAACGTTTTCGTCTTCTCCTGGACTGGCAGTCAAGCTCAATAATCCAGATTTGCCTTCGGGAAGATTCAAGTGGAACGGCTTGTAGAAGGGGTCGATATCAAATGTGATTTCATTGACGGAATTATTGGTCACCAGAATATTGGTTTTCTTGAGCTGATACAACATTTTGATCAACAGATGCACCTTAGCCACATTGTCAAGTAATTGATCTAGCAATGAAACAGTGCTACTATTGTCGTTATTTTCAGACATCTTGTTTGAAAGATCAACATTTGTCAGGATTTCAAACACGTCGTTCTCGGGATGAATGGTGACATTAAATTTGCTGAAGGTCTCAACATCAGAAGGTGAGATATTCTTTAGTGTTCCTCTCAAAGTCAATATCAATTTGGTGGCATTGTCAACAGTCGTGAGACGAACGACAAGGAATAACGTGGTGCTCGAAACAGATATGGGTAACAATTTTCCAGTGTTATGCAAGGCCACGACCGTCTCATAATTGGAAGATGTAGAAGTATTCTGTGCATGAAGAGACAAGTTAAAACGGTTCATGGTGGCGGAATCTTCAACCTTTACGTAGTTGATGTTGCGCACATGTAACTCCTCCACAATCATGTGGTCCACAATCATATTGGAACACGATTTGGAAAGAGCATTGAAAAACTCGTAATCCAAGTCTTCTTCACCCCCAAATTTCAACTTTTGTACCCATTGAATCTTCCATTCGCCTTTGATGGATTTGAGTCGTGCCACCCACCAGTACACCTTTGAGGTCAATCCGCTAATCATGTTGATAAGGAACCACGATGATGGCCAATTGCGACATCTATAAAACTGGATCTTATTGGAAGTATTGGCCTTTTCGTCTATGATGAAATTGAAAAGCTTCACGGTCTCGTAGTCATTGATCTTGATGATGTCATTAGCAATCCATTCTGAAGTGACCAACTTGAAGTTAAGGGCCTGGTTGAAAGTATCAAGTCTCAACTGTATCAAGTTATTGACCACATTGTTTATCGTATCTTGCTCACTCACAAAATTCTTGTTCTTTAACAGAGTTGGCTGGCTATTGATTCTGTTTTGCGTTTGCACCTCCAAAGGTGATGGGTCCATGAAGTAAAAGAAACCTGTTAGAGGATTAATTGCCAAAAAGGTCGACTTCCTTGGGGTGAGTTTAATTAGCAACTGGTAAGGGTTCACAAACGAAACGGAATCTTCCGGAATCATGGCTGCTAGCTGAGAGTGGATCTTGGCCATAAGAATCTCCGAATGCTTATTAATGATGAGACTCAAGATAAAGTCCACGGTCAAGTCGCCAACTTCTTCTGAATCAGACGATCCGCTAATATTCTGGATACCGTGGTTGAGATTGTACTTTCCGTTCATAAACCACCGGAAGTTGAGGTTATACAGCTTGTCAATGCCGATCTCGATGAAAGACTTCCAGTTTCGTGACAAAAAGTGGTTACACCAATAATTGATGATAATGAGCGACGAGTTGTACTTGTACTGAAGGTTGTTTCTCCACTTGCTGTTAACAGATAAATCTCGCAACTGTCTGGAAATTAAGTATAGCTTGAAGGACACAGCATACTTGTGCAAAACATCGTAGAGACCAGTCAAAGACAGCTTGAGAAGCACCTCATTTACCACATTTTCCAACTTGTCTTTGGACGTCTTGGACAAGGTAGTGATCACCTTGGCATCTTTGTATGTGATCAAGGATGTGTCTGGGTTGATGCCGAACAAGAATGCAAAGTCAATAAAGAAGAAGGGAGACTTGTAGTAGTCCGCTTCCTCATCGATAATCAAGTCGTTGGCGACGGTAATAGACACCTGGAACTCGTTGGGGATGGTGATGATGACGCGGCCATCTCTGACGTCGTAGTTGTCATAGAAACGCCGCGGCATGTCGCTAATAAGTGCCATGCGGGCCAGAAGCGTCAAGTTCAAATCTCGAATCACCTCCAATGTTTTCTCAGCGGAGATCTTGGGCTTGGGAATGTAGTTATAAGTTGGTAACTGCGGTCTACCGTTTACTAGCACCTCCAAACTAGTCAAGATGTCTGAATTAGGCAACTTGGCTCCCGAAAACGAGTTGAGCTCGTTGAGTCCATAGCCCAAGTTGTCGAAGCAGAACTCCTGTGTTCGAAGCCAGTTAAGAAGATCAATCAACTTCGATACGTCCTTGGCATTCTGTGCCCACTTGACCAAGGTATAAATCTTGATGAAATCCTGCCGAAGCAGAATAATCAACTCCAAGTACTTCTTTTTCCGAGCAATGTCGCTCTCGGACGTTCTGGTGTTGGCCAAATTCTCGATGATTCGACTGAGTTGCTTGTACGCCTCTTGAGTATAAAACCGCAACACATTTGATAGCGGGACAATATTATTTGTGATGTGGGGGAGTTCCGGAATTTTACCTTTGGATAGCGGCACCTGATTGCTGCCGTTGGCTACTATTGTAGCCTGTGGAGACACACTTGTTCCAGGCATAATCAGTCACGTGAGGCCGGGAGAGTAAGTAATGGCTGGTAGGGGAGAATGTGATGTCAGAAGTTTTGTGACGAAGCACTGTATGGGGAAAGAAGCGGGTGTTCTAGATATTAATGGAAAGATTGCACAAGTTTTAGGTAGGTGAGGTAGAAAGAGTTGCACTTGTGTGCAGGATGTGTTGATAAATTTCGGCAGAAGAGAAAATAATGGCAGGTGTAGAGGGTCGAGGGTATTAAAGATGGAGAATAATTAGAGGGTGTGATGTGTAGAGATGAGGTAAGGTTGATGGCTTTTCCGTTCTTTGTTTTCAAATTTTCATGTTTCGCTTGTTTTCTGTGGCACGCTCGTGCACACTGGTACACCTTCATGGCTTCGCACTATGAATACATTAATTTTACATGAAATAGACAATGAGCTGCAAACGAACAAGGATAATGGTGCGTGGCGTACGTTGCTGAAAGAAACATGGAAACCTGAGCAATTGTAGCATTAGTGGAGTCAGATCAAAGAAGCAACTAACATTAACCAACAACGCACAGTCATTCAGGTAAACTTGAAACTTCGCAGCCGAGACCAACATCACAGCTCGCAGCGTATGAAAACATGGAGATTTCACTCCAATGAGCGTTGATGACGGAGATTGGGACTGATTATGGCATCTCACTTACCCTTCCCCTCAGTTGCCCGAGTGAACATTGCGGGCAACATTTCCTTCACCCATACAAAGCGATCGTCATCCAAAACTTCGGTCACCAGCATTCTCTTGTCTTTACGTACCAAGAATACTTCAACCAAAGCCATCAATCTCGAAATAATGTCCTTGGCTTCTTGCGGAATCGACTCGTCCTTCATCACACTTAGTACCCGGTACCAGTCCCATTCAATCATAGCAATGCGATGAGCTGGATTGTTCCTGCTTCTTCTTCTCTTGATGACCGACGGGGAAACCCCTTGGATATGACTATACTCCATTGGTGGAGCATCGAACGGAAGTCTATCCTCCAAGATCGAGTAGATTACCACCCCGAGCGACCACGAATCCAAAAGCTTTCCACCGTATTTGATTCCCATTAGAAGCTCTGGACTCACGTAGTCTTGCGATCCGCACTTGGTGGACAAGAGTTGGGTTGACAGTTCGAGCTTCTTGGAGAGGCCAAAATCGGTCAAAACGCTGAGAGACGAGGTCAATGACTCAAGCGACGCAAGGGGCGAGTCTGCCGGATTTCTCGCCAAATCCACAAACGTATCGCTGAGCAAGATGTTCTCTAGTTTGATGTCACGGTGAACAACCATATTGGCATGCAAGAAACCTACAGCAGCCACCATCTCGGCCACAATCCGCTCCATGAGCTGCCAGAATGGCACCGAGGTGTTTGCCTTTTTGTGGTTATGCAGAAGCCACAGGAGCAAGTTTCCTCCTGGACAATAGCTGAGAAAGAAATGCTGCTTGTTGGACATCTTCATGTTGTAGAGATCATACATGTCTGCACCAGGAGGCGTCGCCAGCGACGCATCTCGAAACAGTTCCTCGATCTCGGCTGCACTAATGGAGAGAGAAATGTCGTAATCTAGAAGCTGCGCGATGGAGGGATGATGGAGGTGCAGCAAAATGGCGAGTTCTCGACAGATGTACAGGCGGAAGTTGGAGACGCTCGAGACATCATCGGTGGGCACGGCGATGATCTTTACGGCTACCTGTCTGTACTGTGGAGGTGCAGGGCTCGTTGCTCGAGCACTGACGACGGTGCTGAACGCTCCAGACCCGATGACGTCGTCGAAAATGTATGAGATGCCCAAGTGAGGTGCACGATAGAGTTGATCCTTAAAAGAAATTTCAGAGTCGAGCGGCGGCAGCGGAATCTCTGTGGCTCTTCTGGGAAGAAGCAGAGGGTTAGAGATGTGACGAGATTTGACGGCATGAGTCAAATCCGATGGACTCGTCGGAAGGCGCCCCGGATCAAACTCCGACACAACACGGCTCGGCGCTGGAAATGGTCCGTTCAGCGGGTGCACCCCACTTTTCGTATGAGGAGTTCGTTTCTGGATGTCCAACTCGTAGTTCTTAAACAGACCGTTGGTCAACACCGGCGTGGGCAACTGAGTGATTCTATCAAAGTCGAACGACGCCAACAGCGACGTCAGCGAGCTGGGATTGATGACAATGGGGTCTGCCAACCCGGCGCTGGAATCCAGGTCACTATCTGGAACCAAGATTCTCAAGTCTGTCTTCCTCGAATGTTCATGGAGTGGAGGGTTGTAGCGCGAAGGGACGTGGCGGGGCACTGCACCGGGGCCATCTAGCAGCATGTTGGGGGTGTTGGTTACTGGACTCGAAGAGCGCAGCTGGAATTTCGACATTTCTGGAGCCAGTAAAAGATAAGCAGTGGGAAAGATAGCGCACGCGTCTGGCGAGAAATAGATAGGATCGGGTGCGGGAGGTATCGCAACAGCAGATTCACCACGTTGAAACGCTATATCCACGGGATGTGCCAGAAAGGCAGAAAGACTGACGGAGTGGAAGGCTAAGTAGTTGGATGTAAGAGATTGATGATGTGCCACTCACAGAACCGTGCCTGCAGGCAGAAACGGTTACATTCTTTGGGTAGGCTGCATTTTCACTCCCAAGCCTTCCATGGCCTGCACAACTTAGTCAATTTTCTCCTCCTATCACTCCTGCAACATGTGCCCCCGCCAATGACACATGTGTCTTGTGCAGGAGGAAGTAGGGAGTGGTGAAAAGAACTAAAGATTGGACTAGGAATGTGGGTGGTAATTGGAGTTGCGACGACAGCGAGGGAAAGCGGAGAAAATATTTGATAGCATCTGCAGCTAAATTTTCATTTCCATGCAACTCAACGAGGTTGCATTTCACAGTTCCGGATGGATGACAGACGTTATGTAGCACTTGCCCGTGATCGTAGGACTCCACCTACTTGTCGATACAGGAGGAATGACGGGTAGTATGCCGGGATGGACTTGTGTATGCAGTCCATGACATCATCACACAGTGAGTAGAGATGAGGGAGTTTTCCACTTGCAATTGGTGCTTGAATATGGCTGGTGACATGATGGGTAGCCACCGCTGCCCTAATAGTGGTGTGCCAGTGATGGCGCAGATATACGCAGGACGCGCACGTTGTGACATTGCTGAATCGAGTATAGCAACTGCCTAACTGAGCGCGATTGCGGGTATCTGCAGGCGCCATCCCGATTTTGAAGATGAATCGATCGGATTGGGATAACTGGTGCAGAATCAAATCTTTAGGGTAAAGCTGTTTCTGCGGTTATTTCTGTTTATGGTATCGCGTCCCGCCATTGAGTTGGGGCCACCATAGACTTGGGACTATGCAGCTGAGGTAGTTACCCGGCAGTTTCTTCACGCTGATAACATCCGATAGTTGTAGGTTTAGATTTCGAGCTGAAATTCAGTGGAGACAATGGCACCGAGTTGATGGGGTGACAAGACAAGTAAAGATAAGGAAGCTTAATAATGTTCAGGATCATTATTGCCTCTCCAAGTTAGGCAGTTGGGAGTGTAGCAAAACATCAAGCTCACGTTGGTAGAAAGTAGACATCAAGATAAAAAAGGGAAGATCAGACCTAAAGTGTAGACAAGTGTAAGTTGGCAAGATGATAAGTTGAAAATTGATATTCGTGCGATCAAGCACTGCAGCTGATGGGTTCGTGCACTGAGCATTATAGTCAATTTTGGTGCGACTGAACGGATACGAAGATGCTAAACCCGATACTTCATAATGAACATTCAATCACAAAGCTACCATCCCAACTTGTGCTGAATGATTCCATTTCTGTCACGAGATAGAAACTTTGGCCATCAACCTGGAAAATTCTCTTGGTCTATTTCCTCATGCACCCTTACCTTCCCGTGGGGGGGGGGGGGGTTATCAGTGCGATTAACTATCAAAACCATGAATAACGGTGGTCTTATGCAGACATTGACCGGCATCCCTGATAGCTCGGTAACGGACTTGCGTCCGTTTTTCCTTATCCACTAATTATACCATCGGAAGTTTAATTCAGTTGCCCGTTCTTTTGTTGGGAGACTATAGGTATGATAAAGGGTGGCTTCGTGCGCCTGCGTTAGCAGATATTATCCCATGGAGAAGTTCCAGCATTTGCATTCACATGTGGCTGTGCCAAGTGCTAAAGCTCTGGCATTAGTGTTAAAACCAGAGACACGGGCTCTACAACCGAGATAAAGCTGGGAGAGGAGCTAAAACCGAGACAGAAACGCATGAATAATACGAGCAGAAGCAACCCCCACTTAGACGAGCCAGCTCCATTCCAATTGCGCATTTCTAGCAACTCTTGCACTCCAAGAACGTCTCCAACTCTATGCTTCCAACTGCTTTTGAATACTCGCAGTCAGCTTTCCAAAAGATCTGAGGCAGGGACTTTGTGAGTTCGTTTATTCCATCATCCTGAAGATTATTGATCTTCACCTTGCTTTCAACAATGCATTTTCGGTTGTACTTGTTGTGGCTTGTGTTCTTGAGGGTGAAGCTGACAAATTGAGGTTCTTCAATTTCCGCTTCGTCCACGATAACACCCCTTTCATAAAAAGTGTACTCGTTGAGTCAGTCGAGCTCGTCCCCAACAGAGATTACTTTTATCATTCCGAGCCTGGGCTAAACAACAAGTTATATATACTTCAAAGATCCAACATAAAGCAAAGGAAGTATCCCTTCCATTACTCAGAAACAACTTCTAGTAAGGAAAGATGAAGTTTCATTGGTATGCGGATTGGTTCTCGGAAATTCAGCTGTCCTCCTTCCAAGTTCAGATGTCTTGTTCCGGTCCTTCGGGCGGCGTTTTCACTTGGTGTCAGTAGTAAATCTTACTTGCGTAAGACGCACATCACTCTTGAAAATGAAGACTCTCTTGGTAGTCGCGGTGGAGATGGAGTATGACCTCTTGCAATCAAAGGTCATCTGCGCACATGAGAAAGCAACAATTGAGGAGGGACATCTTGATGTATGTATCAGAAGTATAATCAAATAGAACCAAGGTGCCCTCAGCAACTGATTATGGGTACAAGTAAAGTATCTTGCAGATCTTGATATACACGTGGTGTAAGAATCGTCAATTGAGGTCAGAAGTGACCTCCCAGTAATAGTTTGAATTCCATCTTATCTACTCACATTAGCATCAGACTAATGGAATACGACGAGCAAATATGGTACAAAACCAGGCCAAACCCCCAACAAAACGGAATCCACGTGCTCATGGTCAATGATCCAGCACGGTAGATGGCTTGGAGCATAAGCCCTACGATTGCTCCGGTGAGAAAACCCTGGGCTACTCCGGAGAAAATATATAGTAGAGCTATCATCACGGCTCTTCTGCCAAATGAGCGTTTTCCGTTGGTAATTCTTCGAAGCCGCAAGCCCTTGAATATAATGTTGAAACACGCACATACACCCACCAATGAGTAAACTGCAGCAAAGCAGATCATCGACCAGTAAACTGTGAATCTCCAGATGTCTCCGGGGTAGTAGAGAAACAGCTGCTCATACCTCGGTCTTAGTGGGCCTAGTGGCCAATATATAGAGGGGAACGCCGGGGTTGTGTATCCGATGGGATAGTTCTGGGAACTGACAAAGATTCTCATTCAAGAATAAGAAGATTGTGTTGCAGATGGAGTAGTAGTGGAGTAAAGAGTAGATAGAACAGGTGTACGGGTGTGGACAAAGGAATTTAAAATTGTTAAGGTCGGAGTAGTAGCGAGGCGAAAATAAGTTTTCTGTGGCAGATGAATGCTAGTGGTTATACTTAAAACTACTGAAAAACATCGTTTCTATGAGATTTCGAACGGGAGGGCAATGGGTAATTATGAAAGTGTTTGATTGTATGCAGTATGGTTGCAACAGTGGTCTTATTCCCATGAGAAACTCCTGGAATTCCTTTTATTTTCATGACAACAAGAGATCATTCAAGTATCTGAATGATTCGGCTGGTCTGTTTGCCTGTCATTCGCTCACGCATCATTTTCTCCTTACAAATGTTTGAAGTAAGCCTTCTCTAATTGATCCGCTTCCCGTCTTACAATGTATAAATTATATAAAGAAGCAGAAGTAAACAAATCAATCATCATTATGAATTCTCCTAAACTCGTGCCGATACCCACCTTTCGTTCTACTAGGTTATCTACAAATTCATTATCTACATATTCTTGACTGTCTATTTATGTGCAGTACGTTTTTATCATATAATTGAGCCCGGACAAAAAAAAAAGCAGAAACCTTCCGAAATTTTTATCAAAATACAATAGCTATTCTCACGGTCTCCACTAACGACCCGTATACCCATACATAAGTCCCGAGCCTTCTCCATCCGCAATCTACACCTGTCTCCAAATCTAAGTTCTTCCTGCATCCAAACCTTCGCCACCTACCTCAACACTCAACTAATACATACTAGTAACCACAAAATGTCCAGAAGATACGATTCCAGAACGACCATCTTCTCGCCCGAAGGCCGTCTTTATCAAGTAGAATACGCACAGGAAGCTATTTCCAATGCTGGAACTGCAATTGGCATTCTATCCAACGAAGGTGTGGTTTTGGCGTGTGAAAAGAAGTTCACATCAAAACTTTTGGACAACGACGGCTCCGCAGAGAAGTTGTACCACATCAACGACCAGATGTTGTGTGCGGTTGCAGGAATGACTGCTGACGCCTCGATTTTGGTCAACCATGCTCGGGTTTCCGCCCAGAGATACCTAAAGACATACAACGAGGAGATCCCATGTGAACTCCTTATAAAAAGAGTGTGTGACGTGAAGCAGGGTTACACTCAGCACGGAGGGTTGCGTCCATTCGGAGTAAGTTTTCTCTACGCGGGCTACGACGACCGCTACCAGTTCCAGCTCTTTACATCTAATCCAAGTGGAAACTACAGCGGATGGAAAGCCACTTCGATCGGCGCCAACAACCTGGCCGCGCAGACATTGTTGAAGAAGGATTACAAGGACGACTTGCTGTTGAAGGATGCGTGTGAGTTGGCAATCAAGGTTCTTTCGAAGACGGTGGACAGCTCCAACTTAAACAGTGAGAAGTTGGAGTTTGCGACGTTGAGTTTGGGCAAGGATGCGGTGGTGCGGAAGATCTGGAAGGACGAGGAGATTGATGTTTTGATCAAGGCTCTGGGGGTGTTGGAGAAGACTGACGACGCGTAGACTGAAATACATGAGAGAAGGATAGCGATGGTAGAGAGAAGAGTGAGGAGGAGTGATGTGGATGAGTGATGAGGATGAATTATTGATTAGAATTGGAAGCCAACCAAGATAGTTCTATCGCATGTCCGATTGGGAATGTGTGCTCCTATTTTATCTTCATTCAGACTTCACAATTGTTATTCGAAATACCAATTATGCCCCACGGTAATGCCAATTGAATACGTACTCCAGGTGTTCCAATTTCCATCTTATCCCATCGTATCCTATCGTAAGTATCGTTTGTAATACTACATCTAACTGGCCCAATCTCATCCACTATTGAAAAGGGCAATTACTCTTTTCCATTCGCCATTTTCAAGCTTAGTATCAATTATTGAATTTAATCTTTTTCTTCAAAGCTCCTCCCACGTCTTCATCTTAGTATTCACTTCTTCAGCTGTTGTGTCGTGGCTAATTATTGTTTCCTTCAGCATTGTAAGACGGACCTACGTCTCTCGGAATCATCGATTAACCCAAGTCTAGCCTAATCATCCCTTTGGCCAGTAGTCAGTATTGCTGTACTCTTCAACTACTTCAAGTCCTTTATTTTCTATTTTTATAGAAGAAGCTACAATCATTGGTAACGAGCTTACCAGTCATCCCAAAACAGAATTCTTACGGGTCGCATTCTCACAATTCCTATCGAGTTCCCATTAAAGCCTTATCGTACATCGTGTTCCCAATGTAGAATGGTTATTGTATACTTAGTTCATTTTGATTTTATTCCCTATTCCCATTGTATCCATAATTCCCATTCATATTCTCACCTTCACTGCGCAGTGTGCGAGTCACCATACTTTCACTCGATTGCTTGACCAATTCACAACTACGAACTAATCACTCCACCCATCCCCA
Organism: Sungouiella ezoensis; assembly: GCA_030569115.1. Lineage (NCBI taxonomy): Eukaryota > Fungi > Ascomycota > Pichiomycetes > Serinales > Metschnikowiaceae > Sungouiella > Sungouiella ezoensis. The sequence goes on from JAJMJY010000002.1 coordinate 843,460, forward strand.
TTCTGCTATTCCATACTATTCCCACTGTTCCTACTATTCCTATTCCCACTATTCCCTCATTCTCAACCCCCAATTCCCATGGATTTGCTCAAACCAGGTTTGCCTCGCGGGGTTCTTCATCTGGTCAGAACTACCAACACAATCACCGCCAAATTGGTCCAGCAGCTCAACGATTTGAACAATGAAACAAACCTCTACCTCCTCTCCGTCTCCTCCATCGACATTGACGTTGTTCCCGGCTCCTTGGAAGCCATTTTCTCGACATTTTACTATGCGGTAGGCATCGACAAGAACAAGGCTACTCACATTCCAGAAATATCATTGGCCACATTGAAAAAGTATCAGAAGCAGATGTCAGAAGCTTGTTCAGGGTCAGACACTCACCATGCGTTGATTCTGGTCGTCAATCGCTATCTGGTTCTCATCTCCGTCTATCACTTGGCCAACTCCATCATCTACAAAACCATTGTAGCCAAGAGCCAATTGCGCTATTGGACAGACTTGAAGTATTCGACCTACTCAAAAATATGCTACGGCATCCAGACGTTGCCCGTGCGTGTGTATCGATTCACTGCTGCTGGGATCAGAAACACAGTATTGACTGCGCTGGACGAATCTACATTGAAGCTGGTTCCGTCGGCCCTCTGGACATCTTTCTGTCAGATTGCCGCACAAATGGCCGCTCACGCGAACATCAACTTCATCATGAGAACTTCGCGAGTCCGCATGCTCAAGGTTCCACTCAATTTCCTCGACGACGAGATCAAGTGTAAGATTGACGAAGTGCTGGCTCGCTTGGACGACTACTTCGAGAAATTGGGGCTCATCATCAACAATCTTCCTGTCCAACCCTCCCTAGTGCGCCAGCTCTTACCGGAGACTGGATCGGACATGGAGTCTATTCTTGATTCAGTAGATGAATATGTCAAGAGCAACCGAAACTCGCACACCACGGCGCCTCCAAACGTTTTCCTTCGCTACTGGCCACTTTTGGCCATTTTGCTCAACTACGGCCCCGGAACATCCAATAAGTTGTGGACCAATCGTGAGCATATCGTCGAATGGATAAAATACAACTTGGTGGACACTGCGGTGGGGTTCTGGAACAACTGGATTGTCAAACCAGTGGGCGACATGTTGGCCATCTTGCGTGACGACGACACCTTGACCATTACGTCGAAGGAGTCGTTGAAGTCGGACTTGGACTCGCTCGATAGAATGGTGTTGGAATACATGAGAGATAACAACGTGGACGTCGATCCAGCCCAGGTGCGGCAAGCAGTGGCGCAGGGCGATCTCACCATGATGATGTCCCGATACGAAAAGGACATTCGAACCCCCTACAAGCTGATTGTTAAGGGTCTGCTTATCCGGTCCATTTTGATTCAGGTGCAGAAAACAAAAGTGGACGGCGCAGTAGCCATCAACGGCATCGACAAATTGCTCAAATCTCAGCAGCTACTTTTCGGCATCTTGTCTATTCTGCCCTCGGTGTTCATTTTGTACCAGACCAACAAAGCGTTGCGCAAAGAGGCAGTAGTTCCCAGTGATGTTGCCAGTCGCCGCATCGACTGCCTCAAAACATTAAACCAGATAGAAAAACTCGTTAATCACGAAACTGACGACGACAAGCTTGTCAGTGACGGCAAACTTTTTGTGGAGATTGTCAACTTGACGCTTTTATCGAAAGATATTGTTCCGAACAAACTCCGCATCGACTTCCTTCACGATCTCAACGAGCTTGCAGTAGCCACCACCGGCTCCAGCGAACGAGCCTCCAAGGCCGTTATCCGAATTTGGAATATGTACCTGCCATTTTTCCGTTCTGTCAAGTGAGTTTCCCACCTTTATCCACGCTCAATGGCCATGAACCGATGACAATGGCCATGAAACGATGACAATGGCCATGAAACGATGACTTGCTCCTGTGGATAGAATTCTCATGCTCATTGGGTAGAAATTTTATGGTTCCGTGCCAGGTGCGGCTCGTCTGTATTGGATGGTGTATTGTTCTTTTGTTCGCTCTTGATGGGTTGCAGCTTCTCCTCCGCTTCACTCCGGCATGCTTCCACAGTGAAGCTTAACTACAGTGGGGAATCAGTGGGGAAGAATTGAGTCGCAGGAACCACGACCCTCCGCAGGCTACTCCCCGCCGCACTGAAGCACACCCCTATTCTGCCACCGGTAGCTAGTCGGAATCCACTGGTGACGATATGCAGCTGACCGTCTATGCAGCTGGAAGTGTAGGACATTTGTTCCTACATTTTTGGTGACCACAATATTATCGCACTTATCAGTCATCAGCCGCACCCAAAATGTTAGTCAGCAACCTCACGTGGGGGAATACCTGTCACCCAAAATTGACCAGAGCCATTTATGAAATCGAGGAGATTGTCTCACTTTGAAGTTGTTGGTTTTTGCTCATTATCTCTCGGTTTCTTCTGATCGGCATACCTTTCCTGTCCCCTCTCCTTCCGATTCGCAGTCGCAACATACACTGCGGGGAAGATTCACCAATATAAAGGTGTACGCCGATCCAAATCACATTAGAAGCGATTGTTGTGGCCTTTTTTTTATCATTTACGGCCCCATTTCGTGCATTCCTATTGGTCACTAGGCTTCTGCCGCTGTTGTCCACTGGTCACCGTTTTAGTCTTCGCTGTCGAGTTGACAGATTCTTGGACAGGTTTACACATACCCTTGTGGTGTGTCCACCTACAGCCTCACACCGCTCCTAGCTACGCTAGCCTCATAACTTTGCAACCCACGACCTAGGTCGCCAAGGCTTCCTATTGTTTGTCTGCAACCGTGTCTTCGTCTCACATTCCACGTTCTCTCCGGGGAACCGAGTCTACAGCCAACATGACGGAAGAAGACGGCCACTTTGCCAACACCATCAACAACTCCGGGGGGTTCGGCACCAAAACCGCCACCGGCAACCTGCGCATCTTTAACTGTAAACATTGCCAGCGGGCGTTCACCCGTGAGGAGCATCTCACCCGGCACATTCTCCTGACCCACAACAAACTCAAGCCGTTTATATGCGGCATTTGCTCCCGGCCGTTTTCGAGACGAGACTTGCTTCTACGGCATGCAAAAAACCTACATCAGGGGTCGGAATTGGCGGTATCGCGCATCCGGAAGCTGTTTAAGAATGCAGCCGAGAACGACGAGTCGAAACTAGATGACGAGCTGCTGCCTGAGCAGAAGCGCATGAAGATGTCTGTGGATATGCTTGTGAGCTGACACTAGGTTTTTAGGGGCAAACTTTGCCACTTGGGATTTCTGTAGGCCATCAGTGGAGACAACTTTGATGAATTTATTGTCTATTCGTTTTCTTGTTCCATAATCACTCCGACCACTATTACCTTGACTGCCTATATCCCATGTCAACCTATTAATAATCCATGGCTACCTATAAATATTCCATGTCCACCTGAATTTCCATGTCTACCTAGAAACTTTCCATGTCTGCCTATATAATGTTCGATATTCAGCCCGTCATCAACCATTCCATTATTTCTTACACATCCTTTTTTGTATGAGGGGACTTTTGACACCTTTGTGGTCCACAATAGGTAGTTTCTGTGTTGTGCAGGTTGCACCAACTTCACCATGAAGCCTCTCTTCGTACATCCGGTGAAAGACACCGATTGGCATGTGGTTGTGACAGACGATGCAGGCCATTTCTATTTTAATAGTAGAACGAAGGCTTCTGTATGGCAATTGGCGGATGTGGGGCCCGGTGTGGCGGAGAAGATCAACTATGATGAGATTGGAGTGCTCTCAGCTAAAGCGAGAGGGTTGGATGTGAGAAAGAAATTGGGGGAGAAAGAGAGAGAAAAGGTGGAAGAGAAGGTGGAGGAGAAGGTAGAGGATGTAGAGGAGGAGGAAGATTTCGAAGATGAATTCGAACAGGATGTGGAGGAGGATAGAGGTGACGATGACCTGACCATGGCACTTCTACGTGAGGTAATGGCCCAACATAACGTGGAAATCGAGAATCATGAGGAAGCTATAGACGACGAAGAAAATCAAGAAGTCGAAGCGGAAGATTTTGAGGTTCCATTGCAAACGCTGATAGGCGTAGCTCTAGGCTACTCTTCCAGTGATGAGAGCGAAAGCGATGAGGAACTGGATAAGAAGATTGTCGCCAGAGATAGTAAAGAGACCGAATATGCTGCTACTGCCAACTCTGACGCTGATAACGATGATGTTGCTCACTCCGACGATGTTCCTCACTCAGACGATGAAGCTCATTCTGACGATGAAATTCCTCTAGATCTCTCCCTACACACACAAGATGACCCCGCTGCAATCGAGGCTTTCAAATCCCTTCTCGATAGTCACAAATCCTCCATCTCTATCTATGACCCATGGTTCATGGTCGAAGAAGACCTTCTACCGAAAGTTGCCAACGATCCAGCATACTACGGTGTTGGCGAAACCCAGAGAGAGTCCGTATACAATGCGTGGGTGTCAGAAAATTCTACAACGGAAACGTCCCAAATTTATCCCACCAGCGAATTACTTTTCTTCCAATTGCTCCAAAACAACAAAAGTGACGTCAAGATGTTGTACTATAGCGAATATCTCGCCGCACACGGTGAGGTTGCGAATTTCTTACCACTTCACCCCCATCTCAACGGCGAAGTCTTGTATAGACAGCTTCGATTGACATTGAACGATTTTGCCAAGTGCGAGCGAGAAGCCAAGAAGCACAGAAAAACTGGAAAAGACAAGATTAAGGGAAATGACAAGAATTCTGGAAACCTCAAGGTTGCGCACCTCGAAAACTTCCTCTATGCCCATCGGAGTGAGCTTCCGCGGTGCGGAGCCGTAACCACAGGAAGTGACTTCGGCCAGTGGATCCAACTTCTCAATTTCGGAGTGCCTATGGCAATTGCTCATGACACAACTAACTTTATCGTTGGAGACGAGAAGCGATTGGCTTGCTATCGGAAGGCCATGGCGGGTCTGGATGCTTGACAACGGTGATCGGGATCGGGAGCGGAACTAACGGATGGATGTTAGCACTTTCATCACGACTGACCAACAAGTCTGGGCCGCATACAACGGCGGTTTGCAACGATTTTGCAACGGTCTTGACCGTGATGCTCCGATGAGACATGACAGCTACGAGAAGGTGTACAGAGAACTACGGAGAGCAAGTGTAGCGATGACAGAAGGTGAGAAATTGAAGAGTGAGAAACTGCGAAAATGACGAATGAAATAATAAGGAATGAGTAAAAGAAAATGAAAATGAATAATATCCCTGGTTGTGAAAGTTGATTACACATGGTGAATACGGTGCAATTCATTTCATGACTAATGTGCCAATCTGCAGTGTCTAACCCAATTTATTGAATCCTCCCACATATCGCCACTTCCCCTCTTGGGTTCAGCATATGCGAAAATTCTACTGGGTCTCGTGTGCGGCTTCCGACACTTATCAGATTTTTCGTTTCCGCCGCAACCTAAAGCGACCCCATCGGAGCGCATACGGATGCAAAACGGAAACTCCCGATGACAAATGTCTTCAGGTTTATTCCAACAGTTTCAACGACAGTTTGGCTGAGAAGCTCGTTGCTTGCTGATCCGTTCCCGTGTAATGGACTCTGTCTACTTCGGCATCATTGTGGGTGAAAGTTCCTCTGATCTTGTACTTGGTTATTCCATGCATCGCGGACCCGGTAGTATATGCGCGGTGCTTCCGCATTATCTCCGTGCCTGAACTCTAATACTTCTGCAAGAAGACGATGGCGACATATATAACGAGGGGCATTCGCCAGAATGAGATGACAAAATTCACTTTTCTCCCCGCTGCATTTCTTCTCCTGTTTCGTCCAGAATTGCCCGTTTTCCACTTTCCTATATCTATCTTGAAGCTGCTGCTATCGACTTGACTCATGTCTCCTGTCAATCCACAAGATCTAATGCTTTCCAAGTTGAACCCACTAACTATCTACCGCAAGGCGAAGAAGTGCCCTCCTCCTCCTTCTTCTAAGGAAACACATGGACCTCTGAATCCATGGTTTCCCAAGTTGTGGAAACGCACTTCTTCGGATCTGCCAGAAGATGGCAACAATATCACCGTGGTGAGCCGTTCACAGGTAAAGAAAACTCCAAAGATCACCTCTTCTCGTGCTATGGCGGTGTCCTCACCACCGAAACTGAGGCTGCATCTGGCCAGCCTGGAATCGGGTGCTCAGCCGTTCGATGCCGGAAACGGAGACACGCTAAGTCCCGAGTACTTCGTGGGGGTGAACTTACGATTCACAAACACAAACACAACCAGCGTGACTAGTCACTATAGTCGAGACTCCATCCATGTGGAGTGAGGGGGTTGTCTCTGAATTTTTCTTTGGTGCAATGTTGAAATTGTTGAAATGTTGAAGGTCAAGACTCATTGCTTCTTTGGATGCTTGCTTGATGAATCATGAGCTACACCCTAAACTAGGTTGTCCGGCTCTTAGAATATTAACGGGCTCTTTAGCTTTACCCGGCTCTTTGAAATTTATTTAGCTTGTCCCTCGGTATATCGGTTCCTCGGTTACCAACGCTCTCCGGTATGGTTACCCTGTTTGTGTGCAGGATGTTATACCAGTAGTGGCTGTCGAAGTTGTAAATATAATGGTTTTTCCCGCTTAAATTATTAAATCATTTTCTCGCTTTGTTCTTCGTAATTTCTATCAACCCTTTTTTGTCTCTTTCTTCGACCGCTGTCCTGTTCTTATTTTTGGTTCTCTGTATTCATGCTCTAATTCTTAACCGTATGTTGCTCGTTCTTTGTTCACCCTTGGCATTGCCATTCTTTCATCCATTCCTTCCTACTTCCACCCTTTGTTCGCTGCACCTACTACACAGGCGGAAGGGCACTCCGACATACTGGACATTGTAGCTTGTAGATCATCCAATTTTCCAAGCAGCTGGCATGGAAAATGTGATGGCATGGGGTAACCAGCACCTCCTTCATCATGTCCTCGTACGACTTTTTCTCCTTGGTATCATTTGTCGCCAACACTGGAATCGATAATGATGACATGCAGATTGCACAGTCGACCTCACAAATCGACACATTGCTCCCTGCGGAATGTGGCTTCAAGTTGGCAAGTATATCCGAGGCAAATCCGTTCTCCAAATCGCTGATCGACATCACTGGATGGTAGTTGTACTGCTCTGGAAGCCATCTGCTGTTGACCCAGAATCGTGCACCCATTATGGTTTGCAAGTAGAGCAAGAGAATCTGCAACAGGAGCCAGCACGTCAAAACGGCCACGAGGATAGGGTCCTTTCCATGCCTGAATGGGTTAGATGGGTTGAGGCACAAGTACACCACTGGAATCAATCTCACAAGCGAAGTTCCGAACACAAATCCCCACAGTAGAGTGCGGCCACGGTTCTTCAAGGTGTTTCTGAAGAATTGCGGCACCCAGCAGGAATTGATAAGCAAAACGCCAAAGTATTCCACCATACGACGCGCAGATGTTCTCCACTCGCCAGCAACGAGAATCAAGTATGCCACCACACAAGAGAGCATGAATCCTGAGAATGCGTATCCAACAAAGAGGTTGGATTCCTCTGCTGGTGGGACAGTGGGCAAATTGACAGGCTCAACAGTTGCTCCATTGGATGTTCCATTTTCTTCTCCAGTTGCAGCCGTGGCTCCAGTGGTTCCAGTACCAGGAGTTCCCTCGACAGTGGTATCTTCTGGAATAGCTGGTGTTTGTTGGTCAGATGATGCTCCGCGAAGAATCTCCCACCAGGTGGTACCTCTTTCGTTTGCTTGGGTTGAACTGATTGTCAATAGATACCTCACCTCAAACAGGTAGTAGAGGAATCCACTGAACACTCCAATGCAAGTGCAGAGGAGGTAGAGCTCTTTTCTCCAGAGAGTTATCACCGACAATACCATGACGATCAGATCGTAGAAACTGAGCATTCCAATGCAGATGGTAGACACATTGGACAACTGGCTGGGAGTATGACACTGCTTCGTTTGCTTCATAATCAAGTTAAGTTCCAAGAGTACTAACAACAATGCACAAATCAACACTTTCCTCAACTTGCGAGTAGTAACCTCTACTCTTTCCCCAACAAAAGCCGCCGAAGGCTTATTGGCAAGCAAAATCGTACAATCAGGGGAATAGAGAAGGGCATTTGCGATTTCAAGCCGAGGGATGGTCTTGGGGAGTGGTAACCCCTGTGGCAGCGCAAGCTCCAGGTCAATGAATCGCAACTGGCTCAGGGTGTATTGGGTCTTCTCAAATTGGAAATATGATACCATTTCACACTGGCCATTAGCCTTTTCAATCGACTTGTTGATATCGTCCATGTTGACATCTTGCTGGATATTGGTTACGTTCAAGAGACGAGACACAAGCAACTTGGTCACGTTGAAGTTCTTTTCCGAGAACCCAAAGTGTGGCAACACGTAATTTCCTCGGAACTTGGCCGTGTGGGTGATTGCAGCGAGAGAGCCGGTGTTCTGGTAGTATACACCCAACATCCTCAATCTGTGAGTATCTGACTGGTTGTTATTTTTGAGGGTGATTTCCACCACCACTAAAACGGTATTCTCCTCAACCCCTAAATCGTACTTTGCCACATTTAGGTCTGGATAAGCATCTCCCAATGAGCTTATGGTCACCAGAACAATCCCACGGTCATACGTGGTGATATTGCCTACCTTGTCCACAATGTCGTTATGCTCCTCTGGTGGGGAATTATTTTCCGGATCCAGTTCATACCGCTGCTTTTCATCCTCATATTTCTCCCTGCGGTAGTAATTGTAGTAGTCTCGTAGGTAGTCAGGCAACTCAAGAGGAAACGGCACAATCTTCTGCTGTGGTTTTGTCACCTCAAACTCGCCATAGATATCTCCAGAAATGTTGAGGTGGTATGCCTTTCCGGAAGCTTCCACGGGGTTGTTTCCCCAAAACGACTTCACCCTTTCCGTAATTTCATCTGGGAGAATCGAGTCCTTTTGGGAGTCTGAGAACGGCAGTTCAGGCGAGTACTCTCTGAACGGCCAATTGGAAACGTTTCTATGGTCCAAAGCGTCCTGATATGAGAGTCTGAACCCTGGCAAGTCTCCGTATCCCAGGAAATATTCAGCTGTAGCTTGTTCCTTCTTGCTCTGTACTAATTTGTCTTTGTAGAGCTTGAGCACTTCTTTATCTTTTTCTCCCGTGGCCTCGTCCGGCCCTTTGGGCATCAAGATGAAGATCATCATGATCATTATGATCATGAATGTCTGGCGATCCATGACTAGACGGAGAAGATAGCAAGAAGTGGTGTAGAGATAGAAGTTTGTTTGTACAGGAGTCTGGGGTGATTTGATTTGGGGACGAAAAGAGAAGAGTGAATGAAAATGGGAGAAAATAAGTGTAGAATTGATTTCGATGAATGCAGTGTATGATTATTTGTTTTGTTTGGGATTTTTGATTTGCTCTCTTGTTAAGTATTTGTCGTAGTATGGGACACCCATGGAAGCCAGTGAACACAATTCGCAGGTTTTGGATCAACAGAAAAAGGTTATGGATCAACAGAAAAAAGAACAATTGAAGTAAAAAGGAAATGGAATAATTGATAGAGAGTTTAAGAATTGTCTTTATTCTTCTTCTGAATATTCAGAGGATCTCCTGAGTGTTTGCCAGCGGGCCACTGATGAGCAATTTCGAATATGACATCATCAGCAGGTGAACTCTATCGTCATGGGATTCTCATTAGACTGTCTGGACATGTCATTGATCAGTACCTATTCTTGTGTCCAGTTTGCTTTCTTCTTTTCTTTCTTTCTATTCATTTGATCCTCTGCATCAGTTGATTCTGTACATTGTGGTGATTCCATTTGTTCCATGGACCGGATATTTAGAATTCACAGTTCAAACATATTGACGTATCTAGAATTCACAGTTCAAACATACTGACGTATCTAGAACCTCACAATACAAGAAATACAGACTGAAAGATCAGATAATTGCTGTGAATGGCCTCGTAACTGCTGATACATACCAATCAACAGAGGAAGTTGTCTTTCCGAGTTTCCCTTCGACCATATCAAGAACACACATGCTCTTCAAATTCAGTTGATGGTTCACAATCGGTACGGGGTGGCTCCTCAAGTACATTTTCCTAGAAATTCTCAAAAAGTTTATATAGAGACTCTACCCACTCGCATCAACACTTTTCGCAGCCATTGACCAAGCTACACTCACAGCAAATAATTCAGATATCCTCCCGGCTCTACATTCTTGCAAGTCGTCAAGCTCATTTTATTGTTGTCAAATGACACATGCATATTTTGGGCAAAAAGTCAAACCGCTAGATAACAGCAGCCTATGGTACAAATAAGTGACATTATAAGAGTATGGCAACAATTGTCACGACTATAAGGAATCCCGAAGTGCCTGCCTTCATTCCGGAATTGGCGGTGGCTACTGCAGGAAATTCGTCTCTCTTTTTGAGATCGCCAAGTATGCTGGCAATGAGTCCCTGCGTTGCGGAGCTGGGGGCTGAAGACAGCGAGGCGGAACCACTGGACGAAGAAGAACTGGACAACGAAGTAGTTGCCGAAGTCTCATCGGAAGTTTCCACTGAAGTTGTAGATGAGACAGAGCGTGTAGCACTCGATGAAGCAATGGAGCTAGATGCGTCATCCGTCGATGTCGCTTTCGATGATGCCTCAGTGGATGCCGACGACGACGACTCGGTCGTGGTATCTTCGCCTTCTTCGTCTGGAAACTCATCCCAAGCACATATTTCCGTATACTCACTTTCAGACACCAGGGTGGTGGTGTATGACGAAGCTATCGTCTCCACGGAAGTTACTTCGGTGGCCTGACCAGCAATTGTAGTTTTGTAGGTACGAGTGCTTGTCAGAGTGTATACTTTAGTCTCCTTCGAGGTCGAGCCAGTGGACTTTGTTCCTCCAGACCCAGAACCTCCAGACCCAGAACCTCCAGAACCGGTGGGGGTGGACTTCGCAGTAGTGGTGGGCCAATCACACACAAAGTCATCTTCGTCCTCTCCGTCTACATCCGAGTCATAGTAGTCGTAGTCAGCATCGCCGCAGTCGACGTTTTCACAGTTGGCACTACACTCAGAGTCGTAACTTCCAGTCGTAGTCGGAGAACTCTGCCACCAGGCAGTAGTGGTTGTAGCCGAGCCAGAACCTCCTGATCCTCCTGATCCCCATGATCCTCCTGGGATATCTTTCACCGTGGTGTAAAGGAGCATCTCGTTTTCCACACATTCCCACTCCTCGTCGTCCAAGGTGGTTGCAAAAGAAGTGGTGATGACCTTCGTGGTAGGTACACCAAAAATGTTGATGGATGTGGTGGTTTTGATGATGTTGGTCAGGAAATGGTGGCCACCCTGGCTCGAGTCGGCCGAATTGGACGAGTCCGTGGATGTGGAGCCATTGCTAGTGACTGTAGTGTCTTTGGTGGTGGTTTTGGTGCTTCCGTTGGAATCGGTAGTAGTCACGGTGGTCTTTCCTGTAGATGTGGAGCCTCCAGCAATGGAAGAATTCGAGGTATTAGAGGTTGATGTACCTGAGGACTTAGAGGATGGGGAACCTGAAGTGTTGGAGGTGTTGGAGGTACCTGAAGTCTTGGAGGTACCTGAAGTGTTAGAAGTTCCTGAGGTGTTGGAGGTACCTGAAGTGTTTGAAGTTCCTGAACTCTTAGAAGTAGAAGTTCCTGATGTCTTGGAATTTCCAGATGTGCCAGAGTTCGTGGTGGACGACTTGGTGGAAGTGTCTGTTGTAGTCTTAGTATCTGGATCAAGGTCGCTGTAGATATCACTACAGTATTCTTCGTCATCGTCATCAGTAATAGTAGATGAAGTAGAAGAAGTCGACTTGTCTCCTCCCAAAAGGTCACTGAGCCAGTTTCCAGTGGTAGTTGATGAGCCATTCGAGGAAATAGAAGAGGAACCAGACAAAGTTGAAGAACCAAATGAGGAAACAGAAGAACCAGAAGAAGAACCAGAAGAAGACGATCCACTCGTAGAAGACCCACTCGAAGCAGAGGATGTGGTGGTCGAGTCACCACCCAAAAGATCACTCAACCAGTTACCATTGGTAGACGAGGAGCTCGAACTCGAATTGGAGCCCGACCCCGTGGTAGTTCCAGAGCTGGAGGAGCTTCTTGATGTGGTAGGTGTCGAAGTAGTGGAAGTTGACTTGGAGGTGGGATTTAAAATGTCGCTGAGCCAGTCACCATTGGCAGTGGAGTCTCCGTCGTTGTCACAGATCCAATCGTCGTCCTCACCTATTGATGAAGATGAAGAAGACGATGAGGTGGAAGATCCAGATGCTGAGACAGATCCAGATCCGGATTCTGATTCTGAACCGCCACCAAGAAGGTCAGCCAAGAAGTTCCTGGTTGTAGATGAGCTGGCGCTGGAGCGAGAACTAGAAGAAGCACTCGAACTAATAGAAGAACTAGAACTAGAAAGGCTAGAACTGGAAATGGAACTAGAACTTGCGCTAGTACTAGCACTAGAACTAGAACTAGAACTAGAACTAGAGCTAGAGCTAGAACTAGAGGTCGTTCTTGTTTCCGAACCAGAATTACCAAATAACCCAATTTCCACACTTAAGGTGGCTCCAAGGATATTTCCAGCGGCAGTATTGCTAACACCAGTAGCACTAGAGGCGGGGCTGGCACTACTGGTGACAGCAGAACTCGTCAATGAATTGGTAGTAGTGGAGGAGGAAGAATCACCAAGCAATGCAGCAACGAAATCCGAAATGGCTCTCTTCTGAGCAGCGGAGGCCATCGCTGTGGTGGTGGACCTCCTATTGAATAATCCATCAATGAAATCAAAGAGACCTCTCTGATTAGTGGTGGAGGCGGCAGAGGTTGCGGCGGTCCCTGTTGCCGTGGCCGTGGGTACTGTGGTTGTTTGTTTCTGGAAGAATCCCCCGATAAAGTCCAAGAATCCCTTCTTGGTGGAGGTTGGAGCGGATGTAGTGGCAGAGCCAGAAGTGAAAGTAGCGTCATCGTCGCACCCGTCGACTTCGTCGTCCGACGAAGAAGAGCCCCTGAGGCTATTCCATAGGTCCAGAAGAAATCCTCTTTTTTCAAGTTCTTGTAGTTGTCGCTGAACCAAGCCATATTCGTTGTTCAAATCAGCGGTCGCAAGTGCCTGATGGGCACAGAGCAAGAAGGTTAGTACGGGTGCTGAGATTCTCATGATTTGTCACCCATGAACGAGCGGAAGCCGAGATGAAATGCGCAACAAAAGTTTTAGCTGATGGCGTGGTGGGAACATGTACGACTATAAATCGGGATTGGAGTTGTGCCAGTGAGGGCCATTACCTAATAGGGTAAAGAGTGTTCGCAGCCATTTTTGCCAAAGTGGGTGAGAAATGGACATTCTGCCTGCAGAGGGACCCAGGGCCGTTGTGCAACTATCTCTCGATCGAGTATATTAACGTTATGGCTGGGAATATCGGACTTCTGAATTGGGAAATTGGAAGTGATAGAGGTAGATGGAATGGGGGAAGAACATAGGGAATCTATGAAGATATGAAGCATGAAGATATAAGAGAAACGAAATGAGAGGTGCGAAGATTCTGGCGATATTATTTGTTATATTTCTAACTTACCCGTAGTTCTGTGTATCACTCTCCTTTCTATTCTCGTTTTTGGCTTAATTGCTTCTCGCCTGTGCCATCTCAATTACTGTTTTAGGAAGGGAAATACTGCATGGCAGCCAGGGTCCAGTTCTTACTCTTTCTGGGGGGATTTTGCAACCCCATTCAGACTATTAACATTGGATGTTGAACTTAACGTGAAATTTCTCGTACGCTTAATAATGTTCTGAATTCGATATTTTGGTATGAAATGTGAAATCATATTTAGTGTTAGAAGGCCATGTAGCCCATCACTCCCTCTGGCATAGAAACCTTTCCTCCAGTGAATGCCCTCTTGATCGATCTGTTGACTCTTCTCTTCAATGCTCTCTTCAATGCTCTCTTTTTTATTTTGTTTGCTGAGCAACAGCAGCTGGTGGACCCCGAGGAGCTTCCTGAGCTTCCCCAACTACCTAAACCTGAACCTGAACCAGAACCTGAACCTGAACCAGAACCTGAACCTGAACCTGAGGATCCTGAGGATCCTGAGGAGCCTGAACCAGAAGATGACCCAGAGGAGCTGGAACCGGATCCTCCAAACAAGTTGTCGATCAAATTTTCAGCTAATCCTCCAATGACAGAGAGGAATGACCCACCACTAGAATCCGAACTGGATCCTGAACCTGAAGTTGAGCCGGAGCCGGAACCAGCGAAAATGCTGTCAAAGATAGAAGCCAACAAGCCTCCAGACGATAAGCCTGAAGTTCCTGACGTACCTGAGCCTGATGAGCCTGAACCTGATGAGCCTGAACCTGATGAGCCTGAACCTGATGTGCCAGATGACCATCCTGAAGACCATCCTAAAAATCCTGATGAACCTGATCCTGATGAACCTGAAGATCCTGAGCCTGATGATGAAGAACCTCCAAACAATGAACCAAGAAGTCCCAACAATGATGGCCCAGAAGAAGATGATGATGATGTGGACGAACTGGAGGAGGAGGTCCCATTCATGAAAGTAGAGAGCAACTCCGAGAGCAATCCTCCGGACTTAGTAAGACTCGAGAAGATCTCGCCGCCAATCTCAATTCCAATGCTCAACAATGAACTAAGAAACGATTTATGAGTGGAATTGGAGCCTCCTCCAAAGAGCTCACTGATCAACGAAGAGAGCGACGACCCTGAGAACAAGCCTGCAACAAATCGCAAAATTGCACTGAAGATCGACTGGATGAGTCCACTGTTCTTGATAGTGTTGAACAATGAGCCCCAGTTAATTCTGGTGAAGATGGTCTTAAATAAGTTGAGAGTGTAGGAGATCAACGACTGGTTACCGATAATGGAGGTGATGATCTGCCTGACCAAGCCCGATGACGTTATCAGGCGAACAATGGTGATTATAGTGTCGAGAAGCGCCCTCTTATCCATTCCGTACGCCTCCTCCAAGATTCCGTCTGAGTAATACTCTCTCTTGACCATGGGAGACACGGTGTCTGCGTAGATTGCTGAAAGAAAAGGCTCAGACGACGACACAAATTCGCGTGCAGCCAACTCGCCGCCGGCCCCAACTTCTTGCAATATGTCTCTTGCTGTGAGGTACAACTCCTCGTTCAAGTCGTCATCGTTCAACACCGAATCGAAGAATACTTCTAGTTTTCCACTCGAACTCAACCCAGTCAACAACGTCGTTTCGTTGACAAGTCCGCCGGAAATGGCTTCGTGTACACCATCTTCAATTGCTGATGTCATGTTGGTATTGTGGAGCTCGTCGAGAAAATGCTGCAACAAGTCTGACTTGTGCAATTCCATAACAAACTGATTGATAAATTCGCTGTCATCTCTGCGCTGTAAACTGGTAGAAAATCCAGACTCGTACCTGGCGTTGATTTCTCTGATGTTGTTCAACACATAGTCGAAATCGATGATCGATACACCATTGTCATTTCTCTTGGTTATGCTGGCTTTGGTGGGAGCACCAGCTACAAGTGCTCCACCTAATACCGATGCGTATGTAAATATTGTGGAGAGCCTCATGGTGGGCACAATTAGTAGAAAGAGAGTAGCGAATGGATTCTAGGATAAGATCGAGAAAAGAAGAGAGAGAACGGGTGTGGGGCTTTTTTAACAGAATGAGCACCATTTGCAACCAAACCACCACTAGTGCGCTTTTAGGTAAGTTCCCCGATTAGGCAATTCTCACCTTGAACATTAACTCTCAATCTAGTAATACGAAGAAGAGCCCCGACCTGGGTCGGCATGGAAGTGATTTGCATTGGCTTGTTTGCCTAAGGTGGAGTGTCCGAATTGAGCAATTTTTTGGTTTCCCCAAGCAACTTTGGCCAGATGGCTCCGACAATAGATGAGAGGTAGAAGAGGTTTGATGAAATGAAGAGATAATCCCGAGAAGAAGTGGGAGGTTATCTCGGATTTGGAAATTGAATATCTTGGAAAAGTGTGTAATGTGGGGATAAAAGTAGGTTAAGGGTCTAGGGTTGCTGGAGAAGCTGGACAGGTTATTGATAAAAACTGGTAGTATTTGCCCGAGAAGTGCGAAAGTAGTCTGAAATAGTTGGACGGATTGAACTGCTAATAAATGTAATAATAAAAGAAGACAAAAGAGCAATGACACATGGGGATACCAAGAGCGATAGAAATAGTATGCTGGAAACCAGAGAATCGAATGGGCATGGAGAATATGGAGTACAACAGTCTGAATGAATAAGAACCAATGAATGAAGGAAGATTAAACAAAATGACAGATACGCCTAAATACAATGAACATTGGGAATAATTAGGATATTGGAGCAACTCTGATTGGTAGATCCTATCGGCACATAAAGTACCACGACTATTGTCATATTGTTCCGATTACCCATTGACTCACAAATAAGCAGTTAATATTTCTCCTTCATATCTCTTCAGTTTCAAAAGATATTTCATTCGAAATCCAGCTCGGTTTCCTTACTCTCCTATCTAACTCCATTCAACTTGTCTTCTTGAACCTTCACCTTCACCTCCACCTCCACATACACGTCCTGCACTACCAAAAAATCTACCATCAGCATCATGAGACCAACCCTAGTCAGACTCATCCGGCAAAGACGGCCCGAACGCAAATCGGAGCCTCTCTTGCCACCTCTCCAGCTCTACAGGGCCATCTTGCGTGCCCACCACAGCAAACTTCCCCAGGAACTCCGATTTTTGGGCGACGAGTATGTCAAGGCAGAGTTCAAGGCCCACAAAAGCATCGACAATCCGCTCCATATTGTTGGGTTCTTGACGCAGTGGCAAGACTACTTGCGGAGCATCGATGGAGGAAATTGGAAGGAAGGAAAGTTGACCCAGCAGGAGTTGGATAAGATGTCTCCGGAGCAGGTGGGACAGCTCTATGAGTTGATGCAAGAGACGAAGAGGATTGGGTCGGAGAGCCCGGAAAGTTAGGTGTACATAGAAATCTAGGATCCAAGTGGAGTGGGATGTTGAAGACTTCCAACAGCATTTAGTATATTGGATACAATGTAGATCTGGCTACTTTTCGCTGTGAACATAGTTCTGGCCTCTGTTTACCTTATTCATTCAAAGAGAGTGGCGACCTCGATTATTGGATGATAATGTATGGTTTTTGCTCAGCAGTCCACACGTACAGTTCTGAAGCGATTATCAAGTACTCACCAATGCTCATCAATACTCAACATACTGAATAACAAATTCAATTCAAAGCTACCCCTACTCTTGATCTACCTCTCCCCAGTCTCTCTCTCTCCCCAGTCTACACCCTCACCCTACCATCTACTCATCTATTACAAACCCTTGCCATAATTACCCAGAGCAAAGAATGCCATGATAATCGAAACAATGTGCTCTAATGCCTCCAACCACTTGGTCAACTGCTCACCAACCTTGGCCTGGTCCGCTCCCAACTTGGCAAAAAAATCCTTTCTGTATGGACATGCCTTCATGGCCAACTTGAAGATTGGCTTGATCAACATGCCGTGGTACTGCGCCAACGTCTTGGTGTACGCGTCGGTGAACGTCACTGTCATCTCCTTGGCGGGATTGTCCACCGTTTCTCTCATGGCCTGGGCAGTGAACTGCAACCCTCTCGACAACCACAAGAGTCCCTGAGTGGCCTTTTTGTCCTTGGTGCCGGTCTCCGACAAAATCAAGTCTTGCAAAGTGGCAGCACCCACTGGGTCCTTCAACAATTTTGCTCTGATCTTTTCGATGTTGCCTGTCATGTCGCTTTGGACAACGCTGAATGCCGAAGATCCCAACAAGTCAAAGAGTTTAACGAGCGACTCCGAAGCTTCCAAGAAGGCGCCGGTTTCGATCTTGGAGTCTGCTACGGGAACGTCGGCGAACGACTTTTTCATTTCATCGAAGAACGTGGACATCGTGGAGATTTGTATTGAATTGTGTGGTTGTGGAAGTACCAACTACGTGGAGTATTTTGGTGCGCGAGGCTGAATGGGCGACAGTACAGGACGAATAGATTTAGGGCGACTAGGCGTTTGTGTTGGGAATGGTGAGTTGAAAATGAGATAAAGGAGAGGCTAAAAGAAAATGGAGAGACGAAATGAGGTTAGATTTTTATTTGTGGAATGGGATATTCACGCCGAAATGTGAGATTAGGATGCGTTCAGTTGAATCCAGCGGTATTAATAGTCCGCCCAAAATTAACCTGCGCATGGATAACGATGAACAGATCTAATAAACAGGGGCATTTTCGTATTGTCTGCGGATTATCAAATTCCAACGCAACATAGATAGATTCACTTGTCTTCTCATTCTGCAGCTATATTTCTTTTATTTTTCTTGAAATTGTCAGTTTGCGGTTTAAGCTCGAGGTAGAAATCGCTTTGGTGCGAACAACCAGATTCCGCTCATAGGCACTATTCGCGATAATATCGATACTTCTAATGATTTATAACTTCCAACTATTATTAATATTTCCGATAGGTCTATCTATAATGATAACGTTGTAAATCATGCTATTACTATTTCCATTCTAAACTCCTCTTTCACTCTCTATCACTCTCTATCCGGTTGTCTGCATTTTCTCCTTCACCTCACATCTTTCATCATCTTTCTTTCCTATCGTACATTAGTCTATGAACCACTGTCTTTACCACTCCAAGTCGTCCGCCCATCGAACCCGTCTCTTCTCCTCGTAAACCTTCACCTGGGTCTTGCCCAGGCGAACATACTCATCAAGCTCCATTTTGGAGTAAAACCCTCGATAGCTGCTATCCCCCAGATTGCCCATTCGCGTGCTATGATATGCCTTGATGAGCGCCATCTTCTGTTGCTCGCTCGGCCCCACTGTCTCGTTGGTGGGGATCTGAACAATCTCATTCACATCCTCAGGCATAGGAAAGCCCTCACAGTTGGAGGCATTGAGCTCGGTGCCAAACTGCGTAGCGTCGTTAACAAGTCCCGTCAGCGAGTCCACCAAGTAAATATCGAGTTTCGTCAGCGGTCTGAGCACCAGCTGTTGCGGTTTGACAATCCGGCTGGACTTCGGAAGGCAGATGCGATGCGGAGACCTTGAACCAGCCAGAATTGCCGGCGCACGCATTTGTAGAGCGGGGAAAGCATCTATTTGGAGGGGCTGCAACGGATAAGTCAGCGGCAACCTCAGATTCCGTCCCTTTTCGGTGGTAGATGTAGCTTTGGTAGTGTTGGCAGTGTTGCCAGCGTTGGGGAGCGCCTGAAGGACGGGAATGGCACTTTTGTTCTTCTTGGAAGGCCGCCGAACCGTAGAATCTTTGCGCTTCTTGGAGGGCTCTGGCGCAACATTCTCCTTGTTGTCGTCGTGCCCTTTGGAATCGAGATACGAGTCGAGATCTCTGTGGAGCGGATCCACCCGCCGGGAAAATCGGCCCCGGAACACCCGTGTTCGGAGCTGGTCGTCGAGCTCCAAGTCACCATTGGCTTCTTTTAGCAGCTCGAGAAGCTTGTCGATCTTGTCGTTGTGAAGAAGGGAACCACTGTTGGAATCAAGCATTTCGCCAGCGCTGGATGTGTGTCGGAGGTGGTGAGTAGCCTGGAACAATTCGCTGGTGGCCAGCGAGAACCCACACAGCAAATCTGGGGTTGTTGTTGCTGAAAGTGGTGGAATGGAACAGAAAGCATTGCCCAATCTTTTTATGGGCGAGCATGGCTGGTTGGGCAAAAGGTCGTGGACGTCGAGGTGGCAATCATCTAGTAGACTAGATGCGTCGAAGGACACTTCTACGGGAGAAGACATCATGGTGGGAGTTGAAGTTTTCTACGATAGCAGGATTTGAGTAGGAGGAAGTGTTTACAAACGGTCTGGAATAGGCAGGTGCGAATGTGGAGCTGGGTGCGAAAGTGACTGCGAGACGAGACATGATTGAGATGCGAAATGTTGCAAATGTAAGAGGTAATGCAAGAGGTAATGTAAGAGGCAGATATAATCTGAAGGTGTGAATATACAAGTTGGGAAACAACCAAATCGAAATTAGAAAGTTGTGACCTTGACAGTTCACAATTCGAGCAAAGTTATTGTTTGGGAAACAACAAGTAACCAGGAAAAAGAGGTCCACATGAAAGGTGAATTTCTCCTGCAATTTCAACACTTCTTCAACAGATTTTCTTGTGAAGGGCCTAGTAAGCATCACTTAGTGAGGATTATCTCCTCTGCTAATTCTCACTGATAATTCTCAAAGCGGATGACAATTATCTGAAGAACAACGGCCAAGGAGAATTGATGAACATATGAGGTCGTTTGGGCGCCCTGACCAATCGTTTGCCAGAAGTATATTCAGGCAATGATTGCCAGTTCTGACTTACAATATTTACGAATCTAAAGGTCACATTCAATTGACCCACCACAATATCTACCTTATCCATGTCTACACCCAGCAAATTCTAAACCCACTAATACTAGTTTTCTCTATTCCTAGATTTTCTCAGAACTCATCCCCTGATTCCTATCTGATTCTATCCGACTCTGACCCTCTCCAACTTCACACCTGCACATGCCAACAACCAATAGAGTCGCACATCGTCCACGATTTTCTCACCTCCAACTACTACTTCAAAATGGGTGCCGCATACCATATTCTCGGAAGATCCGTCCAGCCCCACGTATTGTCGCTCGCCACCTTGGGTGCAGTTGTGTTGATTGCTGCTCCAAAGCCTTGGGGTGCTGCCGAGCCTGCTCACCCAGCCATTGGTGCATCGTCTTCCGAGGAGGAGAAGTTTGTCCAGGACTTTTTGGCCAAGCACTTGGAAAAGCATTAGATAATATATGTTGATACGTGAACGATGTAGGGCTTTCCATTGGCCATGATAGATCAAGGGTTTGCTAGTGTGAGATTCCATACAGCTACTACTCTCATATATGTGTGCATCATAAATATCTATAGTCCATGGATTGTAAGAATTTCCTTGTATTCATGTGACTACTCTATGCTCGGATACGTGATTTTTTTTGATTTCATGATGATTTCTTTTATGTGGTCAATGAAGTCTGATTGAATGCTTGGTGTGTCTATTGCTCAGTCTATAATCTGGTGTATATGGTGTGCCCAAGAATGCTCACATTATACTCAAAGTACTCACCAACGCTACCAATGCCACAATCCTCGCCGATCGAAATTCTCTAAATTCTCTTCCTTTCAAACTACGAACACCTGTATCTATTCTCCCCTTCTTCACAATTTCTATATTCATCTTTACTTCCTATAATTTCCTCATCTAACCTGCCTACTTACAGTGCGCATCTCATCTCACAAAAAATTATCTACTACTCATCATGTCTGCCATCTACAAAGCATTGCAGTCCAAGCTGTCCAAGGACACATCGGAAAAAACAAAACACATCAACCGCCAGAGAGTGTTGGTGATCTCGTCGCGTGGTGTCACCTACAGACACCGCCACTTGATCAATGATTTGACGGCATTGATGCCCCACGCAAGAAAAGAACCAAAGTTCGACTCGAAAAAAAACTTGTACCAGCTCAACGAGGTGGCAGAGTTGTACAACTGCAACAACATTTTCTTCTTCGAAGCAAGAAAGCACCAGGACCTCTACCTCTGGATCTCCAAGCCCCCCAACGGCCCCACCATGAAGTTCTACATCCAGAACATGCATACTTTGGACGAGTTGAACTTCACCGGTAACTGCTTGAAGGGCTCCAGACCCATCTTGTCCTTTGACAAGTCGTTCACAGAGTCCGCCCACCACCAGCTTCTCAAGGAGACTTTCACCCAAACGTTTGGTGTTCCTCCCAATGCCAGAAAGTCCAAGCCATTCGTGGACCATGTGATGACGTTCTCCATTGTGGACAATAAGGTATGGGTGCGTAACTATCAGATCGCCGAGACCGAGGAGGCCAAGGAGTCTGATGATGCGGAGGTGAACACAGAGTCGTTGTCGTTGGTGGAGATTGGGCCACGTTTTGTCATGACGTTGATCACCATCTTGGAGGGCTCGTTTGGGGGTCCTAAGATTTACGAAAACAAGCAGTATGTTTCTCCAAATGCAGTGAGATCGCAGTTGAAGCAGCAAGCTGCCGAGCAGGCCCGTTCACGTGCGGTGGCCGCTTTGGACAGAAAAGTGAAGAGAAGGGATCAAGTGTTGAAGGCAGACCCGTTGTCCAACGAGAGTTTGTTCAAGTAGTTAACGATAGGATAATGCATGGGTATTGAGAAAGGTGTAAGTGAGGTGAGTGATACAAGAATGAATTGGTTGAGTTGGAAATTGCCTTTAGATGTTTAACTGGCGAGATCTATGCAAGTCAGAGGTTGCAGTGTGACCAATGATACGCAAGTTATTGACTTGTAAAAGACACTATGTCGTGAAGTATTGGTTGCAGGTTGGCTGATGGCTGGTAGACATTCTAAAATGGCGATGGGTGGTGAATTTCTTAAGTTCCACTGTTAGTATTTCTCTCGATGTATATTTTCACAAGTGGAGGAACATGGGGCCCTCTATTTCCCCATAGAAAGAGAATGTTCATGGGTTTCGGTAAAATGTTCTAAGCTCCACATTATTCTAATTTTGTAAACAAAAGTCATAATTACCTCTGTCCCACCAGACAACTTGCGTGAGTGGAAGCCGAGAATCAAGATTTGGGTTGATTCTCTTTGTTCGAATGTTTATCGTCTACAACTATCTCGATTACTTTCACATTCGTCTTCCTGATCCTTAGGTGAGACTTGATTTTCTACCCTTCGCCCTGTAATTACGTGCTAATCGCACTGATTATGGATCCACTGGTAACCAGTTACGTCACTACCAGCCAATACTGTCACTCTGGCCATATCAAAGACGCACTGGTTGATTCATATTCCACGTTCTTCCTTCGCCTAATCCTCATTTTTCTATCACCATTTACATCCTCTTTTGTCTCATTATTAATAATATCCTTGCTTGTTTATGACATTAGGACAACGCGAACAGTCTTTCGAGTTCTAAATCTGAGTATGATCGCTATTATCCCTATTGAGACCTACTATCGCCGCAAGCATAATCAGCTAAAATGGTCACATCGCATATCAACGAATCTCCAACTTTCCCATCCCTAAACATGATTCTTTTCCATACCCGTACTAACTTTCCTGATCCTTCTATTTTTACCTCTGGCCTCATTCCACTCCTCTGCGCGCACTCAAAAACACTGCCTCGATGTCGAATCTCACTCTCCTTACGACCATATTTGATCAATCATAGTCTATTATCCAATCACATTTAAATTCTCCTTCTTTGCCTTATTCCTCCCATTCTCCCATTTTCCCCTTTCTGCCCATTCTCCCTTTTTCCCCTTTCTGCCCATTCTCCCTTTCATATTTACTTCTCTCCTCTGCGAATCCATGCACATAACGCTGTTCCTGCGTCAGTGACAGGAACATATAACCTCTTACGACAAATTCTCCTTCAATGCAATTTCGTGCACTCCAACTGTAGCGGCCAGATTCTCTTCCTGCCAAAAGAACCACACCACCGCATCACAAATCACAAAATCCTCAAATTTTGTTGCCCGCTCCCTCTCCTTTTCTCGATTTCTACTACTTCTCAGATCCTCCTGCACACCCAAATCAATATCGGTACTCTTGTCTTCATGGCTGACTTGAGAGATAGATTCGACGATAACGTCCGTCGGGAAGGCCGACTCGATACCCCCGATTCAGAGCACTTTGCCATCAAAAATGACCCTTTGCCACCGTCCCACTACTCCAACTACCCGCTGCAGTTCTCCAGTGCACCTTCAGGGCGAACTTCCAGGTCTCCGCCGTCGTTAACGCCTCCTCAAGCGCCCGCAGTGCCCCAAAAGGCGCCTGCAATCCCGCCCAAGGTGCCCGACTCCACTTTTACTTTGCCGGAGACTCCGCCCAAGAACCCCCAATATACTTCTTCAAACAAATATGCGGGCTACTATAGTCACCGGGAAATCGACCACACCACGGCCCCAAACGCCCCCTACACGCGTGTGCACAACGACTCCGAGTCCAGCTACGAGATGCTGAGTTTGCGATCCAATCCGTTTGCAGACAGCTCGTCTCCAGGCTCGTCGGCCGCCAGAAACCCTTTTGAGCCTATTGACACGTCTACCAATTCCTACGAGAACCAGTCGAGCCAAGACAACGTCGAGCCAAAGACAAGAAAGCCGCAGGACGCCGCCAGCAAGTTTCTAAAGCAGCAGGAGCGCAATAGACGCAAACTTGAGTCGCGTTTGCCGTGGTACCACTACTCGCGGTCACCGTGGTTTACCATCATCGTCACAACCATCGAGGTGGTGGTTTTCATAGTGGAGTTGGCGAAAATGAGCATCTACACGGGGTCGGCGTTCCAGACAAAACCCTATTTCAACCCGATGCTCGGCCCATCGCCTTATCTTCTAATTAGTATGGGCGCTCGCTATGTCCCTTGCATGCACCGTATCGATAACATCACTCTGGACCTTCTGATCCAGTTCCCGTGTCCGAACTCTACCTCCACGGACACCAACGTATGCAATTTGGCCGAGCTTTGTCTCCTCGGAGGAATCCCCATCAAGGACAACGAGTTTGATCCTCATCAATGGTACAGAGTGATCACCCCCATTTTCCTCCACGCTGGATTCTTGCACATCATCTTCAACTTGCTTCTTCAAGTCACCATGGGCTGGTCGGTGGAAAAGGCCATTGGCTGGCTCAAATACAGCATCATCTATCTTGCAAGTGGTGTGGCGGGTTTCTTGTTGGGAGCCAACTTCTCCCCCAACGGCATAGCGTCTACTGGAGCTTCCGGAGCTCTCTTTGGCGTTATAGCTACCAATCTCCTTCTATTTATCTATTGCGGCAAGAAAAACACCAACATCTACAATACTAAGCATTACCGCCTGTTCATCATCATCATGGTGTTTGAGATAGTCATTCTGTTTGTCTTAGGCCTTCTTCCGGGCCTCGACAACTTCAGTCACATTGGAGGCTTCTGCATGGGACTTCTACTCTCTATCGTTTTCCTCAAGGATCCTTCGTTCGTTTATAATGATGGAATCTATACCTATGCCAGCGACGCCTCGACCTGGCAGCTCTTCCTAGATAACTGGAATCCCATGCATAACTGGGACGACAAAGTCGCCTGGAAGGTGATGCTATGGGTGGGATTCCGAGTGTTGTGCTTGACGCTAGCCATTCTATACTTTGCGTTGTTCTTTGCTAATCTCTACTCAAAGAGGCTGGAGAGCGACCAGCCCACTTGCTCGTGGTGCAAGTACTTGAGTTGTATTCCTGTGAATGGATGGTGTGATCAAGGGGAGGTCACCGTGGAGACTATCAGCAGCAACGGTTCTGGTACTACCACAACAACTGCCACTCCAACTGCTGCAGGTACCGCACTTGCCACAGCTACGACAACATTCCCGGGAAGCATCGACAACCCCAACAACAACAACAAACGAGATCATTTCCTTGCATTTTCTACTCCACAGAGAGAGGTAGCGACTGTGGGTTCACACCACACCGAGCACAACTATGAAACTGGCATTGTATTATTGGCAATCATGGCCATGTTGAGTTACCGATTCATCCGCCGTCTCTGCAAATAGTAACCATGGATGTTTACAACCAACTACAAGGAAAGGAATTATTTAAAAATTGGCTATCAAAGTATTGAAGTGAAGTAGATTCTCTATTAAATTTCCTGCACACAGTACCAACTACTGGTTTTTCTCTCGGATTTTTCGACTTTTGACCTAACCAAAGATGCTTAGATCCTCAGCCAGAGCCATAAGGCCCTTTTCGACAAGTGCTCCTCGTCTGTTCCTCGGCAACTTCTTCAGCACAAAGGAAGCCAAGAAGAAGGAAATCATCCAGAACCAGGACGACTATGAAGTCGATCCATCATCGAAAATCGTCATCTTGAACAAGGAAAACTCACCAGAGTACCGGCCCTTTGTGGCAGAAGAGGCCATGCCAGACTTCAAAATTAACCAATGGAAATTCACACAGGTTCACCCGGAAGATATTGAGGCCTCCTATTCCGGTGAGACCTTGACTCAGATCATCAGCCAATCATACAACGAGTTGAAGGGAGAACAAATCAGCAAGGACCAGTATAAGGACATCAGCTTGGGAGACTTGCAATTCCGCTTCCAGTTGGCTAAGTCGTTGCAACAGAAGTTGGGATTTGACATCAAAGACCACACCCTTACAAGAGCACACACATTGGAATATTTGCATAGTGAGTTGGGGAAATTGATTTCCCACAGATGGACCAGCGAAAGAAACCCCAACGCGATTGTTTTGAGACCTGAAGACTTCAAACTGGTGCTGAATGTGTACTTAAGTCACGAAAGGTCCCTGGAAGAGCAGAAGAGGGCATTCGAGGAGTTGGTGGAGAAGGCTAAGGAAGCCACTGCGCAATAGACGTAGCGCCCACAATCTTGTATATATAAATGTACGGTAGCACTCTGAATCTCTCATTTGTTAATCACTTTTTTCTTGTCACAATCAATGCGGCAGCCAACAATGAGGCAACGCCCAACACTCCCGATATGAGGAGCTGGTTCGACACACCAGGAATAATTTCGTCATTCCTCTGAAGCTTTCCGGACGTGGTGGTAGTTTCAACTGGTGCATGCTCGTGTGGGTTGTGAAGGTACAAATCGGCCTTATTCTTCTCCATCTCTAGACTGATGCGAATACAATCCCTCAAGTCATTGTCAGATGTGATAGATACCACATCTCCCTCATCATCCACATAACTAATAGCATATGCACGTTCACCATCCTTGGTTGCCTTCAATAGTTCAAGGTCCTTCACTTGCAACTTCTCACTAATGACAGCCCTCAAATCGTCCAATGACTCGTGAGCTTTGAGAGTTACTCGATGCACACGTCCCTGGATTGCTGGAGACTTAAACTTAAAAGTGAACGTTCCCAGTTGGTCCGACATGTTAGACATTGTTTTGGTGGGCTGTTTGGACGAAATGCTATCCCCCACAGCAGAAATGGAGTCCTGAGGACCAATGTCAAACAGATGAAACTCTGATGGGGTCACATCCGGAACGCTTGCGATAGAGTCTGAGTGTGTGGAGTCAGCATCATCATTATCGAGCGATGTCCAGAACTTATTCCAAGCTGGACCTTCCTCTCTTGCTTTCGCTTCTTGTGGGTTCAGCTCGATCTTCTGAATCTGGTTGAGTGTTGCATAGGTGAGCTTCAACACATCGACAATGCCAACAATTCCATTATCATCATCAACAACTGGCAAGTTCAAGTAGCGTCCCTCGAACATCCGCCTCAAGGCTTGCTGAATCGATGTGCTAATGGGCGCCACATCGGGGTTGGGGGTCATTACCCGAACAACAGAACACTTCTTCGGGTCCAACCCAGCAGCAATGACCCTCAAAACTACATCCTTAGATGTGAAGATTCCTGCAATGTTCTCAGTTGCGTCTCTGACCAAAACAGCGGTGGTTCTATTCTCTTTCATGAGGATGGTTGCATCGTAGACAGACGACTTCACACTGGTATAAACTGGAGCTGTAGAGTCATCAAGCACCGAAAGTAAGGTTGGGCCATCCATCTTTGCCTTCAAGTCTGCAAAGTACTCAAATACGTGACGAGGTTGGTCTGCCACTCCCATCTCTGAATGAACTGAGTCCAATGCCTCATAAAGCTTTCTGGACGAGGAATGCAATCTCTCTAGCTTCTCCATTTGCTGAGAGTAAGACTTTGTGATGTCCAACACTCCTAAGATGTGGTCGTCGTCATCCAAGACGGGCAAGTGCCTAAATCCCTTCTCGACCATCAAGGTCAACGCCTCGGATGCTGGACTGGAGGCGTTGGCACAAATAGGCGAAGGGGTCATAATTTGCTCAATTGTCACCATACCGGCGTTCAAACCGGACCCAACGATTCTAAATGCCAAATCTTTGGCGGTAAAGATACCAATCAAATGGCCCGCATCGTCAACAACCAAGATACAATTCTCCTTCTTAGCAGACATCAACTGAGCCACTTCAAAGACGGTGGCTGAAGCTTTACAAACGATTGGATCTGAAGGATTCAACGACAGAACCGTTCCAGGTGCAGCCTTTCTTTTCTTGGTCAGCTTGGTGGGGTGTCCCCTCTTCTTAGAGAGCTCATGCTCGATCTTCCTTCTGATGGCCTCGTCCTTCTTGGACTGTCTCTTTCTTGAGTCCGACACCGAGGAATCGTGAATACTTTTGCGAAAACTAGCCATTATTCTGCGAACGAGAACCGCTGACTTCTTGCGTTTCCAGTATAGTATCAACTTAGTTGAATGCAAAGAGCTGGAGTGTGCAGACTGAGGCATTGGAACAGTGCAAAGCGTAAACAGATCGGATTATATACAGAACCCGACAACAGGAAGAAGTGCCAGTGAGTGGAATATATGGAGACGTTGGGCAATGGATGTCAAAATTATGGTTTCTCCGAAATTCGATAATGCGAAGTTGTTCAACTAATGGTTGCAAATTCCCTGTGGTTGTTCGCAGACACCGGAATATATACCTTATCGCACCAATTTGAGACCGTTATGAATTGTCGGTACCAGAACCGTTTCCGAATCAGATTTTGAGGGCCAAGTATGGAATAAACAAAGAACACGTTTCAAATTATGGTCTTGGATGCAGTTGTTTCTGCTTGCTTGTTCACTACAGTGCGTATGTTTGAGATCCAATTGAAGATGCTGCGAATCCAAAACTGGTCGATCGTTGAATATCAGTAGGCTTATCAGGTCCGGAAGTAGCACTGCGTTGCTGAAAAGTATTAGTAAGATATTGACGGTATTTAGGAATTTGCCCAAGTTATCCAATCCAACTATCTGATTGTTGCATAAATTATATCTCGCACTGTTCGATTTCACTTATGAGTCCTGAAACAATATCCATTCAACTCGGTAGAATGTTAAATAATAATGACAAGGCAACCAAATGTTATGTTCGATATTGAGAGATATTACAACTGAAATGATTCAACAAGATGATATTTTTAAGTTTTTAGAGAAAAATGACTGCAAAAGGAGTGGGCGTTCTACTCCTTATATGCGATTCCTCAGTCCTTTTTGCAGCCATTACACCCATAAATAACCCACTTCCCCATTATTTTTTTTAGTTTCTCATTTACATTTTCTTCATTTCACAAATCTCTCTTCCTCTTCATGAAATTTTTCAAAAGTATTCAATCGTATATCGACATCTTCCTGAAGATTCCCCTTCTGGGATACCCCAAGGGGGTTGTCAAGAAAGTTATGGTCTCGATCTTAAAAACTGGTCCTCTCCCAGCACATATTGGGTTGATCATGGATGGAAACCGGCGATACGCTAAATCGAAGGGATTAAAAGTACAAGATGGGCATTCTGCTGGAGCTCAGTCATTGAAAGGAGTAAGTTCACAGTCGATTATCTGACCCCACGAATTACTAACGTCAGATATTGGAAACATGCTACAGTCTTGAAGTATCAGAAGTTACTATCTACGCGTTCTCTATTGAAAATTTCAACCGTCCCAAGGAGGAGGTTGACACGTTGCTTGGATTGCTTAGAGATAAAATCAAGAACTTGCAAAGTTCCAAAGATTCTTATGTACATAAGTACAAGATACGGGTCAGAATCATTGGGAATAAGTCGTTGATCCCTGCTGATATCCTTGCTGATCTCAACGAAGTTGAAGAAAGCACAAATATTCCCGATTACGAGCGCACTTTGAACATATGCTTTCCTTACACCTCGAGAGATGACATCACCCATGCTATTAAGTTGGTTTCTAAGGAAATCGAGTGCCACAGTATTTCAAGGGAAGAAGTAACTGAGAAAACCTTGTCTGACAATATGTACATGGGGGTCCATAGTCTTCCACTCGACCTATTGATCAGAACAAGCGGGCACACTCGCTTAAGTGACTTCATGTTGTGGCAATGTACTACCAACTGCAAGGTGGAGTTTGTCGACAAATTGTGGCCAGACTTTAGGTTTTTGTCACTTTTTGCTATTCTCTTGAAATGGAGCTTCGAGAAGAAAACGCAAGAGAACGTCAGGAGGGAAGCCAAACATCCTGTAGAAGTTGTCCATGTTGATCTTCGTGCGCTTCCTAAGCCTCCTCCATTTGCATGTGTGGGACTGGTACCCTAACTATGGTGGCGTGTTCAGTTGAGGGTGACACTTCTGACCACACTCTTGACTTCCTTTTTATTGCGTTCCTTAATCTTTGCATCGTCGATCTTGTTCAAGTAGCTCATATAAACAACCACCTCAGCCGCAAGCGTGAGCAAGCCAAAGAAAAGACAGAGCAACACTCTGTAACTGTCCTTGATCTTCCATGAAGTATCTGTCCAGTACCAAATGGCGTATGCCACACTTACCACACTGATTAGAATGTTGAATATTGTGGTGATGTGGCTCTTGATTTCCTTATGAGCCTGTGCTGGATTGAAATCTTCATCTTCGTTGTCATAGAGAGAAGTGAATTGTTGTTTTGGTTTGACGAGTTGTCGATACTCCTCTTCGCTTGCTTTCAACCGGAGCAATTCCATCGACTTTAAAAATTCCTTTGTCTTTGGAATATCTGAGTTCATCTTGTTCTTGTTGGGTGCATTGAGTTTGGTGGTCTGCAATAAATGATACAACGACAGCGTGGGCCTGCAACGCATATAAAAGTTCTTGAGGTTCACATGCGATATCGTCTTCTCCATTAGGAGATTATTCTTTTCTTGGGTGGAAAGATTGGAGTCATTGATAAGGGTTTCTAGCTTTGGAGTTATATCGAATTTGGTCATTGGAGCAGAGCGAAAAGTATCGATTGATCAAAATGTCAATGTTTCGCGATAATGAACGACTACCAAATTGGCCCCTTTCAGATTTTACCGCATCTAACCTACTGCTGAAAATGGTCAAAAAAATATTCCAAAAAAGTATATCCTTCTGTTGTCTCCTGGTGTCAATTTTGAGATAGCGTAATTTTAACCGATGAGTCAAGAAGAACGGTGAGTTAACCAGAATTCCGTGGAATTTCGCATTTGCCAGCATACTAAACGGCTTCATTTTCCGAACTTATCAGAAAGAGAGGAAATAATGCCAGTTGCTACATCGACCATTGTGGGTGCCTTGGCATGCCAAAAGAATTCCTTTTTGAAATCCTTCCAGACTGTGGTTGTCTCTTGCAAAGAATATGAGCCAATCATGACATCTAGAGATAAGCAGAACAAAGGAAAGAAGAAGGAGGAGAAAGCACCAGCCGAAAAGTTGTATGCTGTTGAACTTGAAGATACTATTCTCTTCCCGGAAGGTGGTGGCCAACCCTATGATTTTGGGTCGATTGTGCTTCCTGATGAAACAGAGGTGGAAGTGAAACAGGTGTTGCGTAAGGAACTCACTGCTGTGCATGTGGTTCCAGAGCCTGTTGAGCCGGGCTCTTCAGTTACTCTCAGTTTGGACTGGGATAGACGTGTTGATGTCATGCAGCAACATACTGGCCAGCACTTGATCTCGGCCGTATTCGACAGATACGATTTGGAAACTTTAAGTTGGAGTATGGGCGATATGATCAACTATATTGAACTCCCAAAGAAAGTTGACGAGTTCTTACTCGAGGAGGTGAGTCAAAAGGTGAACGACCTCATTTTAGAGAATATTCCGATTACCGTCGCTACTCCAGATGAACACGGAGGAGAAATTGACACCAAGAAGATTCCGGAAGACTATGATTTGTCAAAGGGAATTGTGAGAATAGTCAAAATTGGGGAGCTTGACGCCAATCCATGCTGTGGAACCCATTTGACCTACACTGGCCAAATTCAGGCGGTGTCATTCTTGCACCAGGTGAATATCCGTGGAGGTAATTCTCGATTGCATTTCATTTGTGGATCCAGGGTGTCCAAACAATTGGCCAACTACCACAAGATGTTGAAGGAGGTCCTGGGAAGCGTGTTGTCTTGTCAGATAGAAGAAGTGGGCTCGAAAGTTGCTGAACTCAACGCCAACTACAAAAGGGCCCAATCTAGAGAAAGCGGATTGCTCAAACAGCTTGCAAGCATTCGTGCGGTTGAAGTATTCACGAAGTTCAAGAATAGAGAAGGTGTTGTCGCTACTGTGTACCGTGAGGATAATGGACCTGAGTATTTGACTTTGTTTCACAAGGAACTTACCTCCTTGATTAATGCTGATAAGGATTCTGGAGTTAACTTGACTGATAAATGTACCGTTGTATTACTCAATGGCAATTTTAAGTCAGGCACCGGAGGCATGGTGAAGGTCTTAGGTCCTAAGGCAGAGGAGATTCTGGCGGAGTTGAAGAAGTTGATCACTAACATAAAAGGCGGAGGCAAGGGGGCCAGCTTCCAGGCAAAGGTCACGAAGTATGAGAAGGGTGAGGTTGAGACTGCTTTGAGGTATTTGGAGCTGTTGGAGAATGAGTGAAGTGCGAATAGATATAGAGAAGTGCAATGAGAATTAGAATTACATATTGAAGACTGGAGATCAATGACTAGTAATAACTTAGAATACAGAATACAGATTGAGGCATCTGGAATCGAGGCGTTCTACAATCATCAAAATACAACTCTTGGCTCCTCTAGATTGTCCATATATACAAGATCTCTAACGCTTGACCCACGTTGGCGACTTTCTAGCCTTCACCTTTCCTGGCTTCTTTCTCTCCACCTTTCTGGCGTCTCTCGTCATCAACCCGGCCAATCTCAACCGTGGCTTGAACAAGCCGTTAAACACAACCAACGCCTTAGAAATTCCATACATAGCTGCTTCCGCCTGGCCACGTATACCTCCTCCCTCCGTCGTAATAAACACGTTATACTGGCCCTCCTGGCTCACCACCTTGAATGGGTATGCAATTTTCGTTCGGTCAATCTCTCGGCTGAAGTATTCACTGAATGACTTGCCGTTCACAACCACCTTTCCCTCACCTCTGACCATGGAAATGTTAGCCACGGCTCTTTTTCTCTTTCCAACGGAATGGGCACGGCCAAACTCGTCCAACTGCTTGATTGTCTTCTGAACGGCCTTCTGCCTCTCGTCAGATGTTGCGGTGTAGCTCTTCAAAATGCCAATGACATCACTGGGCATCAATTCGGGCTCGATACTTCTCAATCGATTCAACAACTCCACCAACTCCTTGTGGTGGCCGATCTTGAGCCGTGTGCCTGCCTGAGTTCTCTTTTTATACTCCTCGAACGAAACAAACTTGAAAGCCTGCAATTCTTTGCTGTCCAACACTCTAGTTGGCAAGTTCTTGTGTTTTCTGACCAAGGCATTCAATTTGTTGATGTTGTCGTCGTGAACGGGATTTCCGCCGTAAAAAGTCGACAATTTTGGAACTACTCTCAATCTCTCAAGCTCCCAGTCTCTGAGGTCGCCGTTGAGTCTTGCGGGAGCGAATCTGATTGGTCTTCTTCCTTCTGTTGGAGGAACTGAAGGACGTCCACTGGTGATCTGAATGGCGGCAGCCGGAGAACTCTGTGTGGCCTGAAGTCTTAAAGAGCACGTAGAGAAGTATCTCAGCATGCTTCGGGCCGAACTTTCTGGTCTGAAGAAAGTCATTGTTGGCCAGTAGTTAGTTTGGTAGATTTCAATGTCAGAAATTTTTCGTGAAAGTCGTGTGCAGCACTTAGACATACTACTGTGCAACTATTAAATGTTAACCATTCCCAAATATTTAATACATCAAAGCATGAAAGCTTAAGACTATGATACACGCCTGAAGCTATGGTACGCGGCTGCTTGGTGCTCTAGTCGGCGAGTAGAGACTTGATACTGCTTCTTCGCTCCTCACTCTGTGCGGGTGGTTGCAAAGTGGTGGGTGCAGCTTGGGTATTCAACAATGAGGCCAAATTGTTAGCTTTAGATGGAGGGAGAGGACGCACGGGCTGTTCGACAACTGTGGTAGCTTCGCTGTTGAGCAAATTCATGATGGACGACTTTGGTGCTTGTTTCCTGGGGGGCTCCGGTCTTGGAGTGAGCATAGGTGCAGGTGCAAAAGCTGGTGTTATAGGTGGTGCTGGGGCTGGGGCTATGTTGGCGTAAGTTTGACCTCTGTATGTCACATGGCTCGAAGGTGAAGGTTCAGGAATGACAGTATCCCTAACTGGGGTAGAAAGAAGCTCGTTCACTTGCAGCCTCTTGATCTCAGGGGGATTGTTGAGGAGTCCCGGCAATCTTGCGGAGTAATATGATGCTGAGTGCTGAAAGGTACCCATAGGCACTGTTGGCTGTTGAAACTGAGGCAGGGTGTGGACTCCTGGTAGTGGGTATCCGTCATTGCGTCTTCCCAGCTCGTTGACTGCATCGTACACATGTATCTCGGTCTTTGGAACGTCGATGTGGGAGGTTTTTTGAGGCTTCACCACGATGGTTGTATCAACATTGGAGAACTTGCCATTCTCTGCATTGGAATCCTGCGCGAGTCTGAAATCAGCACTTTGCACCATATCCGCCCACCCATGCTTATTACCATTTCTTTGGTAATAATTACGAACCATGGTGGCAGTCTTCGTGGCAAGCTTCTCAGCGATAGAGGACCATCGTGATCCATAGATCTTGAGCAAATTTGGGAACTCGTTCACTTCTGTGATGCTCCAATAACTAGATATGTGTTTCTTTTTCTCTTCAAGATTACCTGGCATAACCACCAAATCACCTTGTGGAACAATTGCAGCAGGAATCTCTGGTACAGGTGAGGTGGTGCTTACTATCTGCTCACCCCTAACAATTAATTCCACTGGTCCGTTGGCGTTGTTGACGATTTGATCAGAAGTAGATGTGACCTCAACTGGTTGAACTGGAACTTTTACAGCTTCTTCATCTCCTTTTGATTTGCTCTTCTTTCTTGGGTGAGATTCAGCCTCCTCTGTCTTGATCACGTCATTAGGTTTGTCAGTGGATTGCTCGATTCGTCTCTTTTTCTTGATTTCGACATCTGCTTCAGTGTTTTGAAGTTGCTTTGCAGCCTTGGGCGGTGGGGATTTCAAGCTATCGGAGTATTCCACAGTTGACGAAAAGGCAGACTCTGCTGACGATTCTTGGGCAATAGCCTTCGCTTTCGGCTTACGACGCGTCACTTTCTTGGTATTTTTTTTCTTGAACTGCGACACCAAGAACTTATAGTTGACAGCCTTCTTCGTCATGTAATAGTGAACCACACACTCTTTAGCATCACGTATACCACCCATGAATCTCGAAATCTGTCCGAAACGTTTTGGAAATCGGCAAAAACCTTCACAAAACAATTCATGTTCCCGCTCAGTGAAGTTGTCCATGAAGTCTGTCTTGATTCTTGTTGTCCAAGCTTCCTTGTCATGTACAATATTATTGGAATCCATGTACTTGATTCCATCTCTTTTCACCAGATCAAGAATCAAATCTGGAATCGTAGCTGCAACTCTTTCAGCGCGTTTCACAGGATCCTCATTTTGTTCATTTTCAAGGCTTTTGAGAATTTCCTGGAACTCTGCTTCAGTTGTAACTAAATCCCCATGCCTCCGTCCACGACGCCCTACCTGAGGAGGAGAATCCGCATGCGGATAATTGACTTCAGTGGCAGGTTCGGTTGTCTTGACACGGATATCAATAGATTCGAGCTCGCGTGTCATATCATCGTCTGGAGGGTGCAACACTTTTAACTGCTCTTCAAGAAATATTCTTTTCTTGTCGTTTTCCTTTCGAAGAGTCTCATATTTCACCCGAAGTGATAATTTCTTTTTCTTCACAGACTGTTTGTTTCCACGAACTATTTCCAAGTAAGACGGAAAGCTGTTGGAGAAATGTACAAGATTGCTCTTGTAGAATGGATACTCGGAAAGTTCAGACACTGACTTTGCCAAACAAAATTTCATGAAAGAACCTTCTTGGGCCTTGGAGTTCAATTTATGGAACTCCTCGCTGATCTCTAAAAATTGAGTCTCGATTTCGCCAAGAGGAAAGTTACATCCTTCTGGATAGTCCACAGGACCATCGAGGTCAACGGGAACCGAAACTATGACGTCCTGAGTCTCTGACGACTTGGAATCACTAACAACAAGCAAATGAGCCCTATGTAATTTGACTGGTTCTTCAGGACCTACTTTGTCATCATTCAATTTAGTGATACTTTTCTCCTCGGCATCCAAGGCGTCCTCGTCATTACCTTTGTAATGCATACCTTCAATCTTGTTCCGGTCATATCCGGCCGCTTCGTCCTCGTCTTCTCCTTCTTCTTCTTCCTCTTCTTCTTCCTCTTCCTCTCTTTCTTCCTCGTCGTCCATGTCATCAATTTGCTCGTCGACTTCCGGGTGGTGTCCCTTCTCCTCTTCGTCGTCAACATTCTCTAAAGACACATCTGGGCTGTCATCATGGCCACTTCTGATGTCTTCCGAATATCTGTAATCCTCGGAATTTGGGGACATAGAGCGATCAACACGACCATCATAATCTTCATTTCTCTCAGTGGAATACTCATAATCCTTTCCTGAGTATCTATCGGTGTAGCGGCTTGACAGTGCGGGATACTGCTGAGATGGATAGTACGATCCGCCTCTTTTTGGAGTGCCTAAGCTATTGGTGAGACCCGAACTGCGGATTCGCTCT
Source organism: Sungouiella ezoensis (assembly GCA_030569115.1). Lineage (NCBI taxonomy): Eukaryota > Fungi > Ascomycota > Pichiomycetes > Serinales > Metschnikowiaceae > Sungouiella > Sungouiella ezoensis. The sequence goes on from JAJMJY010000002.1 coordinate 880,099, forward strand.
TTCGCAGATTTCTGCCGTCCCCCAAAAGGTGGAGGTCGTGAAGAGCGATTGCCTTTGTCTGAACGTTGGGAATACGAACTTTTCCAGCGGTTGCCATACGAACTGTCGTTATACGAGTCGTAGCGCTCATTCTTGTGGTCATTCGGAATTGCTGGAACTGCGCCATTCAGACCGTTCCTCGCGTTTAGCGGAATGCTGTTGGGGTTGAAACGGCCCGAAGAAAACTGCTTGGAAGGACCGCTAGTGCTGAGTTTTGGCCTGTCACCCCTCCATGAATCTCTAGAAAACAGGTTTTCTCGAGGACCACCATTGAGCATATCTCGAGAAGTGGAGTCTCTGGAGGAATAATTCTGCGAGTCCCTAGAGGAATAACTTTGGGAGTCTCTGGAGGGATAATTCTGGTAATCCGAGTCGCGTTTTGTTCCGTTAAACGAGCCGTATGCACCAGTGGAGCTGCGCTCGGTGCCTCGGTCGCTATTTCGCTCTTGGTAGTAGCCAGATTGGTACGAGGAATACAGTTTGTTGCCATATGGATATCTGGAATCTTTCATGTATGAATTGGCTCGGGCACCCAGCGACAGAGCTGACCCCGTAGAGACGGAATCCCGGAACCTCGGTCGGCTCGCGTAGTCGCTCGCCGTCGTCTTTTCTGCTCTTGCTGGCGGTCTAGACTGTGATAGCAGTAACAGGTCCAGTCCGGGCGCCGAGGAGGCCGGCCCAGACGAGCTCTTGAAGTCGCGTCGCGTGGAGGATGCGTAGAAATTCTTTCGGCGCTTATAATCGTTTTCGCTCCCGTAACGGTCCATGGGGGGACCTCGGGAACCTTGAGACATGGTATTGCTGTTGGCGGATGTAGGTGCGAATGGGGTCTGATTGGTTAATTCTGGGTGGTACAGGGGTTTTCTCTGGGAGACACGGAATGGGAGAAAGTGATTGGCGATGGAATCAGCAGATTAGTGGGAGAAAAATGCCATATAGGTAGAATAAGGAGAAGTGTAGGAATTTTTTGTGTAGAGTTGACACCCGTACATCTGGAGTGTGGGTCACATGTGGAACAAGCTTGTAGGCAGTATGGGAATCAGTAGGACTGGATTGCAAGGGAAAGAAGTGAAAATTGAGGGCAAGAATGGAACAATTCGGTGAAATGAGAGGGAGTCAATTTCTTGAAGTGAACTATTCCCTATGAACTGTGGCAGAGTGTATGAATACAAGTGTGTTTCAGGGAACTAAGGACCTGAATAGTTCAATGCTAGAGATAAAAGTACCACCTTTGGTGAGATAAACAAGATAGCAGGCAATCTCAATTAAACAAGTTGTAACCCGGTTTAGGAGAAATGACATCGCAGGATACAGATCACGACTGCATTGAATGAGAGTGATTGAATGAGAGTGATTGAATAAGAGTGATTGTATAAGAGTGGTTGAATGATGTGGTTCGTGGATTTATTTTTGCTTTCGGCAACTGTTTTGGGGATTATTTCCCCTTTGGTCTACTTTGTTTTTGTCTTTTCTACATTTCCAGGACTTCGTTGCTTATCTTGCCGTGGATTCTCTATATTCTATTTCCCACTTGCAAGATCCGCCGGAGAACACCAACCTCCTCAATTGACCTCTCCAAATCGGCCAACGGCACATTGGGCGTGATCGTCTTGTTTCCCACGTCAACGTGCATGCTATATGTTTTCAGTTTCGACGCCAACACCACCGTAGAGGAAGACTCGAGCGCACCCACTATCTCCAAAAACTCTCCTTTCTTCATCCGCCCCAACAACTCCTCCGTGCACTCGAGGGTGTTTTTGCAGTAGAAATCATACACATCGTTCACGGTAGGGGCCGTGGCGAGCACCGTGTTCTCCATGCTGAAGAGGCAGCAGAGAACTGCCTTCTGGAGTAAGTTCAAGCTATTGAGACGAGCCAGGGTGTTGTCGCCGAAGGTGGCAGCACATGCTTTGGCCACATGGCCAATCATCACTTTAGGCGCCGTTTCGTACGTCAAACTGGCCAAATTGTGCGTCTGCTGGGCCTGTTTTTCGACAAGATCGATGCTTTTGTAGCAGATGTCAAATGCCTTCCGCATATCGCCGGTAACGGTGGCACATTTCTTGCAGCACATCGTCACTGCTGTTGGGTGCATGATGGGAGTAGACTTTTCGGTTACGTTCTCCTTGTCTTCGTCCACGAGTGAGTCAAGTTTGGCGATAATGATACTTTTGATCTGGTCTCCAGTGTACGGCATGAACTGAATAGCTTCTGGATTGAAGCCATTGGTTCGGAGCCGAGGCAAGAATTTATCGGTGAGGTCCAACGCATTGGAAATCCCCACCACTACCAACTTGGTGCGGAGAACCGAGGTCTTCAAGTGTGATGCGCAATGGAACATCTGAAAGAGCACCTGCTGATCGTTGGTGATGAGACTATCCATCTCGTCGAGAACAACCACAAACGTGTCGACGCCGTTGGTGCCACTAACCAATTGGCTATAAAGATCTTCAAATGACTTCTTACGGCCAGGAGTTTGGCCAGTTAACTGGCAGAACATCTCGTGGTAGATATTCTCTGGTCTCGAGATGGCCATGCAGTTGACACGCATCACCAGCACATTGGAGCCGTGGATGCGGAAAGCGTTGGAATTTGGTGACCTTCCCGTTTCTGCTCTGGATTTCCCGCATAAGGTGTCGAGCGTAAGGTTGATCTGGGCCGTTTTGCCAGTTCCTGGAGGTCCAGAAACATAGACACTGGCGCATTTTCTGTGGGCGATGGATGTGCTCAAAAACGTGGCGAACGCGTTTGCCTCGCTTGATCTTCCTACAAGACAATCGGTGTTTTCCACTTTGGCTCCTCGTTGGAACAATGACTTTGCCTTGGAGTAGACAGATTCCGAGAAATGGAGTTTTCTTGGGCGCCCCCCAAGCGAGGCGGAGATGTCCACCACGGATTTTTTTTCTGGAGTAGTTGGTGGCGACGCCAATTGCGCCACGGGTCGAAGAGCTTTTCTCTTTGGCTCTGGCAACTGGGATGAATTTTGTCTTTTAAGCATGGTGATAGGTGAAGGATGTGGATGTGGATGTAAATTAGATGGTGGTGGCAGTAGTTGGAAGCACCAATGCAACGAGGAAATGCAGAAATGAGGGAATGCAGAAATTTAAAAACGAAGGAAAGAAAGTTGAACAAATCTAGAGTGAAGTAGAAACTCTGATAATATATCCATAGCTTGACGCATGAAAGCGCGTTCATTACGCCTATTTGGGAAAGGTAATGAGGCGCGAAACGCGAAAGAAGATTGAATAGAATGGAACCTGTGAATGGGAAAGAGAAGAAATTTAAGGAAACAAGGAAGTTGGAGTTTAGCACTTGAAGCCATGTGTATAGTGTGTTAGTCCTACGGATTATAATATATTCCCCCCAAGTTGTAAGTTTTTGTCATCTTATTTCATTGTAGAGACTCCTGTAGGCACCTCAGCCAGCATCTCCGTGCAGGGCGTCACCTCAGTAACGATCAATTGAACTATGGACGACATCTAGTTACAGTACTGTTAGAGTTACAGGAATACATTACTCTTAGTTTTAGATTTTCGAGGTTATAGGAACAACCCCTGTTCCAGTATCATCTACCACTCCGTTATCGGCTACTTTCTTAGTACACTGGTACATTCTTTGGTAGTTTTCCTATACTCACTTCACGATGTCAGATGAAGACATTGCAACACGCCTAAAAGCTTCCATCTACCTAAATGTTGCCAAAATGGTGGAGGAATATACCCAGGAATTGGGAACCACTGCTAGCCCGTCGTTTGTCGCGTCATTGGTCGAATTAGTGTATAATCAGCTCCAGACGTTGGGTGAGGACTTGGAGTTGTTTGCGGATCACGCCGGCCGAACTATCATTGTCGACTCCGATGTATATATGGTGACGAGGAAGAATGATGTGCTCACCAAGGCATTGAGGGAGTTTGGTTTGGAATTTGCTCTCAAATAACTGATTAGAGTCATGCTTGGATGATTGATATACTAGTGCTGGTTGATTTTCATACTACGCCATTGATTTGCCCTCTCTATCGAGATTATTGATATTGAGTGCTAGATGATGGCCGATACATTGAATCTCCTGATTTACAAGTGGATGTCGCCTTTTTCTAGATTTTTAAGCAACTTAACCAGGTGAGGAATATTTGCATGTCTGCCACTTCCAACACTGCCACGTTTGCATAAGTCCAAAGGCATCTTACATCACCAACAATGGTGTTCGGGAAACCCGTACACCGGCTTAGGTCCTTAGTTTGGACCCCTCCGACAAAAGGGCATTTATGTCAGAAAGAGGAAATTTCAAAAGGATTAGTCGATTTCTTCGATTCCAATTAACATATTGACATATCTAATTATTCTGCAGCGTCCCAGCTTTCGAGAATAATGTTCATCATTTATTACTCTAGTCCTGCAGGTATTCCAACAAGCTAATTAACTCTAGAGAGACACCACATTACAGATAACAAATGGGATTTGCTACTTAGCGTGCACGCCCAGTATAATTCGTTTTTACGACCCAAATATCACCGTCAACAATAGCCGCTACTGATCACCCAACTCCTCGGCGAAGGAGTTTCTCGTAAGTATGATTGGTTCCGCAATCACCATTGTTGTCTACGCCCTGAACTAGATGTCCTTACGGAAGCAGCGACTCTTTGTTGTCGATTCAATGGGTAGTATAGAAGATTTGCATACTCAGTCAATTTCTCTCAGTTATCGGCTTCAATTCAATTCTTATGTACACCCAGTAGTCTAATGGTGCGACCACAATCATCAACTCAGTCAACTAGGAGATAGTTGCAATTGTACAGCATATATAGGATTTAATACCCCTGAGTGTCCTACAGTCTATTGTATATTTGCACTTCTACACTCTGTATCTGATCTATTCCAATCCTCGTCTATCTCTAAGGACTTCGTCCTTTTCCATCACCATCATTCCAACTGTCAGAACTATCCTATTCCGTAATAATTCCATATTTATCCTGACTTCACTCCACTATTACTGTACTCCCTTATTCGTGGCTACATTTATTGCATTGGTAAAATAAATAAAATCCATCCTCATCCTCATTCAGCATTCCCATATTCCCACTGCACCTCATATTCTCACTGCACCTCCTATTCGCACTTGCCCCACTGCCCCGCCAATGACAGATTCCATATATCGCCAAGCCAGATGTGCTCATGACCTGTAACCCAAACAATAATCAAATGTTGCATTCTCTTCATCCCAAACTCCATCTCTTCGTCCCATTATCAATCTCCCACGTTCTCTTCTACCCTTCTCTCGCTTCCACTCGATCGTAAGTTTCTCCGCACTACTGCGCATAACTTCAACTCTATTCTTCTTCGTCACTATGGCAAAGGCTAGGAAGGGCCTTTCGTACGTGCTCGGCGATGCCAGCGAAAAAGAAAACCACATTCTCCCGATCAGCGCCATGCAATTCTCCTCGAAAAGAAATACTCTTTTCACCGCAGGAAGAGACGGGTTGGTGAAAGCGTGGAGTGGCCCAGCTACCAATGGTGAGTTGGAGTTTTCGGTTGGAAACGGCACCGAGGATTCCCAGGATTTGGACGAACGTCTTTTGCGATTGGAAACTGCAATCTCCTCCAATCCCTTGCTGCACCGCACTCCGCTCTCCAACTACGATGCTAGTCACGTTCGAAACTACAACATCCACTTTGATTGGATCAACGACTTGAAGTTGGTCAACAATGACAAGAGTCTAGTCACGGCGCTGGCGGACCTCTCGCTCAAATTGATTGACTTGGACGGCCACGGCGACGACTCCGATGTCCATAAGTTCCGAAACGTTCACACGGACTACATCAAGAAGATATCGTCGATTGCACCCCACAATTTGGTGGTCAGCGGCGGGCTCGACGGCTGGGTGGTTGTTTGGGACTTAGAAACTTTGAAACCCGTGCAGCAGTTCCAGAATTGTTCTACAAGTGCGCTGTTGCCTCGCTCCATATATGCTCTCTCCAATAACCACCATAATTTGATCTCTACGGGCGGGCCCAACAACACGATCAACATCTACGACCGCCGAATTGATGCTTCCGGTCAGTCCAACCTCATTCGGCGCTTGGTTGGCCACCAGGATAACGTCCGGTGTGTCTTGATGAACAGTAACTTCATTTTGAGTGGTTCCTCCGATACCACTGTCAAGTTATGGGATATGCGGAACTTCAAGGTCTACAAGAATCTTGACGTGCATGAAGAGTCTGTTTGGAGCTTGGCCACTCCATTCTCTTCGGGCTATGCCTCGCTGAGCGATTTCACTGTGTTCTATTCGGGTGACAAGGGTGGAAACATCGTGAAAACCGATCTTAGCTACCTTTCTAGCAACTCCCATCTTCATCGCTCGAATGACCTCCCAACAGCAGTTTTCCTGTCCTCGGATGTCGAATTTGTCGATGAAAAAGTCGGTCTTTGCACCTTAGTTGCGAAGAATGAATCCCCTATCGTGTCTCTCTGTGCTGAGGGCGATATGTCGGTTTTTGCCTCAACATACACTTCATTGGATCGATATTATATCCCAGATTCCGACCATCTAGCCAACTACCAGTATCTTCGGACATGTGTGGATTACTCCAATTTGGAAAATGTGGATGGAGACGATCTATCTGGTGTCGATGGCACAACTGGTGACCATTCGGACTTGAATTCAGACTTCTACGATATTGTAAGTCACTTGTCCATGGATTCTACTAATTTGGACATCCTGTCGTCCCTCTCGGGCACGAATTTTCCCCCTTCGGCAAACCATGAAGAAGGATTGAGTACAACGGAGTACAATTCGATGTTCTTGAATACGAATGGTGGACCCTCGCTAGAGTTTGTGAATGCGTACAAGGATCTGTTCGGGGCTCTAGGTGCGGACTCCAAAAAAGCATGGGATGAGACTCCCGTGGAGATCTTGCTTAATCCTGTTGCTCCGAGCAGTGTTCTCACTATTCCATTCAACCGAAGACCGTTCCAGTCCTTCCAAATCACCCCGAAGTCGATTATCTCCAAGCGAATGTTCAACAACAAACGATGTTTGCTTACACTATCTTTAAATGGAGATATCAGAATATGGGATGTTCTCATTTGCAAGGAGATGAAGTCATTCCTCTTCTCGAACAACCTATGCCCACTTTCCAAAGATGACTTAAAAGAACGAACCAAGGAGTTTGATCGCATCTACCAAGAATACCAGACCTGGGATACTCTCAACAACTGGTGCGAGGTGGAAATCAAGTCCGGTAAACTTCTTGTGAGTTTAACCGAATCCTCCATTTGCAATGTTGACATCTACTATGACGATCTCGTCAAGAGCTATCCATTCCTTTCCCATGAGCATCCTGACAATGTGGTATCGAAGAAGATCAAAATTTCGCATGATGACAGGTTCCCCATTGCTCAGATTCTAATCAATTCGATTTTTCAAAAGTATGCTCTTTACGAATTGGCAGCTGATATCAAGTTAAGAGAGGACTTGAAGACATGCAAAGAGATACAAAAAGCAGGTGATGGAGACGCCAAACTACCCTCCATGGCCAGCACAGACCCTAAAAGAAAGAAATTTTTCACCCGGAAGTCGTCCAAAAATAACATTCCGCAGTCAAATTCGCTTCGTGGAAGTCCATCGGTGTCTATTGCAAGCAATTTGAGTGAATTAGGCAATGAACCCCAACCGCGGGATATCGACGACAGCACGCCCCCTCCTGATGATTCCATCGCCAAAATTCTTGAAATCAACAAGCAGGCCTACGTGGATAAGTACATCAGCCATGGAAACAAAAAGGTGGTGGCAACATCGTTATTCCTATACACCAACGATCCATTACTACAATCCCAGGTGACAGAGGAGCAATACAAACCAGTGATCAAGGCCAAGACACTTCCAGGACAGTTGCTCATTATTGTCTTTGAAATGTCGGCGGATCTTGGAAATTATAGAGAGGTTTGCAGTTTCCACTTGGACGAGTTGAATTCGCTAAAGTACCCAGCTCCCATGGGAAATGCCAAAGAGGAATTGGTGAAGCAACTCCGCTGTAACCTTCCCATGTGGCTCGGACAGCCAATTCTTCACGACAAGTTCCCACACAAGGAGCAGCCTAAAATCTCGTTCCAGTTGCTAGAGGTGGACTACTTGACACTTCCCCCAGAGAAGAAAATTGGAGGCAGATCGCAGAAAAAGATCAAGAGGTTGCCTTCTCTCGAGACCTCCATCAAGTTGAGCTCGCAGAACATGCTCCGGGTTAACAAGATCCTCTCTTATTTGACAGATAACTTTGAGCTGCGAACTAGTGAAATGAAAGAGAAGCGTGCAACGAGCGAGTGGCTAGTGCTTGAGTGTCGCGGACGGGAGCTTGAATCTAGTATGACGCTTCAGACCATCAAGACGAAGATCTGGAAGTCCAGCAGCGATATCGACTTGCGGTATCGGCGAAAGTTCGATGCATAGAATTAGACAATAAGACAATGATAATTTCAGCAAGAGAGAGGAAAAGGAGAAAAGAGCCTGAATGGATCTCTCAAACACTGTGTTGTGAGCAACTCAAACATTGTGTTATGAGCAACCCAAACATTATCTGGTATATCTCTGAACATTGAGCAGATATCTCCATACTCTATTCAAGACATCTCCGGATGGGTCACGGAGTAATGATCACCTCACTTCTTTCTTTTCGCATCCTCCACCACTCCATTGGCACTCTTCGATGTCATTTTGACCCTCTGGAAAAAGTTCACCCATTTCTGCCCTCATTTTTGCATTTTGCACCCAGTCTATACCATCAACAGATCCATGCAAGTCGTGCCGCGCACAGTAAAATTTGGTGATGAGCGAAAACTACATCTACATTCAGAAAGTGTCTACTACCAACCAAACATGGAGGACGTCGAGAGAGCCACCTCCCGCTTGTGGAGATCGTTCAGAACCGTCAAGGAGATGGTCAGAGACAAGGGCTACTACATCACCGATGAGGAGATCAACATGACGTTGGAAGAGTTCAAGGCCAAGATCTGCCCCATGGGAGAACCCCAGAGAAAATTGATGTGCTTCCAGGCACAGCCCACCGCCGAGGCGGCAGAAAAGTTCCCCGAGATGGGCTCGTTGTGGGTAGAGTTCTGTGACGAGGCATCTGTAGGTATCAAGACCATGAGAAACTTCTGTATTCACATCAGTGAGAAGAACTTCACCACAGGTATTTTCATCTACCAGACATCCATCACCCCTAGCGCAAACAAGTTGATTCCTACTGTGGCTCCTGCCACCATCGAGGTGTTCCAGGAGAGCGAGTTGATTGTCAACATCACCCACCACGAGTTGGTGCCTAAGCACATTCGGTTGTCTAAGCCAGAAAAGAAGGAATTGTTGGAGAGATACAGATTGAAGGAGTCGCAGTTGCCACGTATCCAGAGGGAGGATCCTGTGGCTCGGTACTTGGGATTGAAAAGAGGCGACGTGGTGAAGATCATCAGACGGTCGGAGACCTCAGGCCGGTACGCATCCTACAGAATCTGTTTGTAGGGGACCGGATGTATTATAGCATATCGTTAGAAAATAGCACGTGGCAATGACAGCCTTTCTACTGTATTGTGGCCGCCATCACGGCGTCTTGCACTCCGCTCCACCACTTGACGTTCTTGAGTTTCACTGGAGATAATGGAGTGACCTCCACGCCATTTTTCCCTAAGAAAACCGCTCCAATCGTCACAATCACGCTATCTACTAGCGAAGACTGCAATAGCTCATTGATGACGATGGCGCCTCCCTCTACCATCACCGATCGTATCTCTTCCTGGTGCAATTTGTCAAAGATAGTGTCCCAATTGGATGCTCGATCACTTTTAAAGTCGATGTTCAAGATTTTCCCTCCATGGCTCTCCACAGCCGCCACATCCACATCCGCATACTTCGTGGTTGTGTCTGTAACTATATAAGGCGCTAGACCCAAACTCTGTTCACATATTTTGTGTAGTGTAGAAGATGCATAGTTCCACTTACCTTTGGGGTCCACCACCACTGGCCGGATGACTCCACCATTAGCACCACCTTTAAATCTGCAGCTAAGTTTTGGATCATCGGCTAGCACCGTTCCAATACCTACAAGAATTGCGTCGTGGTTTGCACGGATATAATGGGTCATAGTCTTCGTTTCCATGTGAGAGATGACAGTCTGGACTCCAGCAGTAGCAGCAATGCGCGAGTCGAGAGACTGTGCCCATGTGAGAGTCACAAATGGACGGTTGGGTGACGAGTAGCCACTAGGGGGGAGATAGTTGCTGAGAAACGGTATTAGCGATTCTGGGAGGGGAACAAGAGACATCAGGAAGATTGACCAGTGTGTAGGTAGTAGACTGGTGAGTAGAGAGGTTAGAGACAGGTTAGAGACAGGTTAGAGACAGGTTAGAGACAGGTTAGTAGACAGCTGCGAGAGAGATAGGCCCAGAATAGCAGAAAATTAGAAAAGAGAAAAGAGGGAAATAACGTGGTCGAGCGAACAAAAAGAGCGCGTTGTGACTCAAGAATGACTTTATTTGCCAGAATAAATAGAATTAAACAGAATTAAATTTCCTCATCCATTTCCTTATCTTGTCACCTCCTGTCATTTTTATCCCCATTGTCCGGCCTGTAGAAAGGTTTGTCATTTTCGCATCTTTCTGTGCCGGTTTCGGTAGTCAGTGTTGGAGTCGAAAGAAATGCGCGACTCACGGTGGCCCATGGTGGCTCCAACGATGGGAAATACCTCTCCATTTATACCCCTACCGGCTGTAGACGCCGCCGGTCATGGGAAAATGCCAACAAAATTCGCCCATTATATATCCCCCCACATCCCCGCCTCCCATCCAATATACCCAACTTCTTTGGTGTTGGTAAACATCACCACGGTTTTTCAGCCGCCTGCACACCTCTTCCACTTCACATGGCCGAACGCATTTATATAGCGACGCTGCTACTTGTACACTTTTCTCTCAACCATGTCGTTCCAATATTCTGTAGAGGCGCCTTTTTTGGTGCCGTTGTGGCCATTATTTGATAAAGCAGTGACTGCTGTCACCGGCGGCCGCTTTATCCCCTCAGAGTTCCACTTTGTCCCCGGTGAAACATTCTTTTCCGACTTCCCCATCGTGGCCGCCGCCATCGCCACATACTACTTTGTTATATTTGGCGGCAACTGGGTATTCAAGAAGTTCAACATCAAGCCGTTCGTGTTGAACGGGTTGTTCCAGCTCCACAACTTGGTTCTCACCACGCTTTCTTTGACATTATTGACATTAATGGTGGAGCAGCTCGTGCCCATGTTCTGGCACCACGGCTTGTTCTACGCCATCTGCAACCCCGACGCGTGGACCCAGGAGTTGGTCACCTTGTACTACTTGAACTATTTGACCAAGTTCTGCGAGTTTATCGACACGGTGTTTTTGGTGGTCAAGCAGAAGAAATTGACCTTCTTGCACACCTACCACCACGGCGCCACCGCTCTCTTGTGCTACACCCAGTTGATGGGCTTGACCCCTATTTCCTGGGTTCCTATCTCCTTGAACTTGGGTGTGCACGTGGTGATGTACTGGTACTACTTTTTGGCTGCCAGAGGTATTCGCGTGTGGTGGAAGGAATGGGTTACTAGATTCCAGATCATCCAGTTCGTTTTGGACTTGGGTTTCGTCTACTTTGCCACCTACCAGAAGATTGTATTCACCTTCTTTCCCCACTACATCGGCACCTTGCCAGTGTGCGGAGACTGTGCTGGAACCATGTTGGCAGCATACTCCGGATGTGGCATTTTGTCGTCTTATCTTGTGTTGTTCATTGCATTCTACATCGAAGTTTACAGAAGAAACACCACCAAGAAGGCTAGAAGAGTGAAATCTGTCAGTGGTGGGGTAGCTGCCCAGGTGAACGAGTATGTTCTCGTTTCTGGCAAGTCTGACTCGCCTGCTCCTGACGGACTTCGCAAGAGAGGTTAATTTCTTCAACTTCTCTGAGTGGCTTAAGCTATAAGAACAGCGCTGCCTCCCCTATTAGAGCTTAGACTTTGGGCCTATCCTCCCTCATTTACATAGGTCTTCTAGATTCTACTTTTCAATATGCGCAACCACCTCGTCGTAGAAGGGTATACCTTCAGCTGCTCCTTTCTTCTGGATAGCTAGTGCCGAAGAGACAGTAGCAAAAGCTACTGCCTGATGTAGTGAAGCACCCGTACTGAGCTGCAGAACGACTCCGCCAAAAAACGTGTCTCCAGCACCCGTGGTATCTACTACTTTGGCAACTTTCAATGATTTCTCAAAGAATGGCTTCTGGTTCTTGCCAACTGTAACTGACCCTTTGCTTCCCATAGTAATGATGGTCACCGAGACGTTACTCGGGTCTAGCATCGCCTGGAGCTTCTCGGCCAACTCAGAGAATCCTCTCACCGAATCGTTGGCAATGGTCTGTTGGAAAGAATCGAGGTCAGCGTCCCGCAATACACTCGAAGCCACATCTAGTGCCTCTCCCTCGTTGACAATTAACAAATCGATCTTCAGCAAGAGATCAGACGTGATCAACTCCTTCTTGTAAGGCGAAGGATTATAAGCTATGTTGATGGAAGGCTTGTTTTTTTTGATCCACTCAATGGACTGGTAAGTACGTGGGTATTCATTCTGCAACACCACAAAGTTGTTGGATCCGGTAACATCTTCAAAATATTGCTCGTAGTCACTGTCGGACGGTTTCAACTCGCCGTTGGCTCCAGCAGTTATCAAAATGCGGTTTTCTCCTGATGATTCCACAAGAATCACTGCAACTCCAGATGGGACATCTTGCAACGTCTTAATGAACTTTGTATCCACATGAGAATCTACCAATGCCTGTTTGAGCTCTTTTCCAAACGCATCCGAGCCGACATTTCCCACCATTCTGACCTGATCTTTTACGCTTCGGGATAATCTAGCGCAAGCCAATGCTTCGTTAAGTCCTTTTCCTCCTAGATGATTCTCAAACGAGTTGGCGGTATAGGTCTCGCCAGCCTCGGGCACCTTATTTGTATAGGTGACGAGATCGTAGTTGAGAGAGCCAATTATTGTAATCATTTGGGAATAAGAAGGTAAGAGATAGGTGAGAAGATTTGATAGAGGTGAAGTTTCGCAACTATTTCTGGGGTAAGACTATACAGTCATCGAGTACATATTGTTGACCAGATGTTCATCGCAATGGCGTATTTTTCTCTATGCAAATATAAGATTCACTTTCATATCTTTACTTACTCTACTGCACCCTCTCCTCAATTACTCGTCTTCATTTTCTCTCTTACTTTCTCTCGTCTTATCTACACTGTACTCAGATTCCACTATATTACTCCCATTACCTACTCTTTGAGGATACCTTGTCTCTTCAATCTCATCTTCTCTGCAAATGTCAATGGCTTGGCTGCGGCTGGAGCAGCAGCTGGGGCCTGGGCCGGAGTGCTTGGAGTTGACACTGGCGCAGCAGAACCAAATGGAGAGGACCTTGGTGCTGCTCTCGTTGGAGTTGAAACAGGAGCAGCAGAACCAAATGGCGATGATCTGGCTGGAGGGGCTCCACTTGAAGCGGCAGGGGATCCATAGCTTCTTCTGCTAGCAATCTCCTTATCCGCCTCGGCTCTCTTTCTGGCAATCTCAGCATCCTTCTCCTTTTGCACTCTCATTTCCTCTCTGAGCTTCTCCATCTCATCCTCCTTGGCCCTCTTCTTGGCTGCTTCTTCTTGCACGATTCTCTCCTTCTCTTTCTGGAGAAGCAACTGATCGATTCTCTCTCTCTTCACCTGCTCGATACGCTCCTTCTTGGCTGCCTCAAGGGCTGCCTTGGCCCTGGCTCTCAACGCGGCGATCTTAGAAGCATTCAGCTCGTCGATCTTTTTTCTGTACTCCTCGTAGTCGGGGAACACACGGCCCAAGCGCTCCTTCAAACTAGTAGCGGCATCAAACTCTTTCTTGGCCTTGTCGATCTTGGCTTTCTTGAGCTCCTCGTATGCGTTGACGTCTCTGTCCTTCTGTGCCTCGGCATCGGCAGCCAAAAGAGTCAACTCGTACTTTCTGTTGGCCCTCTCCATATGGTCGGCTCTCTTGAATACAACCTTCAACTTTTCGTCCAAGTCCTTTCTGTCCTTGTTCAATTGCTCGATCTGCATAGCACGCAACTTGTCGGTGTCCAAGTCCTCCAAGTTGTTCAAGTCGATCTTAATGATACCCTTGGCGTTGATCTCCTCGGCGATCTTTCTCTTATCCTTCTCGATGATGGCCTTCTTCTCTCTCTCTAATCTCTCCAAGTTCTTTCTCTCCTGTTCCTGGGCCAATCTCTCTTGCTCAGCCATCTGCTCAGCGATCAATCTCTCCTGTCTGGCCTTGGCCGCAGCCTCTTCCTGCTCACGTTTGAGCTTCTCGGCGTTCTTCTTACGCTCCTCCAAGATCTGCACTCTGTCAGCAATTTCTTGCTGTTCAGAAACAAAGTTGGCTATGGCATTCTGCAAGGCAGCCTCCCTTCTCTGCTTAAATCTGGCTTCGGCGTGGGGGTCAATGATCTGGTACGAGCTGGCCAAAACTTGAGCCAACTTGGACAACTGAGTTCTGACCAACTCAGCTGGAGAAGCCTGCAACTTAGAAGACAAGGAGTCGGTGAAAGAGTCCTCAAATGGGTTGGACTTGAAGGTAACAACCTGAGACTCGTGGTCAACAGTCAAAGACAAGTGGCCCTTCTTCACGGAGTTGACAATCAAGTCCTCGACTTCCAATGGAGTCAAGGTGTACTCAGTACCCTCAATGATACCCAAAGACACCAAGAAATCCAACTTGACCGCCTCGTAGATCTGAGAAACCTGCTGGAACGATCTGATCAACACAACCTCGGTCAAGATAGGAATGTATCTGTTGTAGGCCCTGTCGTCCTTGATCACCTTGAAAACCTCGGCCACTCTTTCCTTAGCTGCCAATGGGTGGAACTCAGCGTCGCTCATGATCTCGAACAACTGCTTGACGGCAGGGTCAACGAACTTCAAGATGGATCTACTCACAATTGACGAGATCAAGCTCTCTCTGGTAGGAACCTGGTTCAAGTTCAACAACGAGGTCAACTTGGCGTTCTTGGCCTTCTGGTCGTCAACAACGGTCTCGTTGACGTTCAAAGACTTGGTTGGGATGGCCAAGGTGGACAACACAAGCACAGAGGCGTAGTGGCTCAACTCGGCATCAGTAGCGTTTGGAGACTGAGAGAACAAGTTGAAGAACTTATTCCAAGCAGCAGCATGGAACAATGTGTTGTCCGAGACAGCAAAGATTCTGGCCAAGTTCTCGTAGTAATTGGCCATCATCACTGGCTTTGGGGTCTTCTTGGATGCGGTGATCAACGCATGAACATCGTCAACGGAACGGAAAGATTCCTGCCACAACTCCAACTTGACGGAGATGTTCAACTGGCTGAAACGCTGCTCCAAATAACGCTGCACGGTCTCGGAGTCCGACAAGTCCACGGCGTTAAGGGTGGGGCCCGCAGTCTTGATCTGGACCTGGGTGGTAACAGATTGCATGTGCGCTCTCAAAAGCTCACACAATCTTCTGAACTCGGCCTTTCTGTTGAACTTCAAGCAGAAGTGGAAGGCCTGGGTGACAATGGCAGAGTAGGTCACCTCCAACTTGGAGTTGTTACGCAAGATATCCAAGGTGGCTCTGAAAGCTTCCCACAAGAATCTCAACCATGGAGTCACCAACTCTCTTTCGGTTCTGTCAGCAGAATCAGTGTTGGACACAGCGGATAACAAGATGGATTCTGGGGTTTGTGCACCGTCCAAGTCGTCCTCTTCGTCTTGGTCGATCTTGATGTCGGCCTTGGCCTGAGCCTCGTCCAATTTTTTCTCGGCCAACTCGACGAACTTTCTGACAACTACTTGGACAGACTCCAAGCCGTTTTCGGACAACTGGACGTTCTTCTTGTATTGGTGCAAAGCATCCTTGGCCAACTTGCCTTTTCTCAAATCGACGGCCAACTCGATGAGCAACAATCCAATTGGTTCCAAGTCTTCAACTTGCAAGTATCTGATTCTTCTGGAAGTGATGTACTCGTACAAAGTCTCGAGGGCAGCCTCGGACTCGTCGACAGCGATGAGGTCCTCGGCACGCTTCAACACGTTTTCAGGGCGGAATGCCTGGTTCTTGTGTGCTGGGGGCATTTTGGCAAGTTTTGTCCGTACTTTAGAAGACTGAAATCTGCAAATTTTTCTGTTAGGTAGCGTTGTGTGCACACCGTGTAGGAAAGAGGGAAAGAAGGAAAGAATTGCAGAGGAAGATCGAGAGATAAAATTTGAATGGGGATAAATTGTAATGGGATAGTGATTGAATGAGTTAGAGTAGACGGATTAGAGTATTTCGGTTATATGGTGGATGGTTATTGGTGTATTGGTAATCTGGAAGTGCACTTCGTAAAGTAAAACTAGTAGCAGTGTCCAGTCAATTCGGTTGGGATGGCTCTAAAAAAGCAGTACGAGTAATCAGCTTGAAAATCTGTTTTCATCGATATAGCATACATTGGTTTTTTGATGTGGCCGGATTTTTGATGAAGATATCTTTTTTTCATTTGGTGAGAGTTCGCAGAATTCTGCTAATTACGCAATTGTTTTTTGCAACCACAGCCAAAAAGTGCACGAGACAAAGAAGCACAAATAATTACTATATCCCGAAATTCCCCATCAATTTTTACTAAGAAAACCCCTATGTCCGAGACATCCAAAACTCCTCAATTCTTGATTTATCTACAAACTCCACTATCCCTTTCCCTCTATAGTACATCAGAATGGAGGGAACTTGGCCTCCATCTCCGGAATCGACTTCTGCAAACTCTTCTTATCCAACAACAACAAACTGAGACGTGGATCAATTCCATACTCGGTAAACACTCTACGGGAATCGGTGTCCTGCTGCTGGTTTGTGTATGAGTAGTGGCCATGGTACTTGGCATTCTCTTCCAACACGAGATCCTCATAGTGGAAATAGTCAAACTCCTCCGTCTTGGACAGGCCTGCCTTCTTCTTTTTGGACTTCTGACCGTCATCCTCCTCATCGATGTTGGAATCCACCAACTTGTAGATCTTGGAGATCACAAGGAAGTAATCGAACTCGTACTTTTCGTGGGCGTTCTCAGCTTTCTCCATCTCCTCCAAAAGCATCTTGTACATGGGTGGAACAACCTCCACTGGCATATTGATCATTCTCTCGCTGACAATCCATCCCACCTTCAACTGCTTGCTTTGGTCCTTGGTAGTCTTGCCGGGAGCCAACAACTTCGACAAAACGGTGTTAAACTCACGCAGATCCTTCGACTTGTCCAACACATAGTCCACCACCGCCTTCACACTAGGCTTGGTGGAGTTTTCTGTCAAATTGATCACCGATAAAAGTGCAAATGGGTCGCTGTTTTCTCCGTCGGTTTTGATGGTGGATCCAACGGTGTTTCCAGACAAGATCAAATCAGCCAAACCGGAAATATCGAACTGTGTAGCGTCATCTCCAAAGAGCTGACGAAGAAACGTTTTAGTAGCATGGAAGTCGATGGTGGGGTTTAAGTCAAAGTAGTCAAAGTCCACATTGACCACCTCCTCCATCTCCTCGTTGACTTGAGATTCCACATCCGACTCGTCTGTCGAGCTGACATCGATATCCGACTCTTCGTCCTGGATTCTTCTTTTACTCATTTAGTGCACTGGACTTGCTCTTCTCATCGCGAAAAGTTGTAGTGAAGGTCCTGCCTAGTGAGCTACCACTGAACAAAGAAAGAGTATGATGTTGGAGGGGTACGGGTCGTCGAGCGAAGAAGAGGTAGATAGAGGGAAGGAGAATCTAAAAGAGGAGAAAACTGTTTCGGGCAGCAAGAGTTCTGGCTCAATTGACCCAAAGTCCAGTGCACAACGCAACGAAGATGGACGCAAGAGACGAAGAGCACACCCAAAGGGAAAAAAGTTGAGAAAACCCGGCCAGGACCCTGCAAGTTTGGACTACGTAGGTCCCTGGGGGACGGATAGTGATTCAAGTAATGACGAGGGAATAGAACTGGAGAATGTTGGGAAGAGGGAAACTGATGCTGCGAAAGAGGAAGAAGCGGTGATTGAGGAAGAGGCTAAGTCAATGCCTTCTGAGGTACTCACCACCGAGCTATACACGCTGGAGCCTTTCATGGAGGATACGACGCCTAATAATATCTCACTGGCGGAGTTCTCCGTCCCCAAAAGAGTTGCTTTCGTCTTGAAGGGCCACACCAGAAGTGTCACCAAGGTACGGTTCTTTCCTGGGGGAAGTATGCTTCTATCCAGTGGAAATGACGGGAACATTTATTTGTGGAGCCTACGAACAAAATCGATGGTCCGTGGATATTTTGGCCACACCCAGGCAATCAAGGATATCATTTTCAATGCCTCTGGAACAAAGTTTGTGAGTATAGGGCTCGACAAGAAGGTGATTGTTTGGGATACCAAAACCGGCGACATTCTACGCCGATTGGAATTAGCGGCTATTCCCAATGCGGTTATCATCAATCCCAACAACGAAAACGAGATCGTGGTGGGGCTCTTGAACCGGCGAATAGAACATTACGATCTCTCGCAATCGGATGCTCCAATCCAAACCTACGACCACCATCTCGGCGCCATCAACTCGCTCACAGTGGTGGACTCCCATACGAAATTCATGTCGACATCAGATGATCGAACAATCAGGTTCTGGGACTGGCAGATCAACATTCCTTGCAAAATCATCGCTGACCCAACCCAGCACTCCACACCTCATGCGGCTGTACATCCAACAGAAAGCTTCATTGCATTGCAAATGATGGATAACTCCATCCATGTGATCCAGGGTAGTGGAAAATTCAGATACAATCGGAACAAGACGTTCCAGGGCCACAGAGTGGCTGGCTACGGAATACAGGTTGCTATATCTCCGGACGGTCAGGTAGTGATGAGTGGAGATATTGGAGGCTATGTCTACTTCTGGAAATGGAAGACGGGTCGTTTCATCAAGAAGTTAAAGGTGAGTGACTCTCTAATCTCTTGCATTGATGTAAATGTGAATGGCGTAGCGGCTGCTGGCAGTAGTGGAGACATCTATTTCTGTGAATAATCAATACGTAATGCAACCACAGGTGGTATCTAGGTGATGCAGCACTTTTCCTTCTTGTACTCCGCTCTCTTCTTGCGGAACTCCCTCTTGGACATTGACGGCGGAGTTTCCTTGTCATGTCTGTCGGATGCATGATGTTGATGGTGTTTCTTTTCTGAATGCACAGGCGAAACCACAACGTCTGCTTTGTGGATTTTCCGCTCCAGAGGCGGGCTCTTCTCGTCATCTATAGATGCCAATTTTTGCTTGACCTTATCTAGATTGCTTTTAGTGCATTCAGTGGCTTCTTCGAGTGCAAGTCCACTGATGTTGGATATCTCACTCCATTGACTGTTTCTGCGGAACTGGGGAGTGAAGCTGATGCTCATGTTGCGGCTGCCCGACTTCGAAAGTGCCACTGACTCCTTATAGTAGTTCTTATCCTTGTCTATGACATACCAGAGGTACCGCTTGCGGATATCCACAAACTTGGAACTTGTAGGTAGAATATCGGGAAGTGGGACACTCGATGCAGTTGAAACGATTCGTTGAATTGACTTCAACGTCAGATCTGTAGCCGATGGAATGCTCGAAGCAACATCGGTTACAGGGGTAGAATTTGATGCCTCATTAGCATCATGTTTGGAAGCATCCGTCTGAGATTGAATGGTAGACAAACAATCCTCCTGCCAGTATTTTTGTTTGAAACCCCTAGGAGCAATCACAGGACTGGCAGTTGCGGAGATGATGGACAGAACTTGACTCGACGGCAACGTTTTCACCTCACTAGGCACCAACCGGTAGAAGAGAATATAGGGCCACTCATTGTCAAAAATTTCCTGAAATGTCTTGGTCACCACTTTATTTGCCTTCTTCATATCATCATACAAGTACCACGATGCCTTTAGTGACTCTTCGAGAGATTCTTCCTCCACATGGTTGTTCTTTCTCACCGCAGAAACGAAGTGTCCAGACTCAATAGTGGTGCCCCGATGACAAATGGCACTTTCCAAGATCAACTTGTAGCCAGCTGGGTTATCACTAGCAGAACTATTGGGATCATCAGCAACAAACAGCGGCAAATCAATCACGGGAGGAATGATCACACGTCTCTTGGAACGGCTGGCCTGGTGGTCCCCCATAGAGAATGAATATCTTTTGAGACAGATGGGCAAGATGGGTCTTCTATTGGCAAACTCCCTGGAGTTGCGCGCTATGGTTTCGTTGACATCTACGTCGTTGTCATCAGTGTAAAATGGCAAAAGACGCAAGAGCATCCATGCGGGAAGCATCACCTCGCGAGGTTTGGACTCCACACTGGAAATAGACCAAATTGATAACGTGGATGACCGTGTGCGTACTCTGACTTGAGGGGCAGAAGAATGCGACTCCCCACGAGTGGATCCAGGGCGATCGGGCTGCAGCGAATATTCGTTGAGTCCAGCGGGTTTCAACTCAATTCCTTCGGTAAGCACAGGCTCTCCACCGGGGAGAGATCGCGAGGCGCTGTCTAGGGTTGCTCTTCTTTGCAACTCACGCTTAACAGAGACCGAGTTGTTGAAGTAATGTTCTAAACATTCCTCTAAGAGGATCGCATCATCACCACTGTTTCCAATCTTGACCTTGGGATCTTCTGGAATGGTGGCAGCACGCAGCTTGCTTTCGATATGGCAGCCCTCGGGCTTGACCAATTCGCCTTCATCGTCGTCAGGCAAAGATACGAACAAGATCCGCTCCTTGGAGTACTTTGTGTCGTCATCTTCCAGTTTTCCTGAATGCTGGATCTCAACACGGAAGGTCAATAATGGCATGGAGAGTGTTTCCGTGAGAAACTCGAAAAGTGGAGCGGCATCCTGTTGGCGGTGGCTCAAGGCTTCACGGAAGCCCAATTTCATCAAGCACTCACAAAGTCTCTGGGTGATATCGGTTGTGATGAGGTTTCCCAGGCGAAGCAAGTTGACGTAAACACGGAGCAACCCCGAGAGCTGGGTGACAAGCGGGTTGGAATGCTTGTTCAGAATGAAGAGAATCGGCTCGAAACTCTCCAAGTTGGCAAACATCGAAAACAACAACGAATCGAGGTAGCACATGACGTTCTCCCAGTTCTCGGCGCCCAACAAGTAGATGCGACAGCCCATGCGATCGTAAGGGTCGTTGGTGATGAAATACCCCATATCACTAAGCTGAAAGTATCGAATCAAGAGAAACGTCTTGATGACGTCGCCATGAGTGAACGGCGATTTGAGCAACAGAATGACTTGGTTTGTCGACGGCTGCGGAAGATCTCCTGTGAAAAAAGACTTGACGATAGTCACTGCTTGCAGCGTAGCATTGTATTTCCGAGTATTAACGGGAAGTGCGGTGGTGTGAGAGTCTTGATGGTTCCGAGCGAGCGAGTCATGATAGTATTCCCAAAAACTCTCGGGAAAGGCACAGAACGGCAGCAGGTCTTCCGATCGGGACGTCCAGGTGGTGATTTTTCTGCGCAACATGGACGTAGCAGGTTTTGCCAAAGATTAGATAGACACTTCTCAACATTTAAAGTTATCACCAGACTGTACAGGCCAAATGCGATTCTCTATCGGAGATTTGTGGGACAATTATTCATGCTTATCGAGAATATGGAATTTTGGTTCCGGTTCGGGTTCGGGTTCGGGTTCGGAATCCGATTCAGTTTTCTGGGATCTGCTCTATTTCATTGTTCTTCTCTTTGTCGATTCTTGACTTCTATGCTGTGAGTGCTCTCTTTTATTTTGCCAGCAACTTCTTACAGAATGCTCGAGGTTGAATGCACTCCACCAGTTCCGAACTATTGGTGGAGGCTTCACACTACATCTGGACCATATGCCTCCGTTCGACAGTTATATTAGTTCGGGAATTACCGGGAGTTGCCGAATCTTCGCAACGGAACAACAATCGGAAACCGGCTAAAGAGCCACATTGAGCTCGCGAATCTTGCTCAAGATATTATCCATCTTCTTGTCAAGATCACCAGACACGAACGCACGGCGAGTCTCTGCATCCAACTGCTTTTGCACCGCATTGAGCTTGGCGTAGTTGTCGCCAAAAAACCTTAGTTGAATCTTTACAAACGCCTCGAACGACGGGTTCAAGTACGGAATCCGCATCTCAATGAGCTGGGGAAGCTCGTCCTTGATCTGGTTGTTGAGCACACCATAGGCTGTCTGGGCTCGGGAAAGCTCCTCCTGCGTATCGCGGAGCTTTGGCTCGAACGCAGGGTCGTCTTTCGGGTTATCTATTAGTTTCTGCACCTTGGCCCTGAGCGCATCGTAGTCGATCTTCTTGTGGGACCGCTTCTTGATTGCCTCGTTGACATCCACGTAGTACGAGTTGAACCGCTCGATCGGATTCAACACCGTCTGCAAGTAAGGATGCTCCAATTCATTTCCACTCTCAACCACCTCTCGCATGGCCGCCAGGTAGACGCCTGCCACGCTCTTCTCGTCTTTGCCGTAGAAACCTGCAAGTACATCTGCAACCGACGCTTGCACCTGAGCCAATGTATGAAGCAGATCCTTATAGCGTCGGAGATCCTTGTTGAGGCGCAATGAGGCCTTTTCCATGGTGTGATAACGCTTTTCCTGGTAGTCGAACTCCAAATCGGCCGATTGGTCGATCTGGCCCGTTTTTATCTTGACCTGGGCACCAGCCCGGTTGATTGCCTTCTTAAAACCATTCCACGACATTCTCGAATCAATAATATTGATTGATAGATAGAAGGAAGGATAAGTGGAATGTGTTGGATGAATTGATTAGTGTGGGGGGAATCTTGGTACAAAGAAGGCGGAGCCAAAACGGAGAGATTAATTGCCAATGGCACAACAAGGAAACAACAATTCAGAAGTGGGAACAATTCTTACCAGAAGAAAACCCACTAGTGTCGAAAACTGCTTGTAACCTAAAAGCACAGCAATGCACCCAGTTTCAAGATTGTGCCAGTCGCACCCGATCCTTCCGCTAACCTCCATCACTACTTTAGTGCTATTCTCCTGCACCGATGGTGTCGGCTGGAGAATGCATGATTTGAGTAACAAACTTGCCCGAGTACCGGGTGATACATGCCACCGTCAACACGTCATTGCGGATGGAGGTCGTCATCAAGTGGTTCAAGATCACGTGGTTGGGAATCAGCAAGTGGTATGCCTGTTTGTTGGAAGCGTAGTACGAGCTGTCAGCTCGTCTGAGTGCAGGACGTTTGTGCATTCCAGGGTCTCCGCCAACTTGGGGGAAGTTATGGGCATGGTTGAGCTGCTGGTTGGACAGCATCTTGTTGAGCAACACGTTGTTGAGATGGGCAGGTAATTGCGGCGGCTCGGGGAGTTCGTAGTCGGCGCTTTTGCTCTTGAAGTAGTCGTAATTGACAAACATCGTGGGGATCTCCGATGAGTAGTGTTCGTTAGGGATGGGAGGCTCGATCACAAACGACAGCAGCTCCTCCATGTGGTAGGGCTGGTAGCCTGCGTCCTCCACGTGCTCCAGATGAGAGGACTTTTCCAATTTGGACTCTTTCATCAAGTATGAGTTCAGTTTCTTCTGGATCAACAGTGTATCGAGCTGTCCGGCCACCTGGATGATATTTGCGTTGTACGGCGCGGTGTCGGTGTGCTGGCTGGACGAGTGGTTGAATAGACGGTGGGGGTCCAAAACCTCGAACCAATTGAAGAAAATACCTTCTTGGTCGGTGGCCGTGGGGAGCTGCTCCAGCACCCTGTACTCGTTGTTGACGATGAAGAGCAACTTGTGGACGCCCAACGTCAACTTGACTGTGGTCGAGTACTCGTTGGGGCGCGAGTTGGACGGCTTGAGCTTGATGACATCTCTCCAGTTGGAAAACGAACCGATGATGGCCACCTTGGCGATGTTCTCGCGGGTGGAGTTGACCCACTTGATCTCCACCGGAACCAACTCTTCAAAACTGTTGCGGGCGCTTCCTTGCTCATGCCCGAGTGCCGTGTGGCTGTTTCCACGACTCAGGGTCTGCCCCACTATCTGAGGATGGTGACCATGACGGTTTCCCGTAGCCGCCCCAGGCACCGGCCGCAGCAGCAGCCCCGTACTCGCCAGAAGACTGGTTGCATTTCCTGCAAACGCTGCAATCTTGGTGAAATCTACCTTGGTGAGGTCGTTGAGCAGTTCCGTCAGATTTGGCGCGGCGTCCACGGTCACAGACACCACCAGGTCGTGGGCGCTGCCGGCAGCGCTGTCATCTACTTCCATCTCGTCGTCAGGAAGAATGCTCCGCAGCACCTCGGAGGCGTCATTGTCCAAAAGACCATCATTCAACTCATTGAACTCGTCTTCGATTAAATCGTCGGAGAACTTGTTATGCAGGTAGATGGCATTCAAATTGTGGTCTGTTTCGGGCGCCACAGACAAATGTTGATGAGTTTTTGCATTTTCCCCTGGGGCTTCCACCAGCAAGTCCTGTTGCTGTTGCTTCTGTCTCTTGACTTCATGCAAGATCAAGTCGCTGAACTCTTCCTCCAAATTCTGGTGGGTGTTTTGCGATTGGGACGACTTGCGGTAGGCGGCACTACGCATGGCGGCGGCCGACTTTCTTGTCGACGACGTGTTGTTTCCCATGGTGAGGTTAAAGGTGGAAAGCAAGACAAAAAGTGGTTGGGAATGTATTGGGCGTGGGTGCAGGAGGAGAGTGGGGCAGGGAGAGAGAGAAAGTGGAACGGCTGGAGGTGGTGGGGGAGGGATTGAGGGGGGATATTTGTGGAGGAGGTCTTGTGGGGGATTCAGTGGGGAAGAAGTATGACTTGACTCGCTAGGGGGATTTTCAATGGTGTTGAAGTGTAGAAGTGTGGAATGTGGGGCACAAGTTACTAAAGGTGATGTGCAGATCTGTGGAGGTGGAGAAACTGAGGGAAAGTGAGAAATGGGAAAAGGAAAGGAAAAGGAAATGAAAAGGAAATGAAAAGGGAAAATTAAACAAAAGGGGAAAAGGAGAGGAAAAGGGAAATGGAGGAAGAGATCTGACGAGAAATTGGTGGTGAAGATGAAGAGCAATGTGCACTTAATGCCAATTACTGGGGTGTTGACGAGGAGAATGAGTAAGTTGTTTAGGTGGTATAATGCATGCTGTACGCAGTTATTGGGTAGCTCGTTCGGTGGGAAGCTAGTTCGGAGCGTAGTTCAGTATTGGAAATTTGATAATTTGTCTGGAACTAGTCTGTGAATAGTAGCCTGAGAATTTTGCCTGAGATTATGCTGGGAATTTTGCCTGAGAAGTGTTTCTGGGGGATTGTTCGGTGGATTTTTTGTGATTCTTTCTGTCGCATTCCTTGCGTCATAATGGTTGATCGTGATGGATCTGATTATGGGGATGTACTAGAGATAGGAAGTAGCCTTGCTTCGTTTGCGAATCAGAGGCACTTGGATAGCAGAAGAAAATTATAAGTTCAGAAAAGAATCACAAAACCCCAACTGTACACCTCAATAGATTAAGAAGTCAGTGATATCTGAAAGTTATTTGCGACATTAGAGCAGTAGGGCATGCATTCCTTTGCGAAACTCAGAATTCCGCTTTCTTTCATATTTAACAATTCCATAGCTTTCCTCTCTACTACTTACAATGTCTCACCTGTTGTATAGATTTGATTTATTGTTCTGGTATCTTCATCAGCTGCTCTGTAATACTAGCAATTCTATCCACTTCCTGTATCTAATGCTATCTTCCCATTGCAAATAATCTTGCTTGATTCAAGGTACGGTTTAATTCTTTCATCAGTGACTTACCTTAAGAGCATATTTCTCTATCAACTGCTCTAATCAACTCCTTTTCCCATTTTCATTGTCAATTTTACTTAGAGGTTGTGGACATCAAATATCTTTTTGTGGATTTACTTCACTCTTTGTAGATCTACCTCTTGACTATCGGTCGTTCGAATAGCACTAAGTAAGAGTGGATGCGAAATGTGATGCAGCATCCATGCCACACAATTACAACCATATCTATGTAGTTCAAGCTAATGGAAACTCTACTTTCGCCAAAGATTATCGACAATTTCTCGAACAATCCATAAATCCACCGATCCATAAAATTCCATTAATTTATGGCTGGAAGTTTACTCACCTACCTCCACTGGGCTCCATCCTGACCATCATCCAAATAGGACAATTATGCAATCATCCATCCACACAATTACCCCCAAAAATGCCACCATAAATACACTTACGTCGTAGGTCCCATCTACATCCCATTTCATTACCTTGCCTTATCCATCCTAGTCTATTCCACTCTTCCCCACGTCGTTCTCCCATTTGATCTTCGCACGCCCTTACTATTACCGTGTACTTCTACACTATTCAACTACTCATGGTGATTCCCTCCCACGATTCCCGCCCACGCGAGGAAAGGGACTACAAAGAGGTATATCCGGATTTGGACGAGTCATCTCCGCTCGCAGTGTTCACTGTCCATGAAGAAAACACCCTGTTACTGCCTTCAGGATCAACTAGTAGATCTGGATCCACCAATGGAGATTCCCGCCAACCATCTGCGTCCACATCCTCCAATGGCGTATCCAAGCCCGCCAAGTTCACCACACTTCGACCGTCGCTGTCCGCGTCGCATCTCTCGCGATTGCCGCGGTTGGTGGCGGAGTACGGCTTTCGATTGCGTCCCCACAAGCAAAAGAGTCCATCCAGCTATATTCGAGAGTATTCCCAGCCGAAGCCGGCCAGACAGGTGATGTACGATATGGACGAGCAGGATGCGGAATATCTACAGTGGCGCAACACGCGCGACGAGAATCTAGCGGTGATTCTGCCCGAAGTGTTTGAGATCATAATGAGTGTGTTGGAGGAGCAGTGGCAGAAGCTTGAGGTGCAGATGGCAGCGGTGGGCAGTGGGCCAGGTAACTCGAGCGACCAATTATTGACATTGGACGAGAATTTCGACAAATACGGCTCCGACGACGGGATTGGCGGCGCCGGATCGATGTTCGAACAGAGATGCGCGGTTTGCAACGATCTGGAGTGCGACAACACCAATGCAATTGTTTTTTGCGATGGCTGCAACATTGCAGTTCATCAGGAATGCTATGGCATTGCCTTTATCCCCGAGGGCCAATGGTTCTGTAGAAGATGTATGTTAAGTCGAGGAAGAAGCGTCGATTGCACATTCTGCCCGAGCCATACAGGTGCATTCAAGCAGCTCGATAACGGACTCTGGAGCCACGTGGTGTGTGCCTTGTGGATCCACGAGGTGTACTTTGCCAACCCCGTCTACTTGGAGCCAATCGAGGGAATCGATATGATTCCACGCAATCGCTGGAAGCTTGTGTGCTACATCTGCAAGCAGAAAACAGGCGCCTGTGTCCAGTGCACCAACAGGAACTGTTTTCAGGCCTATCACGTCACTTGTGCCAAACGTGCGGGGCTCTACATGGAGATGGAGAAAGGCATGCACGGCGCACTTTCATCCAAAGCCACCTTGAAGTCCTATTGTGACCGCCACGGGCCCCTAACATGGAGCAGAGAGGCAGTTCTCCACGGAATAACAAAGACAAGAATGTTCTATCGCGACAGCAGACTCTTGCTGCAGCAGAATGATCGGTTGGTGCTGCAACGCCGCCAACAGAATCGAATCAACACATTCAAGTGGCGAACAGAAAACAACACCCCCATTGCACCACAGCGATTCGTGGACGTGGTGTTTTCTACCATGCTCCTGTTGAAAGTGGAGACTACTGCTGGAGAGTATCAGCCTGAAACCTCCAGCGCAATAGTGCGCGGATTGGGCCACAAAGTACAGATGTCGAAGAAGGACATTTACGACGATTTGCGGGCCGCCAGCGCCAGCTTGTGTCGATACTGGTGTCTCAAACGAGAGGCAAAAGGTGGGGCTCCACTTGTGCGGCCGCCGGCATCCAATCCGGTTCTCGTTCTGGCAGCTTCATCGTACGAGGCGAGTGCCAGTGAGCTTGGGGTTGGACCTGAGATAGCGCACAAGCAACTAGAGGAGAAGATCCAATTTGGCCACACCTTAATGAAAGATCTACGTAAAGTGATTGAAATGGCTCAAACCACAAGATACAGACAGGAGGTTGCACAACAGTCCACGCAGATGCAGTTAACCATGGCAGGTACTGCGTACTTTCCGTTGAAGGCTGTGGCCACCCGCATATTGGGGCACATGTGCGATAAGATTGACTCGTTAAGATTGATCGCCAACGAACGTCCCAAAGCAGACACTACTTCACTTCCGGAAATCTTGGCGAAAGTGGCAGCGTACCAATACACTACGATGGACGAGTTGGATGAAGATGTTGTGGGACTTTTAACTCAGATCTTGCGCGAGCACAAGGTCACAAGCGCAATCGGTAAAACTGCTACACGAGCTCTCAACTACTGGCGGGAATTGGGCCGGAAGGAGATGACAAATATTGCCGCATGTGCAAAAGCTGATATTCCGTTCGTGCAGATCGATGGGCTTGACTTTGCGTTGAAGCCATATGATCCAGCGGCAGTTCTTGCCGAAGAGCAGCTCTCAGAGGTTGATGAAGACAAATTCGCGACAACTGACAACCAGGCCTTGTGGCGGCGGTTTATGACCGACAAAACTTAATCCAACGCTCAGAATCAATCAAACCTCCGCAGAGCGCAATTACTCCGGAACTGGGTTCCGAGCACATGCGGGGTCGACTTCATCATCTCACGCATTGTCCAACTACAGATCTCCATGTACGGTGCGTTTTTATCAGTCTTGCTGTACAGTGAGGCGCAAACCATAGCGGAGTGCATTTTTTTCATTTCACCTTTAGTACGTCGACGGTGTGTATGTGCTCAACTTCTTTGTTGTGCATGCATAGTGTGCATGATTCCTCTTTACAGTTGACTGTGCATTTGATGTGTGCCAGACTACATGCATGCTGGCTTTACTCATCATGGGAAGTTCTCCTGAACCTACCACGTATCGAACAGCTTTTCTCAACACGGCTTCGAATGGGATGATGGCTCCTTAACTACAGGGTTGTGGTGAAACAATTTCGGGATAATCGGAAACAACTTGGTTTTTACTGGAAAAGCAAAAGCATCGCCTATTGCGTTAATCGGGCGACACGGACTTATGGATCCAATGAAATTATTGCCTAATGCGACCAACTGGGATGCAGTCCTGTGTGTACCTCCCATCCCTCCCAATTTCGTATGTGGTCCGGTACACACTTTGTGTTACCCCTTGGTGGGCGCAGGTACCATTTCCTATTTGGAATCGTTCCTGAATAGCGGACGTCATGTGTACGATCGTCCAGGTCAACAAAACGTCAAATGCATCGCGGCTTGCAAAGTTGGTCTGCAGATACCGAGAGTTCATTTATTTCTACTCGAGTTGCCCACCGAGTTGCTGATTTCGCATTAGTATTTTTTCCTCCTTCTCCTCCGCCATCCGTCCAGTCACCATTTTCGTTGGGCTCGCATCCAGTTTTTCCACTCCCAACTCGCGTCTTACGCTGACATCCGCAACCCCTTCAGGTGCCCAATTCCATCTCCCTGATCTGTGGGCTTGGCCAACATTGCTTTCCAATCTAATCGATACCTGTGTGGTTTCTGATCCGGGTGTGACTTTGGTCCGTCGTCTGAAATGAGTACCGATATTCCGACTTCAAAGCGACTTCCGATGATCGTGGACATAGCGATCGGCGACAACGGTAAACAAATGTACCAGGTACATGAGACCTCCAAGTTCCTTAGAAAAGAGATGCCTAAGTCGACGAATTTTTCCGACTCCACTCTTACGTCGTTTGACTTAGGTGACAATAAGATCACTCCAACAGAAAAGACCACAGGGGTCGAGCTGCCTTTTCTACATTTCAAACAGAAGGGATCATCCTCAGAAACGTCATTGCCTGATGTTGCCAGAATGGAGGACGGAGATTTCGACGAGCAGAGCGGAACGCCTGACTCATCCCAGTTGAGCTCGAGCTCCCCCTCCGACAACATCTGGAGCAAAGACGTCCAGAACGCGTTTGAGGAGGTGCTTGCCATCGTGCCGAAGAACGGGTTAAATAAGATAAAAATCGGCGGTAGATCGTGCGGCAGAAACGAGTTGATTTCCGACTACATTTTGGCCAAGACTGGGAAGTTCCGGAGCCGCAAGCAAGTTTCCTCGCACATTCAAGTTATCAAGAACATCGGCCTGAAGAAGCGACTAATCCAGCTTATCAGCGACGGACCGACCTTCTCGTCTCAAGAAGAAAGCGATGAAAACGCCAAACGCTTCGAGGAAATTTTCACAAAGATCAACCTCTCCAAGTCACTTGGCTTTCACTCTGTGGTGTCGTCGCCAAAACCACCCATTGGCCAAACCAGACGCCATTCGTCGGAACCTCTGGGTACTATTCCTAAGCGCAGGAAGCTGCCAGAGCTAACGGTGGGAGTGAGAAAAATTTGCTTTTCCATTAAGAATCTGATCATGGGATCTGCTCCCATCCATCTCTCGATGCAAGAAGAGGCACCCCCTACCTCGTTGACAATCAAGGAGAACGCAGCAATGTCCAACCGATTCCCTGGCCTTGAAGAATTCGCCGACACCGATGTCCCCATCATTCACAATATGGTGAGAATCTACAGCCCCCTACAACTTCCGAACAATTTTGATATCGAAACAGGGCTTGAAACTCGCTACATGTTGGAGTTTGGCACTCACGTGGGACTGATTTCCAGCTTTACCACCGTTTACTCGTTCGGGAACGAAGTACTCAAGATGAATGAAGAAGATTTTCAGGTGAACACTTACCAGCCATTTTTGCTAAAATTTTGGAAATGCTTTTTCCTTCAGCTCTTGCATCAACCTGCTTCTTTGGATGTTGCCTTCAAAGGCATTACCGTCAAACAGATTATTTACAATAGCATCCCTGGCCCGGTGAACATAGTTCCAAAGAATGAGATCAGAGCCGTGTTGATTTGGGAATTTGCTAAGGTGGACGATTTTAAGTTGGCGAAGTCAACGACTTCTCGGTTGTTCCTACCTAAGTCGCTCTCAAGCGCAAGCTCTGCACTTTTGGAGAATCCGGTCAGTTATTATGTGCCTCTGACTCAGGCACCTATGTCCATTCCGGTGGCTGCGCCACTCGAATACGACCCATTATATTGTAGAAACGGTTCTGAGTCACAACACGGAGGTCAGGACATGGATTTCAACTTCGTGAGCCAAAGTCAATTCCCAATGCAAGGAGGGTTACACGCCGCGGGATTTCCGCAGCCATATTTACATCCTTCAGCGAATGTGAATCTCGGATCTATCAGGGTCAAGGAGGAGATGGACGACGTTACTTTTTCTCCTGAACTTGACATGACTTGCCAGCCACGTTCATGACTTGCCAGCCACGCTCATGACCCTGCTCTACTTTCATCATCCATTCTGTCCTTTATCAAGAATAACTCGATCGTTGAATATATGTACTATTTACTAGAAGTTTCGCAAAATGAAGAATAAACTGGGATAGGGAGAGCATGACAATGCAAAAACCATAATAGGAGAACACCTAATCGCACCTTATTCTTTAAGGAAAAAGAAAAAAAAATACCTAGATAACCCCACCACAGAGAACACTACTAAAATTCCAACGTAATTACATTCATTAAAGATCTCCGTCCCACTAGTCAAATGGCCTAATACTTTTCATAACCAACGGCCTCCAATCTCTCCGCCTTGCCCAACACTTCCTCCTCCATGTTAGTCATATACTGGGACATCTCCTCCAACCACTTGTAGTCGTAAGCACCCAAAATTCGGATGGCCAACAATGCAGCGTTGGTACTGTTGTTGATGGCTACAGTAGCTACGGGAATTCCGCGGGGCATCTGGACAATCGAGTGCAACGAGTCAACTCCATCGAGAGTAGACCCTTTGACAGGAACTCCAATCACCGGTAAAGGAGTCATGGCTGCAACCATTCCCGGCAAGTGAGCAGCACCTCCTGCGCCGGCAATAATCGCCTTAATTCCCCTCGATGCTGCCTCAATTGCAAACTTGGACATGCGGTGAGGTGTGCGGTGAGCAGACACAATGGTCAACTCGAAAGGCACACCAAACTTCTTCAAGATGTTGGCTCCAACGGCCATAACGGGCAAGTCCGAGTCCAGACCCATGATAATGGACACCAATGGCTTTTCCTTTTCAGTCACCTCCGCTGGAAGGGTAGGTTCGCGAGCCAAAATGTAGTCCAACTTGGCTCTAGCCTCATCCATGGACGAACCCACAATGTTGATGTGGCCCATCTTTCTCTTGGGCTTACTTTCCTTTCCGTACAAGTAGACCGAGGCATTTGGGGTCTCCAAAGCACGGCGACACATTTCCAATTCTGCATCCTTAGTGTTTTCTCCCAAGACATTGAGCATGATAGCATTAGTGGCGGAAGTTGCGAAGCGGGTGAAATTCTTAGGCAATGGCAACCCAGCCACGGCACGAATGTGGGCCTCAAACTGGTTGGTGACACAGGCGTCAATGGTGTAGTGGCCCGAGTTGTGAGGTCTTGGTGCGATTTCGTTGATCAAGAGTTCTCCGTCGGGGAGCAAGAACATCTCCA
This sequence comes from Sungouiella ezoensis, assembly GCA_030569115.1. Classification (NCBI taxonomy): domain Eukaryota; kingdom Fungi; phylum Ascomycota; class Pichiomycetes; order Serinales; family Metschnikowiaceae; genus Sungouiella; species Sungouiella ezoensis. Next base: position 912,781 of record JAJMJY010000002.1, read on the forward strand.
CACCAAAGATTCCACAGCCAGGAAACGACTTGACAGCGTTTTGTGCCATGATCTGTGCCTTCTGCTGCAAGGTGTCCGAAATTGGTGCTGGAGCGTAAACCAAGTGGCAGATGTTTTCTTTATGAATAGTCTCGACGGTTGGATAGGAATATACCTCTCCATCGAGAGCTCTCACCACCATGACGGCCAATTCTTTGTAGAAAGGACACCATTTTTCGGCATACAAAGGTCTGCTGGCCAAAAACACCAATGCTTCGTCAATATTCTCCGAGCTGTTCACCACAAAGTTTCCTCTTCCATCGTAGGCCATGGTTCTGGACTTCAACATGAAAGGATAGCCGTATTTGGCGCCAATGGCAGCCAAAGCTTCTGGGGTGTTTTCTTCAACTGCTACCGAATCCACTACGGCCACCCCGTGGGATTCCAAGTGGGTCTTTTGCAAGTACTTATCTTGGATAAGCTTGATAGTCTCTGGGAGAGGATAGATGGGGATTCCAAGCGACTTGGACACCGAATTCAAGGCTGCAACATCCACGTGCTCGATCTCCACCGTTAAGACGTCACACTTCTTTGCAAGCTTAGTGATAGCATCCAATTCAGTGAACGAACCATCGACATGAGGGTCCAAGGCATTGATTTGCTTTGCAGGGCTGTTGGGCTGGTCCAAAATTATGGTTTTGATGTTGAGTCTGTGGGCAGCCTCCACGAGCATACGGCCCAACTGGCCGCCGCCGAGAATTCCAATGGTTTTAGCGTCCATGATGTAGAGAAGATTAGAGATGAGGTTTCAGTTATATAGTTAATTGATCAGAGTCAGAGTGCACATGAGTGAGTCGGCCGGAGTTTGATATGGCTGAAAAAGGGAAGAAGCGATGGTAACGAAGATGAAAGAATGGCGATGTGTTTAGTCGACTGGGAGGAAAATCCGATGATGGAGATGTGAGAATTTTCGATGGTGTTGAGAGATTTGTTTGGATGGAGTGGAGTCGGCTGGTTCGCAGCATTCCGAAGAATTGACAGTGTAACAGATAAGGCAGAGGGAGATAGAAAAATCAAAGTGGAGGGAAAAATCAGAAAACAACGAAAAATCAAAGAAGAAAACAGAATGGAGTGCAAATGGAATGAGTAATAGAGAGAGCCACTTTTTTTTTGTAGATTTGCAAGTTGTGGAGTTTGACTAGTTAATTGATCGCTGCGAATCGAGTACATCCACTGCCATGAAGAATAGATTGTGCACCAATCGGTGATTTTTTTCGTTTATGCTCTTTTCACTTGATGAATTGCTTACTTGCAATCGGTAGTAATTTACTGTAGTCTGGGTCGCTGTCTTCTCCTACTACTTGAAGAACCCCATTTCTGTACATTAATTGAACAACCACGATTTCTGGTATCAAGCCTAGTTGTCAAATTATTACAAATGAGTTATAGGAGGTCTTCAAAGGCGCCGATTTGAGGATAGAGCAAAGTGAGTGTTTTGGATAGGAATCCAGGATTACATCTAGTGGAGGAACTTTGTGAATTCTTACATAGTTCGCTTTTGGTAACTACCTAGCTCGAAATGGAATCTTGATTCATGAAGAAGAAGAAAGTATTGCTCAGCATTCTTTTTGGAGGATCAATGAAGTGGCCAGAAGAATATTGGAGGGAGGATGTTACTTGGCTACTCCTCATCCACTCTAATATCTATGTGAACCAATTCTCAGAAACCCCAATGCCATGAAGACCAAGTCTATTCCGAGACCCATGATTCGATAACTGAATACTCTTAGATCAATCCACTAAAGCTTCCACTCCTACAATTCTCCGATTATCCAATTCTCCATCCCCTTCCTCTCTACAGTATATATCTACCCTATGCATTTCTATACCCTGCCCTAAAACGTGGTTGTGTTCTTCTTGTTCTTCTTCTTATGGAGTCTGCCATTGCGCTTCCTTGGACCAGACGTGCTGATCTTCTTCTTTTCCTCCTTCTCTTCCTTTTCCTCCTCCTTGTCCTCCATCTTGTCTTCCTTTTGCTTGTCCAAATTGGCCTTCATCTTCTCAGCAAGACGGGCAGCGCGCTCCTCAGAGAGCTTTGCAAATTCTCCGCCTCTTTTCACGGACTTGGCCCGCAACTTGGGCTTGGATCTCAACGATTTGGCCATTGTGGTATATGAGGAACTGAGTAATGATGTCTCATATTCTCATCTCGGGCATCTCTGTCCTGCAGGAAACCTCTACTGCCTAAGACGGCGACGTAGTTCGTAGGGAAGGGATGGAAAGTCGTCTGAGTGAAAGCAGTCACAAAAATTACAGATTGTATAACATATCGATGATTACAGATAGTTGGACCCCATGTACCGCTTCGCTGAATGGACCATTATTAGGCCCGTACATCCCCAAAACACACCCGTGCATCAGCATTTCCGATTTGCACCTCAGGCATTTCTCAGCTACGCACGTGACAACACCCAGGGCAAGACCCTAACCGCAAAACTCCTCCAAACCGCGACATTTTTGCCCGATTGGGATCGATATCGCACTATCCTCAATGTCCCCTCCTGCAGACAGCCCAGGGCTCTCAGTGCGGGATTCTCTCCTAGAAAAATGAAAATTTTCTTGCTCTTTTCTTACATTCCACAGACAGCAAAGCAAAATGTATGTATCGCCAACAACGCCAAATCGGAACCTCATCCGTTAACTGGCATCAGCAATCACAATCACGAATTCGAATCCATTCATTTTTCCCAGAATTGTCACCGCCATTCTCCAAAATTGGATGATCACCCTTGAGCTAAAAACTCCAAGAGAATACGGCCACAAGGCCCCTGAATTCGCCACTAAATGATTGCATTCCCATGTAACAGCTACTAACCGCCAGGGCTAACCTTAGAACCCAGAAGAGACTCGCTGCCAGTGTCATTGGTGTTGGTAAGAGAAAGGTGTGGTTGGACCCTAACGAAACCACCGAGTTGGCCTCTGCTAACTCTCGTCAGGCCATCAGAAAGTTGTACCGTAACGGTACCATTGTCAAGAAGCCAGTGACCATCCACTCCAGAGCCAGCGCTAGAGCTTACGCCGAGTCCAAGAAGGCTGGTAGACACATGGGTTACGGTAAGAGAAAGGGTACCAAGAACGCTCGTATGCCATCGCAGGTTGTGTGGATGAGAAGATTGAGAGTGTTGAGAAGATTGTTGGCCAAGTACAGAGAGGCTGGCAAGATTGACAAGCACTTGTACCACGAGTTGTACTTGTCTGCCAAGGGTAACACCTTCAAGCACAAGAGAGCTTTGGTTGAGCACATCATCCAGGCCAAGGCGGAGGCTGCCCGTGAGAAGACTTTGAAGGAGGAGGCTGAGGCCAGAAGATTGAGAAACAGAGCTGCTAGAGAGAGAAGACAACAAAGAATCGAGGAGAAGAGACAAGCTTTCTTGAACGAGGCTTAAGTTTACATAGCTGTCTGTACTTTACTGTGGTGGCACCATTAATCCAACATCGTTTCACGAAAAAGTGTAGTATATCTTGGAGGGGCTGAATTGAACTGTAGCTTCGAGGGCGGAAGAATCTATTAAGGAGTATACAGATTAGAAAACACAGGGAATTCTGTGCTTACCATACATGGACGTTTAGGAACGTACTTAAGAAGTCATACTTCCGACCATCTCCTTTAACGTTTAACAAGGCTTGTTCTGAGATGCCTGAGAGGTTTCGTTGGAGTAGTTCGATTTTTCTTCACTCATGACCGGAAGAGTTGGAACTCATAGGAATTAAAGTCTCTTGGGTTATCGTCCTTCTAGGTAGATCTTGATGCCTAACACAGATCAGATAGTTGTTCTGGCCATCTTAGTCAATGTAGTCAATGTAGTCAATCTAGTCAATCTAGTCAATGTAGTCAATGTAGTCAATGTAGTCAATATAGTCAATCTGCACAATATAAACCATGTCAAGTTTAGATATGATGTCCAGGTCAGAGAACCATATCATTAGCTTCCAAAGTGCGTAACAGTGTGTTGCCATGATCTGCCAGTGAGTCAATTACTAGGCCACTCTGTTAAAGGAACTTGTCAAATTTGTCAAATTTGTCTAATCTGTCTAATTAATCTAATAGATCTATCCCAAAGATCTGCCAGAGATGATGACAAGATGTCACTTCCCTATTCACTTTCCGTAAGTCACTTTCCCTAATAAACCTCCATGGTCTTCCAACCTCAATCATTTGATCCACCGGATGTCTTTAGCACCATGGATCAAGATTCAAACCACAGATCACGACATCGTTCCCTTGCTAATTCAGCACAATCCGATTATATCCGACGTCTTCTGTTGACTGGAACATATGATGTATAGAAATCACTGATCACTTAAGCCGCTTTCAACTGACCACCCAAACACTCATCGACTCCACATCCACCTCCCTCCCGAAAAATATTGTAAGAATTGAAAATGCTTAGAGTCTATGCCCAGGGACAAAACAGAAGATAATGCTGAAAATGACGGTCGATAAGAACACCAAAAAGAGAACCCACGCTGCACGTTTCAAAAGCAACCTGTAGATGAAGGTGTCCTCGACCGGAACAAACGTCTTCCTAGGAATAAACGACTCGCTCCGATGGCACAATGCTAAAATCGGATCTATGCGATAAATGGACGAAACTAAGCAGTAGAATGCCACGAAAAACGTGAAGATAGTCACACACCGGTAGCGTTTGGGCTCATTCAAGAAAATCAAAGCAAAACCGATCCAGAACGAGATGAAGAGAAAGAAAAAACCTATCACAATTCTGGCGTTGGCCGAGGTGTTGATGTTCTTAATAGCCACAAAGTTCAAGAAGTTAGGCAAGTAGTCGGCTTCAAGTCCGTTGAACACATATCTCTTGACACCCGCGAATACATCGGGGTCGTCTCTTCCTTCAACCTCAATAGCGTTGATAATAAACAGATTAAGCTGAGGAGGAATATTGAGGTTCTTCTCCGAGTCCTGGACAAAATACTTCAAGAGCAAGTTGTGAGACGAGTCTTTCAACGCCTGCCTCGAAATGAACGACGTGGAATGCGATGATTGTCTGAGGAGTTTCTCCACCAACGACGGATTGAGCGAAGACCGTCTGTTTCCCGGAGATCCATGAGCTGGCGATGGCTGCGAGAGATCTCCAAGGTCCTCCATGAGCCTCGAGTTGGAGGAAATTCTCTTTTCGGAAAACGGCGCATATTGAGCAGAATCCACAATGGGAGACGGCTGGGTCAAATCGTCGGCGTTGATGTTCTCGATCAACTCTCGCAACTTAGGGTCTACGGTATTAAGGTTGATGTCGCCGCGAAGAAATGAAGACAATCTGTTAGAGTCATTGTCCTCCAAAATGTGATCGTTGATGATCAAATCCAAGAGCATCGACAGAGAAAGCGACCGGTTGTTGCTTCTTTCTGAAACCGGCATCAGATCTCTTTTGTCTTCGGCCATAAATGGGTTATTGGAGGTAAATGCGGCGCCGCTGTGGGTGGAGTTTCTCACGATGGACTCCCGCAAGCCCTTGACGTAGTGTTTGCACAAGTTGAGGTGATTGACCAAATCAAACCAGAAGTCCAAGTAGTCCACGTTGTGTTCGACATATTGCATGTACAAGTAGTAGTTGGACAAGTTGATGGGCGATTTTGTTTTGTTGGAGAGGATTTCTCCCAACGTGGGTAGTCTTCCGAGCTGGATGTGGTTATTTGTGAGATTGAGGTTATTGAGATTTGCTAGGTAGTGAGAATTTGGATTCTCCAGCTGGTATTTCTCTGTCATGGCAGGGTGTGGATTAGATTGGAATCTTGGATCCGAATTTGGATGTAACTTTTAGTTCTGAGTTGAGATGGAAACTCTAGCGAAACTCTGAGATGGGAACCTTTTAGATTTGACGGTTTGTTTCACCTGGCTGGTACCTAAAAAGAAGTAAACACCAGGTCACGTGCAAAGTCTCTTGCTTAGCGACGAGACACAAACTGAAGTCAGATCTCGGAAAGACAGAAAAAAAATTCTTCCGAGATCACGTGACCTCAATCCTCGGGTCGACCTGCCTTAATCAAGGTTACCTCGTTAAATTCGGAGTTGTCCGATCCGAACGCGTAAACGTGCTCAGATCGACTCCCGGCAGCCAATCACGATCGAGAAGAAACTCCCCGGTATCCCGCGGTAGTTAGCAACCTTTTTTTTTGTGCTTATCACAGCAAATATAAAGGAGGTTGCAGTGGCTCCACGCGGCATTTTGCGACCACTATCTCGTGCGGCACCGAACGGCACCTTGGTGTACGGGTGTTTGAAATTTCGCAGTATCGGATTACCTCGGTTGTGGAATTGATGATCTTTACTAATCTGCTGTGTAGGGTAGGAAAAGATTTTGTTGACGAGGTTATTCAATGTTTGGGCCAGATAGGGTCCCCAAGGAATGGAGTTGATCTCGATCCCGCCCATATCTCCGACCCCCTACCCCCTGTCTCCCCCTATGGCACCACCCCCCATTGTGGCAGCTTCCTACCCCAGTTACATCCTGCAGATTTATGATATCATCTGTCATGGCCACCTGACGGTTGCAAGGCGCCCGGGCTGCGAACCTACTGACAATTTCTGCAACCTGCGGCTCCCTCCATTTATAATTAAGAGATACTACTTGTTCTTTCTGATTACCAACTTCTAGTTGCTCATTTCCCCCCACATTCTGTTTTGTAAACTTACATCAACAGCCGCTGCCGCCTCCCCCGCCCCGGACTTCTTGCCAAAGTAGCGTCTATGAATTGAAATACCAAATGTTTTCCATTGGCTTAAATCTCGCTGGGTCTGCCGGCTTGTTCGACTTCCCGATCGATCCCTTTCTTCTTACGCGCCGGTTTGACTTTCGTCAGTTCCTCAAATTTGTGTCGGTGCTGGTGACCGCCGGCTGCAAGTCGGAAAACCCTCGGAAGAAGTCGCTTTTCGCAGAAGAGTCACTTTTCCCCGATTTGGACTCGCTGGACATCGTAGCCTTGACCAACTCGAGACTTTGCGGGCCCATGGCGTGTGCCGCCGACGACTTGGAGCTTTTTGCCGTCGACGGGCCCGACCAGATCGAGTTTTTTGACAATTACTTTATGCCAACAACTGCTCCCCGAGGCAGGTTCCACAGCAACCCGGGGGATTACGCGGGCTACGAATATGGTGTTGCCGAGCCCCATGGTGCCGAAAACTACGACCTGGTTGCTTTCAACGACTTTTCCCCAACGACTTCCTTGTCTCTGCTCCAGCCACTGTCGCTTCTGTCGTCGATCCACTACGAAGACCCTTACAACGGAACCCTTGCCCCCAAACAGCAGCCTCCCTTTGTTCAGATCCAGAGTGCCGTGGACATGTTTGCTCAGCCCAACCCATACTTTAATGACTTCAAGCACTCGGTTCCGGTAGAGGGAGCATCAATGAGTGGATCTTCGTCGGAGTCGTACGCATCTCCCTTGGACGAAATGTTCTTTAAGAAACCCGAAGGAGAGAGGAATTCAGTTGCGGTAGATAGTGTAGTGGAGGACCAGCCTGTTTCCAGAAAACGGAAACACAATAGTGCTTCCGCTCCACAGTTTTTCCCGCAAATGATCTACCAAGAAGAAAAGGGTGCCATCAACAGCTCTGAATTGGAGCTGCCATGTAACTTGACCTTCGAGCCTTCCAAGAAGGTTCGTTTAGATTCGTTCTCCAGAGTCAGTAGTGAAGACGACGAGAGAAAAGAGTTCACTTGCAAGCACTGCGACGCTAGCTTCAAGGTGAAGTCGTACTTGACGAGGCACATGCGCAAACACAACAATGCCAAAGCGTTTGTGTGTCCATTTTTCGAGGAGAGTGAGAACGAGTCTTGTAGCTCTGCCACTTCCGCTAAGAACGGTACCAAGTGTCATCCAACGGGAGGATTCTCCCGCAGAGATACCTACAAGACCCATTTGAGAGCTTTACATTTTATTTACCCTCCTGGAACCAAATCCAGTGAGAGGAATTCGATTGGAGGACGGTGTGCTGGATGTTTTGAGTTTTTTGAGAACAACGCAAGCTGGTTGAAAAATCACATCGAGGGCGGTGCTTGTAGAGGAGCAGTTGGATCAGATGAAAGGTATGTGAAGCTAGAGAGCAATTAATACGGTAAGTGGTTGCTTTGATTGCGGCGTGCGTTTAACTTCATTTCTTCGGTTGATCCATCTAATCTGGCGGCGCCAAAAATGGGATCATGGACGATACAATATAATTCCTACCATCCTATTTTGCTTACCAGGCCCTTTTACACTTGCCCTACTTTGCATCTTCATTTCTTTGGGTCTGCTGACCCACTGTTATCGTGTGTACTATAATTAGAGAAGACGGTTATCGTAACATCACAACCACGCACCGGAGCCGTGCCCATTGGGCCACTCACGACTCCGATCATGGTCCATTGTCTTGGTCTTGATACTTGTTATCGTTACGGCGCTTTAGTCCCCGCCTGACTCGGGAAAACGGTTAAGAATCCGTTAGTTATGTCCGGGTCGTTTTCGTTTGGGATCTTGGCGGATGGAACATGAAGGACGGCCTTGGGTGTGGTGCACTAACAAATTGGGTTAGTGGAGTAAATTTTTGCTTTTGTAATGGAATTGAGGAATGTAGAAAAAGCAGAGAAGTATGACCGACGAAAAGGGACGAAATTATCAGCATAGTTACTGGAGTAGAAAGTGGTAAATGGAACATTTGGTGGGAATCTAAATTAGAGTTTTGACGGAATGTCGCAGCAGCATATGTCCGTTATCTCTAATAATGCACGGCAGCAAGATATGGAGATTTCATAGATACCGTGGAGGTTACATCGGATTTCCTTCAAGATTAGAAATTGTTTAGATTTTTTGAGTCTTTTGGTTTTTGAGGTTTTATTAGAAGTTCTTAGTTTTCGAATTTCGATAGTGGCCTGGTATGGTGTTCCTTAGATAATTGGGTTCCTAGTGTTTCCTAAATGTTTCCTTGGTGTTTTTAAATTTCTTCCTTTTGTGATTGGTTAGTCTTTTGGAGTTTCTTGGAGTCTGGAGGGTAATTGAGTATTGAATTTGTTTCGGATTTCAATTCCTTATTGTCTCGGAGCCCTTAGAGTCTGGGAGAACCTTTTTGAAACTCGTTGATGGCTTGCACTTCTCAAATACTTTGAAAGCCCTTAGGGTTTGAAGTTCCTTGTTTTGGATTTTTCAATGCTTTGTTCGGGGATCTTCTGGCGTGACATGTTCGCCCCAATTGTCTTTCCTAACCGCTCGTATCAATCTCTTCCCAACGGTGTCATATTTTGATAATTTGTTTTTGCATTTATATGTGACTATTCACTGTAACTTCTTCTACATACAATATTCTAGTGTGGCCTGTCGAAAATCATGAATATGAATGCTTTCGGTGTAGCAATACTTTTCCAGTTTACTTTATCGAAGATCACAACCCAACGACGGCATCTTCGCAGAAAAATGAATTCCTTCTGGGTTCCTTGTGGGACCCTCTAATCTGATAGACATTTTGGAAGGTTTTCAAGCAATCAGGAATCAATCTTATCGTTATTAAAGATCTCGGCCAGCAGCGGTGGGCACGTTTCTTCTTTCAATTGACTTCAAAAGTTGTCTAATAAAGTTGACTCTTCTCCAATTCCTTTTTATCTAACTTTCTGAGCATTGATTTTTATAAGTCACTGTTTGCAAAGTTCATGCCAAGTAGTGGATTGTAAGCCAATCAATGTTATGTTTGATAATGTTCATGGTTTCCTTCGGAATGCTGCCTCGGTTGTGTCATAACTACTTACTGGGATTCCCATAGGCAATGCCTACACTTCCCAAGGTTTCCCCTTCACCTACTGTCCTGATTTGTCCGCTTTACCGACCAGCCCTTGGCTACTCCCACCCTCCGCCTCGGTATCGCTGTCTTCTTACCTGACTACATAGAGGGCACTATTTATCTAATGTTGATAAGATAACTACGACCTTCGGTCACCGGCTTACTAGTCAAACTTACAAACACACCGACTTGTATCCTTATTGTTATTCGTCGAAGTAACCATCAAAGTAACTCTTGTCAATGATTTCACCACCAAGTCAGCCATTCGTTGCAGTTGTCAATGGCAATCCATAAAATTGTCACATTGATATCATGCCCTTGGTGTGCTCATTGATCTTCACCTGTATTGACCTTGCTACATTCTCCCATTCACACTCTACAGCTCCTTTCCTTCCGTTGTATTTATCCTACCCCAAATCAATTCTATGTCTATTTCATATCGCCGTCCTTCATCACCGTGCCGATATATTCCTGAAGATACTGATTCTCATTTGAATATTTGGTACACACCGCCGACTGGTCTCTAATATTCTGAACAAGCTGAGCTATATCGCCCTTTAGACGCAATATCTCATTCACTTTCTCCTGTTTGCTTTCTTCTGCCATGGTAGTTTCTTGATGCGGTGGCTAAATTGAGGTGACAGTAATGGTAGGGCCAAACTTACACCCGTACACCAGCTTAGGCCAGCTAATTGACCCCCTCTGAAAAAAAGTGAAATCCGAGTTTTTCATAAAACTAAGTAAATAAAAACAGAACTCGAGACTTGCTGATTTCAGCGGGATGCAATTTACCACAAAAAGAATATTCTGTAGCGTCCATTCATTGGGTGAAATGCATGGTAATTTCACCTGCATGCAACCAGCAACCTGCTCGTCCACCAAAAAATCATCATCAAATTCAGTATCACCAACAACTCACCATTCAAAAAAAAATCACAATGTCTGCCACTTTGGACAAGTCTTTGGACGACATCATCTCCTCCACCAGAAAGGCCAAGAAGGTGGCCGCCAAGAAAAAGGCAGTTGGCAAGGGTGTTGGAAAAGTTCAGCAGAAACAAGTTGTCTCGTTCAAAAAAGATAAGCCAGCGCCAAAAAAGGCTGCTGCCGCTGCCGCCGTGGACGCGTCTTACGCCACCAAGGTGGTTGCTCAGGGCTTGCCAAGAGACTTGAAGCAACAAAATGTTAAGGTATGTTAGTTCCAGGTTGGGAACTTGAGTCCTTCGTTTTCGCTGGCAAATTGCCAGCATTGGGTGTGGAGAGGGTTTGGGTGACGGCCACTAAGCGGTAATAGCACCGCCATGTGTTCTGTGTCGAAAGACGCGATGATGGTAGAAATGGGATTCGGTACAGGTAAGAGTATCAGGATTGGGTTCATTGCGATAGAAGATGTTCAACTAGCAATGGAATGGCTAGACTTGGACTGGGGAGTACTAGAGTGACCAATTCTAGACACCAGACTCCGTGGCAAGAAATAATTTCTCGATTCTTGCGCTTCACTTCTAAAGGGACTCATCCAGGATCCCACTCCAATGGAGCGTTTCTAGGGATAAATTGGGCATAAAGGTATATTGGGTATTGGGAATAAGGAAAAAGGCATCAGGCGGATATCACGGAGTCATCATACACATCATCACCCCCCTCGACACATCCAGACTTTGTGTCGACAAAACTAACAATCTAGGAATTCTTCCAGTCGCAGGTCGGCGGCGTGCAGACCGTGTCGTTGAGTTACAACGAGAAGGGAAACTTCAGGGGCATTGCTACCATTATCTTCAAGTCGAGCAAGAACGCTAGTTTGGCGGTGGAGAAGTATAACAATGCTCCTATCGATGGAGGTGCCACCAAGTTGAAGTTGGAGTTGGTAGTTGACCCTAGCAAGAAGCCATTGTCGGCAAGAATCACCCCCAACGCGCCTCAGGTTGCTGCTAAGGGCACCAAGCCTGCTCTGACCAAGAAGGAGCAGCTCAAGGAGAAGCTCAAGGAGAAGAGAAAGCAGATTCAGCAGAAGAAGAAGCCAGCTCCCAAGGCCAAGAAGCCAGCCAAGAAGACTGTGGAGCAGTTGGACCAGGAGATGACCGAGTACTTTAACAACTAGTATGTAGCCAAAAGATTTATTGATTGAGAAGAAGTAAGAGTTCGATGAAGAGAAGTAGAGGTTCGATGAAGAGAAGATGAAGGTCTAAGATGGGGAGGACGAACAAAATACCAGAATTTGTGAATGGAACTCTCTCAAAATTTGAATTTTGTACCTTCTCTTATCTGTAATTGGATTGTCCAGAATTTGTAGGGTCCTCTCTCGTCTATATAGACTCTTGACAGATTCTAGAAATCCGCGAACATTCACTGAACATCATCACCATCTTCTCCAGCAAATCACAAAACATAAATAAAAATAAAATACTCATTCAACATCTCTAGCTCACCCAGTTACCCCACATCACTCCCTTCTCTTCTAAAACTCTCAATCCCGACATTACTCCCTCCACAATATACATCAACATGCGGCTGGTATACACCACCAAATAATATATACAACATTCAACTCATGCCTAACATCCACTATTTGATCACAGCAGAGTTCCACGTGGACAAGGGCCCGCTGCTCATCCACCAGTACCCTCTGGTGCTTCCCGGAATCCACAATTTGCCGTTTTTTCCCGAACTTTTGCTTCCTGACCAAATCCACAAACGTCCCGATGATATTACGTTATTCTTATTGCACCGAAACATGTCCACGGGCGAATTCCAGTATAAATACGACCGCGCAGCGTGTGAAAGCGATCCGTACTTTGTTTATACTTTGGTCAACAATGTGGCCGATCACTCAGTGAAACGAGGTCTGGTGATTAAATCTTTGAGTATTGTGACTACACTTCTGTACTTCAAGCACTTCCACCCGTTGCTCATCATCTGTCTCGATCTATATTTTGACAACAACAATTTCAACTACTTGGCACAGCTCTACGATAGCGTCAACTCCAAGAACTTGCAGGTGAGCCATCTGAGGCAGCTGGTGGTCAAGAAGTTGCTCATCACCTCCATCTTGGACTTGCCCTTGAACGACAAACTCTACTCTGATGAGAATTTCCGTAACAAGTTGTTGGGAATCAAGGAGATCAATGAGGACTTGTATATCCGCAAGGATCTCAGTTACAACTCGGTGGTTTCCTTCAACAACATGAACATTCCCATAAAGGTGCCCATCATCTCGCTTCCAGACACAATTGGTGACTACTTCAACCCTACAGACATGAACTTTAAGCCTAATTTGCTCAATTTCTTGAATTCGACTCTCGCGACAATTTACCACAACAACGACTTGACGATCTACGGCCGCCAAACACCTCCCATTATCGTGTTGATCAATGCTATTCTCACAGGCAAGAAAATAATCTTCATGAGCTACGAAAACTCCGCCGGGTACATCATCGACCACATTTTGCTAGCACTCAAAATCATCACTGGAGGAGGCATTCTCACGGGCATATTGACCAGCTACAATGTTTTCCCCATGATCGACGTGTCCAAGATCGATCTTCTAGAGGAGTGTGACTCGTATCTTGCCGGAACAATTAATCCGTTCTTCAAGTCCAACGACCGATTGTGGGATTTGCTCTACGATTTGGACACCAATGAATTCCACCTCTCCAGCCAACTAGACGAGCCGGAGTATCTCAAGAACTCCATTATCGGCGAGGACGCCAAGTTCTTGAGCAACTTGCAGCATTCTTTGTTCAGCTACAACGACGACTTGACCACCATCCAGTTTATTTTCCGCAGGCACATCAATGAGATAGTGCGAGTACTCTTGTCGCTGAAAAACTTCAACTCGAGCTTGCCAGAGCACAAAAAAGCTACTCTCCTCATGGATGGAGTGGGATACTTCTGGCATAGCGATACCACCAAGCTTCTCGAGATGTCTTGCTACCAACTAATAGCCACCAAGTTCCAGGACAAACTATACTCCCACAAGCTCAACTACAGTCTAATGCTTCCGAAGCTTCTGAACGAGCTCAATCTCATGATCGACTTGCAGCACCACTTGCAAAAGCTTAACAACGTGACGCTCAGCCAAGCTTCGCCGCTGCGTATCAATGAAAGAGAAATCTGGTTTAATGTGCTCAAGTACCTCATCAGTGGGAAGTCGCTCGAGACATTTTTGTTGGTGACGTATTTGATTCCGCCCAGCTCGTCGTCGAGTCTTCAAAGCTCGTCATCGCATGGGGGAAACTTGACGATTTTCGACAAGAACAAGGGAATCGAGCTACTTCTAATCAATCTCTTCAATGAGGACGACCAGGTGAAGTCCAACATCGTGATGATTTTGCAGGAGCTCCAGGACAATTTCCTATGCGGCTGGTGCTTGAGCAGCTTCTTGCGGTCCAACTACATGTATGAGTTAGCGTTTGAGGATCTTGTTAAGAGTTGAGAGCTATGTACATTTAATTCGGCGAAGTGGGTCGTGGCGGTCAAGAACTCGACCGAAATATGCAAGAACATTCATTGATGCACATTTTTAGTTCTGGATTCATCCCATGTGGTGCCATTCAATATCGTTTTTTCTTATCAGATATCGTCTTCATCCATCTTTATCGTCTTTGTTGAACTTTTTCGTTATCACATTCCACATGCTCAAGCGGTCTCCAGGGGTTCTGGTCGAATAGGCCACTCCCGCCCCCACGTACTTAGACTCGCGGCCGGCGCCTTCATAGTTCAAGTTTGGATTGTTGGAAGGAAATCCCGGTCTGACAGATTGATCAGCAAATTCGTCATCTTCGTGATCAACGGATGCGTCGCTTTCCAATCTGTGTCTGTCTTCCTTGTGGGAAGCGATGTGTTTTTTGCCGATTATGGTGAGGCCAATGGCCACAGCGGAGAATGCTCCGAGTTTGGTGACTAGACCCTTTCTAGTTTCCATGAAAAGAAGATGTAGTGGAGGCCGGTATATGGGCGTGAGCATGCAGAGGAATGACAATAAGGTGGAGGATTTAGATGTGGAGGAATGACAGCGTCATGGAGAAATACATACATTTAGAGATAGAGACGACTGAAGTTGGAACAAGACTGATAATATCAGTAAAGTAATAGAGTAAGGTTATGGGATTCCAATGGAAGACTCAGTTATAGGCAATTGTCTGTAGTAAGTCCTCGACAGTATAAAAGTTCCAATTTCGGTGATTTCCTTCAATTTGGACTAGACCACCATAGTTTCAACCCTTCTCCAGGGTCTCTTTGATCTGTAAACTGACCAGATGGACCATAATCTACTAGTGGCCGAGCTTATTGTCCTGCATTGAAATCTAGGATCCATCCAATCTGGAAGTACATGTGGAATCTTTATTTCCAAATTGAGCAGTTTGAAGTTAATCATGACCCGACCAATGATTGTGTGGTTGGTGAGACGGAAATGATGAAAATGATTAAAAGTGGCTAAGGTGATTGAAGAGATTAAAGTGGCCGAAGTCAGTGGCTGAACTGAGACATGCATAGATCCGCTAATAGAATCCGTGCATTGTACAGCTCGGAGAATATAGCACTTTCCAACAATAAAGCACTTTCCAATGGCACATTCCGCTCTAGATTTCTTATTCATACTTCTAATTTCGATTTTCTTTTTTTCCTTTACTTTTTTCTTTTTCTTGTTTCAATTCTCTCTATCCCTCCAATCGCTCACTTCGTCCTGAGTCTCACTTATGAGTCTTCCCCAAAACTGACACAACACACACAAAGAAAAGTATAAACATCCCAGAAAATCCCCCAGATCTTTCTCCAAACCTTCTCACAATCTCACATTCTCTGTCTTTCCCTATCGCCTCCCCAATTGCTCTAACATTGCCTTCCCATTGTCTTCCTCTCAAACCTGCCCAAAACTGTGCGAAACTTCAACATCTTCTCCAACATCTACTCCACCAACCCAACATCATGGCATTTCTTCGGACGTTGAAGTTCTACGCAAAATCGTTTGTCTTTGGCGGGTTGCTTGCGGTGTGCGCTTTATACGGCGTTTTCTCCAGTATCTTTTTGCGGGTCATTGGCAAACCTGACCAAGCACAACGTCACATTGGCTGGTTGTTCTATTTCTTATTCTCCCACGTTCTCGGAGTGAAAATCACCATTAAAAACGAACACTACTTGAACCAAACCCCGGCGGTAGTGGTTTCTAACCATCAGTCTGCGTTGGATATCTTGGTGTTGGGAAAAGTGTTCAGGGCTGGATACACTGTCACTGCCAAAAAGGCATTGAAGTACTTGCCGTTTTTGGGGTGGTTCATGATGGCCTCCAACACGTTCTTCTTGGACAGATCCAGAGGCGAAAAGGCCCGGAAAGTGTTGGACAAGGCCCTTTTGGGCTTGAAGAAGGAAAAACGACTGATCTTCATGTTCCCCGAGGGAACTCGGTCGGCCACAAAGAAACTAGAGTTGCTTCCTTTCAAGAAAGGTGCGTTCCACTTGGCCAAACAGGCTGGAATCCCTGTAATTCCTGTAGCGGTGTCCAACTACAGTCACATTTTCCATTCTGGCGACAAGGTGTTCAACCGGGGCACTATTCTTATTGAGGTGCTTCCTCCTATGCCGACGACTGGCTTGGAGCTGTCTGAAGACGTGACGGAGTTTTCTGATGAGCTTTGCAATAAGATGCTTCGCTCAATTGAGACTATGGGCTATGCTCCCGTTAGAGGAGAGCCGGTGGTTGGTGAGGCCGGCGAGGCAGAAGATAACGACTCCGAAGTGTCGGTGGAGATCATTTCCGAGAGTTCTGTGGATGCGATTTCCGAGGATACTCCACTTGTGACTGGCCACTGAGGATACTCTTTGTGACTGGAGGATTTAGATATTCCATGGGGGAATGCATCATTACCATCGCTACATCCATCGCTACATCACTTATCATATAAATTGTACTTCTATATTGGTAGATTTTCTGGTTTTGCACTTTGCTGAATTCGTTTCATTATTGTTCTCATACATTTCGCCTTGTATTCTTTGTCAATTTCTTTCATTGTTCTCTGTTTCTATTTTCCCACTGCGTCTCAAGCTTGAAGAATCATTCTCTAATTCTTTTCTTCACTTCTCAAATATTCTCAGTCGATTTCTCACCACTTTCGGTTCATTTCTCTACACATTCATATTTTTTTCCATACTCTTCGTCCATCGTTTTCAATTCTTAAAGTCTATTCTCTGCAATTCTTTTCATCCTGATCTTTTCTCATTCTCAGCCTTGTCTCCTGCAACCTACGTCATGGATATATATACTCTCAGTTACCCCCGTACACAAGCAGAACCTTCCACCACCACAAATTTTCTTCTATATAAAGAGGCGATTTCCACCCCATTCCCTCCCACATTTTTTTCCCTTTTGCCTCCGGTCCCACTCTTTTCTCCTTTCATCCAAGCTAATAAACCCTTAGGCCACACGCACCTGCAGATCTGTGCGACATTCGTGCCCACTTCAATCCAACGCGTGCCAAACATGACAAGTTGATCTGTTTTTCACCCCAGTCAAGGATTCTAAATTGTGAAACGTAAAAAAGGTTCCCGGCCCCTACCCCGCTGCTAGCCGCCCACATCTACTGTTGTATACACCATGGCGGAGTCGGACCTTCTGCACTACTACAAGGTGCTCAAGCAGTTTCTAGACATTTCTGACGATTCGACATCCCGAGCAAAATCCAACTCGTCTCGAGCCCAGCGCGCGAGAGAAAAGCTTCTAAAGTTGTCGCAGGGCCAGTTCCGCGAGTTGAGCACCGATGTTTACGACGAATTACGCCGGCGCATCGATGAGCTGCGGTCCGAGCCCGATTTTTTGCTTCCCAAGCTGACTTTCCACCCGAAACGTAATCAGGCAAGACAAAAATTGTCGCTGTTGCCGCAGCTGCGGTTCAAGGACTTGGTTTCTGATATCAGTTACGAGATTGAGCGCAGAAACTTGCACTTTTCCGAGGCGAATTCATCACCTGATCGCTCTACTTCTGCTGCTGCTAATGCTACTTCTGCTGCCGCTAACACTGCTTCTCACTCCGAGACTCAGTCTGCAGCTCCACCTTATCCTGTTAATTCTGTTTCTCCCTCAACTTCTGGTGTTGCTCCCTCAACTCTGACTGAGAAATTCGTCTCTCCAGGAACATTGAACGAGCCCGAATCGCAGAAGCTACAAGACGAGAAACCCACCAATGGGCCCAATGGCGCCTTTGTAGACTTGGGCGATGAATTGTCGACGCCAGACTTGAAGCTGCCCCCTCAGGTGTCCCAGAAAAGCATTGGTATACAGTCAACTGCTATGGTTCCAACCAAGGCTGATTTGGCATGGCTGAGTGACGAAGAGTCCGAGGAAGAGAATCTCAACAACGACGTGCTCGACGACAATCACCCCAGAAGGCTCTCTTTCGGAAACTTAGGTAAGAGTGCGTTGGCAGACAGATCTCTACAATCTGATGGTGAGTACTCTATGTCTAATGGTCCGAGCTCGGATATTCCAGTGATGTCTGACAGATCAAAGGCTGCCGCTGGTGCTCTTGTAGGCGCTGCCGTGGGCAGCAACATTGCGTTGGGAACTAGATCTGAAGATGTAGCCAACTCCGAGGAGTTCATCGCACTCAGGGCTGAAAAAGACAAGTACGCCGAGCAATATGAAGGAGGCAAGGCTGAAAACGAAAAATATTTGAAGGAGATCGAGACCACCCGGGCCGAAAATTCAAAGTTGGCGGAGGAGATGGCTGTAGCCAGGGCCGAGATCGAGAGATTAACTACTGAGACTGGGTCTCTCAAGAACCAAGTTGACGCTTTGGAGAAACGGAACATCGATCTCCAGAACGAGTATGCTTCGCTTGAACAGACTCATAGTACTGTTTTAACCGAAAGAGCCCAAATGCAAGATAAAGTGCAACAGCACGAAAAGGCAGCGGAATTTATACCAGATCCACAAGAGTTTGCATCGATGCAGAACGAGCTTGAATCGGTAAAGGTTGCAGCTGCAGCTTTGCGTTTGGAGAACCAATCATTGAAAGGGTCCCAGAAAGAACTCCAGAGGGCCTCCAGAGACTTGTCCAGCATCAGTTTCGAGAAGAATGCAGACACGAGCCCTAAAGCAGTGCGTTCCTCACTGTCTAGAGGCGTGGAACTGCAACTTGATGTCAACTCCGAGTTAAAGCAGTTCTACCAGAAGTTGGATCAGCTTGCAGCCCCTAAAACTATCTCGGAAACTAAAGAAGAAGCTTTGCGAGCCGAGATTGCCCAGTGGAGAACAAGATACGAGAACGTCCAGGCAGGAAAGTTGGCCGAAGCTTTCAAGGGATTGAAGATGCCCGACTTACAAAGATATGTTTCTCCTAATGGATTGGTGTCCCTCAAGGTGGGAGTCAAGTTTTTTGCATTGATCGACTCCTTCCTTTTCTGCATTAACGATCCAAGCACAGATAACGATACACTCTTCGAGAAGATCTCGAACATTGCTGTCTTATCCAACAAAATCACCTTCGTTGGAGAGAACAGCGTTTTGTCCAGTAATGACTATTCTGAGGCGGTCCGCGAAGCAATCACCCATTCTTTAACGGCGACAAGATATCTTGCGACTTACCCACTGTTCCTTCCAAAGATCATCGTTGAGCGTGCAGTGTCCCAGGTTGCGTTTGCAATGTGTGACTATTTATCTGTCTCCAAAATGCATCTTGGTTCTTCCACTGATGGTGAGAGAAGCACAGATGTTGGTCCAATCGCTGATGAAGATGTACATGTTAGGCCCTTGAAGATTAGTAGCAAGCTACACTCCATTCCAAGCGTTGAGAATGACAAGGAATATTCAAAGAAGACCGAATCGACACAGAAGCAGACTCCAATTGCTGAAGACCTCCAAGATGAAGAGACGATTCCCGCCGACTTCCAGGATGCTCTTTCCCAATCACTGCCAATTCCCTCTAGAGTTAGAGAAGTTCCCACTACTCAATCCACGGAGAAGCAAGATGATTTGCCCACTTCCCAAGTTTCTGCTCAACCGAAGAAATTGTCTTTGTTCGAGAGAATCCTGAACGCACAGATTATGGATAATACAGATGACAAGAGCCCAGAAGAAAAGTCCGTCTCAGGTGAGCCTCTTCGAGCTGAACGAAGTCCTGAGAACATGAAGGAGAATATTGCTCCCGATTACAAATCTCCAATCTCCAAGTCTGCTACGTCACTTCAGGGAGCTTCGCGTGCGGTGACTAGACCTCCTGGCTCTCCCAAAAAGTCATCCATTTTAGAGAGGGTTAAGCAATTCGAGAGTCCCCCAAGTGGAAAATCCAGTCCTAAGGCTTCCACAAGGGAATCTCCTTCTATATCTGTGAAGTCAGCAAGAGCTCTATTCTCTGGGCCCGAAGCAGTGGGTACTCCTGGAATGAAGATTAAGGATGCTGTGTCTCCTGAAGTTTCCCTGACAAAGCCGACCGAAGCGGATACCTCTGTTACTCCTACTAGATCAAGAAGTATATTCCAGAGTATCAGGGATAGATTCACCCAGGATAGCTCTGCAAAGGTGGCTAACACATCTAAGGATGCCGATAAGACCAAAGACTCTATCCTTGCCAAGGATACTGTGGCCCCCAAAGACACCAATGAGGGTATTGATGTTTTGAAGAATGCTCTTTCTGCTAAGGGGGTTGACATTTCTAACGATAACGTCGATGTCGAGGATGCTGGCCCTTCGAATGCACCTGAACTTTCTGGAGAGATGGTCCTGGAATCAGAACTGGAGTCACCATTGCGGGTCAATAAGAAGGAAACTGTTATTCCTGAAATTCCCTTGAATGAATCCGTTGCGAAAAATGTGGACGTTGGGTCAACACGAGAAAAAGGAACTACTGGAGCTGAAACCGCTAACAAGAAGGATGAGATTACTGAATCTCCAGCCAGTCTAAACACTGGTGCAATTGGAGTTGGAGCTCTCGCCGGTGCAGCAGCTGCTGCTGTGTCTAAGGCATCACAATCGAAGTCCCCATTCACCTCCCCAGTTCAAAAGAAAATGGAGATCAAAGAAGAGTTCGAACTGGCTGGGAATTCCAATCTGGCCGAAGAACCAGGCTCGCTTTCAGCCAAAGAGACCGAGCTGAGGGCCCCTTCGCAAAAGATTAACGTTGGGGCCACTCCTCGCAACTTTGCGGCGGTAAAGTCGCCATCTTTCAAGGTGAAGAAGGTAAACTATGCCCAGGACAGCATGGAAGAAAGTGAACTGGAAGATGACGAAGTTGACAACGAGGACAGAGAAGAAGAAGAAGCCAGACAAAGGCAAGAGTACAGAAAGTCAATGGCCGCAGCCACGTTTAATTTCGACCTTTTCGATATTGATGATCCAGACAACACGTTGACGCAGGTGTTGTTGTACTTGGAGTACCAGACTGTCCAAGTCATTTCGACCATTCAAGATTTGTTGACGGCCATCAAGAAGCCCGATGCTACTAGGGGCGAGTTGCGGACCAACTCAAAGGCAATTTCGGCGGTGATCAGTCAGATGACGGAGGCCACCAACACGTCGATGAATCAGACCAGAAACTATCAGTTGAAGGAGCACGGTAGCTGGGTCGTTAAGAGTTTAGAGGATTGCAACCACCGGATGTCTACGCTCTGTAGACCCAATGGTGAAAAGGAAGACCTGGACTTTGCTGATAAGAACTTCAAGCAGAGACTAGCAGGTATCTCGTTCGATATTGCCAAGTGCACTAAGGAGTTGGTAAAGACTGTGGAGGAGGCCAGTTTGAAGGAGGATATTGCGCAGCTCGACGCTAGACTCAGTCACGCAGATGATTTGACTTAATGGGAGCGGCGTAATTATGTATTATTGTGTCAAGAGGCGTTACATACGTAAGGTGTTTAACGAAAGTATTTTGAAAGGAACTTGCGGTGGGTGTCAGACTCCAACGTGTTAGTAGTGAACGGTTTTGGTTGTGTTGTTGCCTTTTTGGCAAACGGCGCATTTCTTCTCCAGCTTCTCTTGGAGGTTGTTTCGGTTCCATCTGGAGACATTAATGGGTTTCCAGCTAGAGCGAGTTTCTGTTTTTCTTTTTCTTTTCTGATTTTCGCTAGCTCCGCCATGAGGGCCCCTTCGTCGTCTTCTTCACTCTCATCGCTCTCTTCCTCTTCTTCATCTTGTTCGCCTTCACTTTGTTCGTTATTCTCTTCGGCATTCCGGTTGTCACTATCCAAACCATTAGCTTCATTACCTTCCACTTCTTCTATCCCCTGAGCTTCCTTTTTCTCTACTTTCTCGTGCTTCACTTCTTCCTCTTTAGAAATTTCTGTCTTTTCCGTTTTCACTCGCTTATGTTCCACCTCGAGCTCATCAAGTGCTCTCTTACCTACTGAAGGATCAAAGTTCGTTCCCTTAATATCCAGACGAAGCTTCAAAGAAGTTTGACCATTAAGAGACCGTGAGTGCTGGATTGTGTCCTTGATAGCGTTTTCACGACCGCGCTTGCTCTCTAGCGTTGGTCTATGGTTGGTCGTCATGTAGTTATCAAGAGATGCGCATGTGTAGGAAGATAGCGATTGATGGGGCTGGAGTAGCAATGCATACTGGATCATAGAGGGATTAGATCAGTGATTCGTTTATTTCGGTTTCGGACCGATCACCCCAATTATATGAGGTTTGAGGGTGTCAAATTTAAAGTAGAGGACGAAGCATAGTTCCCTTTTCTGTCGACGGCTTTTTGATTTCTCGCAATTTTTATCTATCTTCATACTCTTCTCGTCTAATTCTTCCAGCCACTTATGACTTCAAGGTTACCCAAATCCAGAGTTAACACGGGTCTCAGTCACTGCTCATTGGCTTCTTTTAATTTATTCATCGGTTTCTCTCGGTTTTCATTAGAAGCGATGGAAAGCTGATACGCACTCACCAACACTAGTTTTGTTCTACCACGACTAGGACTCAATCAAGCTCTTGCTGTTAGTAGAAATATGTGGTCGACTGTGCTGTTTTAACTTCTGGAGATGAATTCAGCCCTTCGAGATCGTCTCGGAAACACAATTTCGGACCCTCTTTTAATGCTTTAGTAGACCTAGTTTGGGATTCAATCTTCCTACTCGGAATTCTACAAATGTTTTGGGAAAATAATTATCAGTTTTGATACAGCCAAACTGGCAATGCAATTAGTCCACCTTGATTCCCACGCCGGCACATCCCAATGGTGGCACTAAATTGGTAAGCTGGATAATTGGAAAACTGGTAAATTGATAAACTGGTAAATTGGCATAGCTAATATATAAAATGGCATACTAAATTGGTCCACCCTGATCAAGTGGAGTTCAGAAATTTGAACTTTGTACCTATGTTAATGTCATACAAGCACCATGAATCTGCTAGTGGAACTATCATCAACTTCTTATAGTGACCGAATGTTAGTTTCCCAGGATCGAAACTTTTCTCCAAACGAACGGAAGCAGTCACAATAGAACCCGAGGACGAATCTCCACCAAATTATTCTCGGTACTTCTCGAGATCCTCCACAAGTTCCTCCACAAGGTCCCCCACTTTCCACAGCCAATATTTACCTGCACTGTCCATCTCATCACTCCAACTGAAAACTATATTTTCCTAAATAATCACCACAAAATGCTCCTTTCTCACCTTGTAATTTCGTCCAACTCTTCCGTTCGCCGACTCTCCATTCCTTTACTTAATCCTTCTCGAGGTTTCCCTAGCTTCGTATTTCTCCTGGGGAACTTATGGTATGCACACCAGTTCCATTGTTAAGATTCTAGGTTCCTTGTACAGGATTACAGCTTGATGAGAGAATATTGAAACGTGTACTCTCTCTCAGTTTAGGAAAAGCCCAATAGTCTCTGATAGAATAGTTGAATTAGCTTGATTCTTTTTTCCTTTTCATCGTCTCAGAAGACTGGCATAAAACCCCAGTTATATAGTTATCTGGTGTATCACATCTGAAACAGAACCCCGCATCATATGATACAACCCCTCAGATAGAATGATATCAAACCTTTATCAGTCATGACCCTGACACTTGTTTGACCAGGAGATATATCGCCTATCTCCAACATTCTAGATCTAGACACACTTACATAACAGTGCTCTGCTCCGTAGTCTGCATATCACCTTACTGTAGAGTGTGTATGCTCAACATCCATTCTTCTTATCGCTTCACATCACCGAATCGTCACTATATCCACCAATGTTTGTTTTCCCGGCCTTGAACTCGAGCTTCAAGTCCCGAAAACGAGCCTTCCGATGCTGCGATCACTGCCGCTCCAAAAGAACAAAATCTGACATCTCGGTCGATAACTTCGATGCAGCGGGATGCGGATATTGCCAGAAACATGGATGGAAATGCAGCCTAATCATGCAACCGGGCATGAAAGTCAAATTGAACAACCAATCGAAAGCAAAAGAATCGGCGATGCTGCCACTAAAAGAACCAACGATGCTGCCTGCCGATGATTCCATTCCACTGGACATGAAGGAAGTGAACATCCACTATCTTCAACATAAATTCAACTTCCATACTGCTGCCCTTAACTCGGACTCGGCCTATCAGTACGTTTATCACGAACATCCCGTGGCAGTGATGAGCGCAAACTCCAATGATGAACTGGACTGGCACCAGTCGGGAGTTTTCGTAGATTTAGACCCAAAATATTCCAAGCTGAAAGTGCAAATCGGCGGCGAACGCCAGACGAAAAATTACATTGCAAACAGAAACACTTACAGGTATTTGCTTCTGATCCATGCGTTCACTCTCTCCAGCCCCGAATTTGCTTTTCGTGACGACGAAGTGACTAAACTCATGGAGATATATTTTTTCAAAATCAACTCGATATTTCCCATGGTGCATGAGAAGCGCTTTTGGGACGACTACAGTGCCAATAGACCTATATCGAGCTTGGTATATGCTATTATCTTGGCTGTTCTGCGAGACAAGATGGCCGAACCTATATTGAAGGAAGTTTTCCTCCGAAGCAAGAACCTGATGCAAGGCATAACGAGAACACTCCTGGAGTATCCTGAAAATGAGTTTTTACAAGATTTCAACTTTTTCTTGGATGAACTCGAGGTGAAAATCCGCCAAATCAACCTTATTCTTCCCAAATTGGGGGATGTGGACAAGCTCACCAAGCTTGTGGTGCAGTTGTTGCTCGCTACCCATTACAGAACAGATCGGCTTGGAAATGAGCAGAATTCTCAAGACTTAACCGCTGCCCTCAACTTGGCGGTCTCGCTAGGAATCCACATGAAGCAAGCCGTTAAGCCCATGTCGAAAGAAAGCTTAGACCACTCTACAAACCTCTGGTGGTGCTGTTTCATTTTCGACCGTTTCAACGCCATGACCAACTCCCGATGTCTCTTTGTTAGCCACGATGATTTCAACATAGACTTGCCATACTCCAACATGAACTTGCTAAAGATGGTGCAGTTGGCCAGAATGATTGAAAACATGTTGCTGGCTGTCTACCGTCCATTCGATAACAGTCACATGGAAAACCTCAACAACGAGTTCACGGCCCGCATGGAGATCTTCAACTTGGATGAGTTTCGGATTTTCGAGTTCCAATTCTGCGATAAGGAAATCGCCTCGGGCTCCCCGATGACACTCTCTTCACCAGAAGCTTACCCCTCGAAATCTAACTTGGATTCATATGTGTCCGATACAGTGAGACTCATGGACCGAGTGATCAATAATATGGTGATTCTTGTCTCTCAAAAGATGAAGTTCAATAACCCCGCTATTGACAATCTGATTCCTCGAAAAGACATAATGAAGGCTGGAGCGAACGTTCTCTGGTACATTAGTCACATTGACGAGCGGCTCATGATCAACATCCCAATCCTAATATGGGCGTTATCCATTTCTATGGCCGCTTACTTGAAGGTTCGTGCCATGGGAGTGTTGTACAAAAAGACACAATCAATTTTGGAAGGAATTGTACCTAGATACGAAGTCAATGATTTCATGGATGAAATCAGGAAGTACAAAAGCAAGTGGTGGATGGTGGAGGATATCTTCAACTCGACAACTGACCTCATCACCAAGCTCGAGCTGTCGTCAAAGAAAACCGAGCATGAGGATGATTTTCCAGAACCCAAGAGGCAAAGACATAGTACAGAGTTGGAGACTTCAAAAGTCGAGTCCAGCAGTCTATCTAGAAAGCTGTCCATTCCTTCGATTCAGAGCATCATTCACGGACCGGACAACCCTCAAACACCAAGTGATTTATTCAACATCGAAGGGTCCGTCAACAACGAGTACGAGAAGCTCTTCGAGTTCTTGCATGTGGACATCTTCGACAACGAATTCTTCAAGGATGTGCCCAACATCATGAACAATCTCTAGCTACAATCTTGCATACCCAACCAGCATAATATTATCTATTCTTCATCGCTGACAATCTCGTCTTCCCAGCCTTCCTCGTCATCATCGTTTCTTCTTGGCGGCATCAATTCGGCCATGATAGGACCTCCAAGCTCCAGCAACATATCGTTAACTTGGTCCATCACATCCGGATCCGAAGCCTCGGCATCTGCACTGTTGATAACTCTGTAGCCTTGGGTGAGAGCCAGCCTGGCATCAGCAATTGCGATCTGGATATCTGCGTCATCGCTTTTAGCAACCGTCAAGGTGTCCAACTCTCTGTAGTCCTCATCAGAAGGATGTTTCTCGTGGTATGCTAGCTTGGCCTTCAAGAGATGGCTCAATGCCTCGTAGTAGAAACAATCCAAGGCATTGTCGTTGATATCGGCCACATTGGAGCAGATGGAAGGCACCAAGCCGTACATTGCCAACTCAATGGCAAAGCGGGCGAGCCCAAGCAATGGCTGCACCAACTCGACGTACTCAAACGATGCTTCTTCTCCACTTTCGGCGTTGTTGACCTCCAAGTTGCGCTTTTTCTCTTGGAAGCGCTCCCACGACCTGAGCAAAGCGTCGCGGGC
This sequence comes from Sungouiella ezoensis, assembly GCA_030569115.1. Classification (NCBI taxonomy): domain Eukaryota; kingdom Fungi; phylum Ascomycota; class Pichiomycetes; order Serinales; family Metschnikowiaceae; genus Sungouiella; species Sungouiella ezoensis. Next base: position 939,495 of record JAJMJY010000002.1, read on the forward strand.
CTCATCGTTTCTTTGTTGAGAGATGCGGATCAGTGCCAACAACGACAACGCTTCTGGATTAGTGTTGTCCAATGCCAACGAGTGCGAGATCAATTTGTCACACTGGTCCTCGGCCTCGGGCTCCATACATAAGTCGGTCATCCAGATCTCGATCTCGGCGAATATGCCCTGGTTCAACTTTTTTATTAGATACTGCGACAACAACTCCGAGGTTGTGTATTGCTTCGCCAACTCCACCAACAGAGCATCATCTTGGCTGTTGTTGGCTACCTTCTGTAACTGGGTGTGCAACTTTGCATGAGCAACGTCCAAATACTGACAGCCGTCCCTTCCACCGATAATCTGGCCCAAATATAAGAATTTATCTACGCCGTGGTCGGCTTCGGGGTCCAATTCAACGGCTTTCACCAACACGTCATATGCTGATTCCACATCATTCACTTCTAAGAGGGCTTGGCCAAACACCTCGAGGAGAATGGGGTTTTCCGGGCTTTGCTTGGCTGCCGGCGCCAACAATTCCAATGCTAATTGTTCCTGAGAGCTTTGGAGGAGCGCACGAGCTCGGTGGATAGTGGAATCCATGGTGAAGAGATGAGGATTAATTTTTCGCACTGTGAAGGCATTGGCGATGGAGTGGAACAGAAATAGAGAGGGAAAGAAAGAAACAAAGAGGAAGAGAAAAGAATTGCAGGAGATAGCTCAGAGACAAATTGAAGGAGGTAGTTTAGAGAAAAATGATGAAGATAGATAGTAAAAGAGAATAGGGTATGGGTATAGGGTTGACTGGTCAGATGCCTTTCGGATCAGCTAATGCGATGAGATCGATCTCGCTTCAGATAACCACATACACACTTCTACATGGTCTGAGTTTGTGATAACAACGCCAACAATTCTGTTGTCATTCCTAGATTCCTTGTTTTCATTAGGTCAATGTGAGCAGTTTTTTTTTGATTCGTGTCCATTTCTCGGTCTCTTCGTCTCTCCATTTCTCTACTTCTCTCTCTTCTATTCCTCCACAGTCCATATTCTCACCACAAACTACATTATTAGTACATGTCCCAAGCGCTTGCACCAGAAAAGCTAGCTAAACTAGAATCAGAATTTCAAATCTGCCACCTCATCTACTGCAAAAGCAAAAACCAGCACCGAGTGGCCAGATGGTGGAGATACTTTTGCCTTGTGCATCGCAAGGTCCGAACCATTCTAGATAAGTTCATCACCATGGAATTCACAAAACTGGTAAAGAAAAGAGATCAGCTTCGGAAAGAAGCGATCGACGTGGCGGCGTACCTTCTAAAGAAGAAAGTTTTGAAGAAAGCACTATACGAGTTCCATGGAATCATTGCATTGGGACAATTCATCAACTTGGGCATTCTACTAGTGGGAAATGTCAGTTCCATCTACAACATTCTCGTAGACATGGAGGGAGTTAGCGAGAATATAACTAGTCGTGAGAGAATTGCGGGTGAGACTTCGTTGACTTGGGCAAACGTGGAAGATGATGATGATCTTGGGGTGGAGATTGAGGTTGCAAACCAGAAAGAGATCGTAAAAACCCCGAAAGAGATGGAGGTGATATGGGAAGCAGAGACCAATACTGTTGAAGCAAAAACAGATAGGGATAGCAGAAAAACGCCAAAACTCTCATCTCCCATGGTTGACATCGATAGCATTTTCGGAGACCAGCCTCGCAGGAAGCACAAGAAGGAGAAGAAGGAAAAGAAAGAAAAAAAGAAGAAGAAGAAGTCCGCCATCGACGACATCTTCGGATAATACAGCAAATACATATCGGCATTGTAACTATATAACCTTGTAACCCAAAAACCAAATCCCATAATCAATCATAACTTTTGTGCGAACGTCTAGTTCGTGTACTGAGGAACAACCTGTTTGGGGTGGCTGCTAAAGTCACTCAAAGAAGGTGTTACCTCGGAAAACACTGGCAACGGCTGTAGGAATGCAAAGGCTCCCAACTGGTCCGTATCGAGACAGAAATCATCATCGTATTGGTCAGGGGCCGCTTGCAGCATCACTGGAGCTTGCAGCATCACCTCTTGGCTGTATACGGACCCGTGCAATGATTGGTCGGGAATATGGAGTTGGTCAATAGGCCATCCCACCGACGTTGCGGGAGAATGGTTGTACTCTAAGGAATTGGAACGGATGGGGGTGTTGACGGAGTTTGGAGTGATCAACGAAGGCAGCTGATAGTCATTGGAAGCAACAGTAGTGCCACTGGCCTTCAATTTCTGTCTCTGCTCCTTGATCATACGGTTCATCTGCTTCTTCAATCTGTTCTTGATTCTGGACTTTCCTTTGAAGCCGAGAGGCAAGTACTTACACTCACCACCTTCAATATGGATCTCACACCAGATTTCTCCGTTCTCAAACCACTCACCGCACATGGAACAGTTTCCAGGAGACAGACTACGGCTCTTGATGGAAGTGCCCTCAGGGTAACGGAAGTGTCTGGACTTCAAGTGAGTCTTGTAGGTGTCTCTTCTAGAAAAGCCACCGCTAGGATGGCACTTGTGGGTGATGTCATTTTCGTCCTTGTAGATGGAAGACTTGTGGAATGGACACTGGTAGGCCTTTTCAGGGGCGTGCTTCTTCAAGTGACGAGTCAAGTATCCTCTCATCTTGAACCGAGACAGACAGTGTGGGCATTGGTGAGCGCCAGTGGAATCATCACCCTCTTCATCCTTTTGTTTGTCGTCGTCAGAAGTTGTGGACGAAGGAGTGTTCAGTTGAGGCAGAACGGAAGGTGACATCAGCTTCTTGTTGCAGCCCAACGAATTACTGGAAGAGTTGGAAGTTACAGGCGACAAGAGATCGCTGTTAGCGCTCGACTTCAAGTTCATCACCTCGGGAGACTTGAAAGCGTCCAACTCTGAACCGGGCCGAATGTCATCGGAGAAAGCCCACTCGATCTCCCCATTGGAGTTCTTGTATGGCAACAAGCGGGTGGTCAAACCAGTGGAACAGGGCTGAGGAGTCTGGCCATAAGGCGAGTCGGAAGTTTCACACGACTCGTGCTTGAGGGTGGAAGCATGGTCCATGGAAGGAAACAACTTGGCCCATTCGGGCTGGTGAACTGGAGTCTTTTCCAGGGTTTCGGGAATATCCACATGATTCGTGGCAGGAAACAACCTAGAAATCACCAACGCCAACATCCAGAACAACGGACCCACTATTGGAAGCTGGGACAAAAGGGATAGCCAGGGGGAGATACATGCCAAAGCTGGCGACATGGTTTCGGACATGGCGGAAGGACTAGCGAAGCAGGGGAAACGAGAACTTAGGAATAAACGGGTGCAAACAGTCGAGTAAGGAAAAGTCGGATAATGGATATTTTAACCCTTGAAATGACGGCGGGTATCTGCTGGGAAAAAAATTAACAGGAAAAAAGCTCGGAACTTCTCGAGGACCCGAGGTCAGTATGAAAGGGGCAGTCCGATGGAAAATAATACAACCAAAATGGAGACAGAGGCCACTTTTAAGGAAATCTTGTTTGAGTTTGTAAGCTGGCGTAGTAATGAGAGATTTTTTGCGAGTTTTGCTATTCTGACCTGATAGGGACCATGACCGAGGAATATTGGGGGGCGCACGACTTGGCTGTTGGGGAAGGTCTTGGCGAACGGGGATTGGATTTCTATCCGGAGAAACGGAAGTATATTGTAAGGGGCGCAGAGATGGTCGAAGCTGGTAGAGATTTATCCATTTTTGAAGTTGGAGTCAGAATGTTGAGTTTTTGGCCCGCGAGAGTGAACCTCGGTGCGTTGCTTTTTTTCGACATCGTGAAATAAACGACACTAGTGTGCATGCAACGGTCTGCTCACGTGATCTCGGCCAGTGGAACTGGCCGATTTCATTTTCCCCAGACCATTAACGAGATCCAATGTGTAATCAAAAATGCGTAATCAATGAAATCTGAAACTCCCAGAGATTGGTCAACTGGTGAGATCGACAAGTATCGAAGTGCAGCATATTACAACTTAAAAAAATTGCAATTGAGTCACATATTCACTGGCGAGTTCTGGCAAAAAAGCAACTACCATAGCTTAATAATTGACCCATAGTTTAACGTTGGTCTTGTGAGGGTGCAGAGGCATTTTTGTAAGCAGGCTGAGTAAAAAATCGTCACGATAGCGTAGTGGCACCTGAAGTAGTAATTGCTGAGGGCCAACTCTCATGGAGAATGATGTGCCGAATCTACCAATTTCCTTTCTGTAATACTTGTTCTCATTGTGTATGAAACCAGTGAACCGTGCCAATAGGGCGCGATGTGAGCGATGGTGTAGGACCTTATTGAAACTTCCAAGAATGTTCATTTACGAGTTTTCTTCATCGTGAACAAGTCGAAGGGATGGGAATGTAGTAGCAGCTCCGCCCAATGGTCGATGTGAAAGGAACATCTTGATTGCTGGAGTTTCGGGCTGCTAGAATATGAACTTTGGTTCGAGAAAGAATATGGTTGAGAACAAATATGGCCAAAATCTGAATGAAGAATAAAGTATCATCATGACTACAGTATGAGATTTTTCTGGTATAATTTGGGCCTGGACAATCCCGTCATTGGAAATATGTCGCAAATCTCTTTGTAAGTAAAGACTCAACCATGTAGAGGCTGCATCTCATTGGCGGAACAATAATTATTTGGACTTATTCTACTACATGGTGAAATAATATTAAATGAAAAAAATCCTCGATGACGAACTACCACGCTCTTTCAAATCCAGTAAGCTCATCACACTTCTTCTATTCTTAATATGATCGGTTTTCAGATCAACACATTTTCCGCATCATGGAAACAACGAGCCAATCTCTACAACTGAACAATAATCCTTGGAAGATGCTAATATGTGGAGTCTTATGCTGAGATGAGTCCTGAATCCTCTTTATTTTTTGTCTCTAAAGTGTCCGGGGCAATTTCAGAGGCCCGTTCCGACATTTTCATTCTAGAATTAGTAACTTGTTGCCAATTCTTTAAGCCTATGGAGTGTGACCTTAAAATACCAACTGATGGGATGTACGAAGACAATTAATGCTACCGTTTATGAAACCTGTCTATTTGAAAATGAACTAACGATAGTTATTGTACCACAGTCTACATTTGTCTTGACTTTCTACATCAGCTTACTGCAGTTTACACTGGTCTACAATGGTCTACAACTGTCCAAAGGTCTACTACTGTCTATTATTCAATTTGTTCGGTCTACAAGCAAGAAACTACCAGTACGTAGTCTCTACATCTTCTAATCAGATTTCTTTCTGCCAATACAGCGAACCATTAACTGGAATGGACATAATGTCCTATCATGACACACACACATTCAGTTTGCTATTAATAATAGACCCGGATCGCTCTGTACCATTGGTATGCTGCTGCAAATTTCCTTCTAATCTGTATCCTCATGTCCACACATGACTTTTGATGTTCATGTCTATCCATGTATTTCCAAACGAAAGTCTTAACCTGTAGCCAAGCAACAACACACAACATCCAATCCTACCAAAACGATATCCTATCTCATCCCCAATACCGCAAAATTCCAGTAGAAATAAAATATAGAAACACTAACATCCAAATCCAACTCTCCATCCCATCGTCAAACCTGCTCTTCCTCATTACCTAATTACCTCATTACCTAATTACCTCATCATCTTCCTACATCAACAACTCGTGCGAGCGAAAAAAATCAAACTCGAAACCACTTCAATGTACGATTTGGCGTCGTTTTCGCACCCAGCAGTGGTGCACATCAACGACAAGTACTGGTTCCTCGAGGCCAGTGAAGAATCATTTCCCGGCCAGATATTTGGCCTCGAAATCACCCACATTCTCCACCACTCCAAGTCGGAGTTCCAAGATATTCTTATCTTCAAATCTGCTACTTTCGGCAATGTGCTTGTATTGAACGGCATCATCCAGTGCACGGAGAAGGACGAATTCTCCTACCAGGAACTCATTGCACACGTGCCGATCATGAGTCATCCGAACCCTAAAAAGGTGTTGGTGATAGGCGGAGGAGATTGTGGAGTAGTGAGAGAGTTAATTAAACACACCGACGATGGCAGCGTATCGAGCATCACGATGGTGGAAATCGACCAGCTGGTAATCGACTTGAGTGTTCGGTTCTTGCCGGATATGGCCCGTCACCACAATCACCCCAAGGTGAATATCACCATCGACGATGGATTCAAGTTCTTGCAAAAGTTGGAGCTGGTTGCCGAGGACGACAAGTATGATGTGATTATCACCGACTCGTCGGATCCCGAGGGTCCGGCCGAGGAGTTTTTCGAGGTCAACCACTTTAGGTTGTTAAAGAATGCGGTCAAGAAGGATGGAATTGTCATTATGCAATCGAGCGAAAATATCTGGTTGAACATCGATTACTTGGGCGAACTTGTTCAGAAGGCGAAGAAGGTTTTTGCCAATGTGGAGTACTGTCAGTGCTACATGCCTTCGTACACCAGTGGACAGCTTGGGCTTATTGTTGCTACCAATGATGAGAGTAAGAACTTGAGGAAGCCATTGAGGCGATTGGATGACGAGGGGGAGACTAAGCGTTTTCGCTACTATAGTGCTGAGGTTCATGAGGCGGCGTTTGTGTTGCCTACGTGGGCGAAGAAGATAGTGAGGTGATAGACTTTGATTGCATTAGAAATGGGTTGGTGGCTGGTGATATTAGATAGTGGATGTTAGATAGTGGACAGTTGCTGCATTGGGAACACTAGGATCTCTGGTTGCAATATAGTAAAATCAAGTTATATTTGTAATGGAATTGTCCTGAGATATATGAACATGCTTACCGTTAATGGAACACGCGTAGAAAGGTGATAGTAAAGAGAGTCTTAGAAGGATGAATAGCTAAGATAGCTGTGTTCGAAGGAGAACAGCTGTCGAGATGCATTTCCTGCAAAACAGCTTGTACTTCTCCAGATGCCTTTATCATTTTACGAGGCGTCCCCTGCAACATATCTGGCAGGTTCTCTCCCACAGCACTCTCTAAGTCTCTGATAGCCTTCGATATCAAATAATGGGCCTCTTTTAAACCTTTTCGAATGCTTGCATTTACAGCAGCAAGGGAACGGCAGCTAATCGTGGAATTGCGGCGAATAGCCGACATCAGCGTTAACAATTTCATTCGTAGAAATTACTTCAGTGCACGTCCTAATAGAGATGACATAAAAGTGGGTAGATGAATCTCTGAGAACCTGGCAAGTGCTAGTAGCGTCAGCATTAAGAGGAAAAAGAGAATATGGTTATAAAGATTTTGCAGCCACAAACTGAGGTGGGAGCATGCACTCTATTGCATGGAAATTCAACCGTCACCTACCATAATAAATGCACTTGAGCGCTGGAATTAAGTGAAAAATAGCCAGTACAACAACATATCAGCTCCAGATAGCTTAGGGTTTCTAGTCATCGAGAATGATATATTCTTGTGTATTTTCTTCCGGGTATGGGGTGGAGGGAGCAGTCTGATAGTAGCAAGAGTGAAGGAAATGGTAAAGCAACTTCACATCGTAGGAAGTAGAATTCCGGAAAATCCTTGGATCTCGTTAGAGGACGAAAGTCTATGGAATAGATGTGATGCCGACGTGATCTGTTCCGGGAGCCTGATGATTTCGATCTTCTTACACTTAGATCGAACCAAGAATGCTATGAAGGCCAGGGGAGCAAAGAAAGTGTAAGAATGGCAAAACAAAGCCATGAGTTGGCGCTACCCGCAGATAATAGTTGTCAAAGGAGGCAAGAAATGGTGGGGAGTATGATGATAATGTCTACTGGCACTACGAGTTGGATCTGTAAGTACAAAATCTCTCGCATTTATAGGACATTACCTCTTCTTTCTACCCATACTGAACTAAAATTCAACAAACATCTCTGCGTACTCAGTGTCTTGCTCAGTGGATGATGTACATAGACGCACGGATTGAGGGAAATCAGTCTTCGTGCAATCCAAGAAAAAGTTTCCATCATTAACCAACACCTTTAGTGAACATAGGTCATGAGGTATACGGATTACCTTCTTCAAACTCAGTATTTCAATTTTAACATTCGAGCCACCATTCATCAGACATGTAAATTTCAACTTCTGTACACGATGAGTCCTCTTCTGGACACGATTGTTCTGAATGTGATGAGGAATCACCAACTCTCGAGAAAACTCACGACCCTCACGGCCCTCGAGCCTTAAATTTAATGTTTTTGGTCGTTGCAACGAACTAGAGTTCCAAAGGATCATTGATCCGAGAGATGGGAGACCTACATCCAATTGTCCTCCATAGCAGTCCTTCAAGTTCAAAGAAAACAATGTTGCCGGAAGGGTTAGGATCAGGAATTTTGACCTCGAATGCCTTTCCAATCTCAAAGTGAGAATCTCCAAAGTTGGAGGAAATGTTAATGTGCGAGGGTTCTCAGTCGTCATTATAGTCAATACTTTCAAATCTCTTGGAAGCTTCGTCTTTGACCAGTCTTTGATGGCCTGATCCCCAGCCAATAAAGTTTCAAGAGTTGAAGGTAGTTCGACGTCAGACATTGTTTTGAGAATGTTGTTAGAGATGTCGAGAAACTCCAAGTCTGGAAACTTTACGTTTCGGAAGCTAGTAATATTGTTGTTCTTAAGGTGTAGCTTTCTGAGCAGTCTTGGGAACATGACACCGTGAACAGATATGAGTTCGCAATTTTCAACAAAAAGTTCTTCAAGCAATGGAGGAAATTCCAAATATGCAATTGATTTACTTGGATATATTGAAATGTTTAATAA